>JAENHJ010000061.1:0-600000 GCA_025330945.1 Mucuna pruriens
CACTATGAAGGACCCTAAGCCTATTTAAGGCCTCCTACAAGTGTGCAAAAGATAACTTTGAAAATAATAAAATTTTGTTGCATTGCAACATTAAGTGCTATTGAGTTCTTGAAAGAGTGTTTACAAGGTGTTTAATGAAATGCCATGATGAATTGCTAAGTTCTTAAAAAGATTTTTCATGAGTTTTGGCATTGGGTTTGCTTTCTTGTGCTTGTTCTAATCTTTGTATGATTCTTATGGCTGAGTTTTCCTTTTTGTAATAGTACTTGAGTAATCTTGTTGTAGGATGCATGCCATGTGTTTGAGAAAATGTAATGTCGCAATGATAGCCAATTGCTGAAAAATTGTTTGTGACAATTCTTGGTATTTGTATGAAAAGATTGAATAACTTATGGATCAAGAAAAGAAACCATGTTATGGCTGAAAAAGTATTAATTTGTGGCTATGAAAAAGAGATAAAAATAGAGGATAGCCATTTAATTGCATTTACAAGTCCTACATTGTGTAGAACATTAAAAAAATGAAGTTTATAAACCCTCTAACAAGGTTGTCATATTGTCGGGCCGTGTTACCCCAACTTGTGACTCAAGTGAGAGCATTTATAGTGATGGAGCAACACTGCAGCTTTGCTGGGTTAGGCTATGGTTGCAAATTGTTGGCTTGCCCACTTCAAGTAGAGAGTAAGCTTTGATGTGAAAAACTTATCATGGGTTTTGTGCTTTGTTAAAAGTGTATGCTAACTTGTATGATAATAAATACTCCATTTAATTAAAAGGTGATGATATATTCTTGTCATATGCAACCTTAGTCACCTATTACACATGTTTGAGTATTGATATGTCAATCATCGCTTAATAGTTTTAAGTTGAAATCTGACATGGCATTAGAGGCCATAGCCCATCTTAGTTAATGGCTTATTCTAGTAGATATGTAGGTCATTTCCCTACTCTAGCAAACTCCTACATAGGGAGGGTGTTGGAAAGTCCTACATTACCTACCTCAATTCTTGGGGTGCAACTTATATACTTGTTGGACTATCTTGCTTATCGCCAATTGATTTTAAGATGAAATCTGACAAAAAAGTGTATGTAGATTTGCATCAAGTTCTATAACTCACTTTAGATAGAAATAAAGTGATAAAATAATCAATAATGTCTTAAGCTTTTAGATGAATGAACAAGTAGATATAGTAGATACAGATAAAAAGTAACGAAGCTAATATATGTTGCTTCGTAATCAATGAAACTTATGTCATTCGGTATTGTAGGAAGTGACGCGAAGGCAAAGGGCTTTAATTTAATAGTGGTAGTTTTGCTTTTAGCTGCCAATAAGATTCAAGGTGAGACAAACTAAAAATCTCTACTCTTTAGCTTATCAATAATACAAGAATAACACAACTTACTTGATATGTAATCATAACACATCAGCCATAACTCTTTCTTTCAAACTAACAACTATTTCGTAGTTTTACGAAGTAACAAGGAAATATCAAAATCAAATTGAATAAAGCATACCCTACCTATCTTTTCTTATTATTACTTATAGAATCACTTTGACAATCTACTTACCTTCAAAACACCCACCTTAACCATAAAATTGTCTTTTATGATGTACATAAACCTCAATTATAGTGTTTAGTTGTTTAAGTGTCTCAAAAGGAAAACCTACATTTCTTGGATTCATTTGTATAAGATTGAGTATATCTTGATTCAAATTGTATGCTTTGGTTTCTTGAAGGGAGATTAAACTCCCTGGAGTAGTTATATAGATTTTGTGTAATCATTGAAGAAAGTATATATGTTGATTTTGTGTGAAATGTGTGAATTTTATAAACAATGTAGAAAGCTCTTAGGTTCCCTTAAATCTCATGTTTTTTGGTGAAACTTTGGAAACCCATGACTTACTATGAGCACGTCCATGCTCGAATCCAAATAATTGAGCATGTTCATGGTTGGGTTTCTACATTGAGCATGCCTTTACTCAAGAAGAGCGTGAAATGTAAGGCCTACATTGATCATGCATGATCATGTTCTAGGAGTAAAGTCGTGCCAACCTAAAAGTATTTTTTTCTATAGTACGAGGTTGTTATGTAAAACTTTGGATGATATTTGCGATGCCTCAATGTTTTAAGACTACACATTGTGCACTATGTTGAATAGAGGAAAGACATAATAAGGAAAGTCATGTTGAACCACACTCTACTCCGTTTCCAGAGCAGACTCCACTTCCTTCGGGGAAGGAAAACACAATGCACCATTTAGTCCATCCCAACTTTGCACTGAATGATTTGTATCGATTTGACAAATCTAATGTTGTTTCAAAAATTGAGTTTTCTCGAAAACTTCAACGTGGAGTTTTAATTATTTTAAGAAAAAGTCATTTCAATTATTAAAAGGATAATTAAATTGATTTTTTCTTAAAGTTAGCAATAAATATATCTAAACTTTATTTTTTCATTTGAACATTATACTTATCTTATTTTATATATTACTCATATGACATCAATACTTTTGAAAAATTACACATACACTCCTATTCTATGTATGAATCATATGCACAGAATAATTCCAAATAAACAGAACCTAGGAATATTCATAACTAACCTTATCGGAAGTTGGTTCAATTGTCCCTTAAAAATTGTTAGATTCAATTGCACTTTTTATCCCTTTATCTTAATAATTATTCACATTTCATTTACATATTTTTTAATTATTCAAATGAAGTTTCTTACCCAAAAATTTTCATATAATAGTTAACAAAAAAAAAGTAATAAACTTTATATATATATATATATATATATATAAAATGTGTGTTATTTTATAAAAGAGTGACTCTGAAATTACTTCCTTTTGTGAAAAGATACTAATAATCATTAGATCAATATTAAAAATAATAGATCATTAAAATTAAAAGTCAATTATAAGTATATCTTATGAAACCATTAATAATACTATCATCCCTTTCATCACCACCTCTTATCTGAGTGAGTATTCAAAAATTATTGGTGTATTCTTGATGTTTCTGATAAAAGAATGATATTGTTATGTTATCTATCCTATGTGATGATATAAATACAAATTAACCATATATATATAATTAATTTGATAAAAATATTAATGAAATATTGATTAGAAAAGAAAAATCATTTAAGAAAAATCATTTAAATTATATTACTAATAGAAAATAAATTCTAATCGTTTATATATGTTAAGTCTTACTCATGTATTAATTTCTTGTTTATAATTATCATTTTTAAATATTAGCCACCAGGTTTAGTTTGTTGCTTTGAGTCTCATCCAACTTATTTGCTTTGGTTTGAGACAAGCTGTTCATATCCTTTACATATATACTTCTTCCACCAACTTAACTGCATTTTTGAATTAAAGTTTGCAAACTTAAGTATGAATGCATTTTCAATTGAAAACTGAGTTTACCAAAGCAACCTTATGTTGCTTTTAATTGAAAACTGTTTCACATCAAATATAAAGTGTGCAGACATACTTTTGAGAGAAACCAAACATGTAGGATAGGGCTAGGAAATCTAAAAAATACTCTAAAATTAAAGTCGCTTAAGAATTTTCAAGGAAAAAGTTAGAATATTAAGATATTATTGTATTAATTTATTTTCATATTATTTTATTTTATTTTCTCTAAACTAAGATGATGACAATTATAGGATAGTCTTTAACATCTATTTGATTATAAATTATACTATCCATTAACTATTATCCATCAATAAAAAATATTTATCTTCATCTATTTTTATTATAACCTTTTATCTTCTTTATATCCTCTTTAATAGTAGTTTCAATAGAATAGCAATAGTTATTCTACAATCAAGGGAAATTATCTCTTATTAATGATAACAAACATAAATAATGGATAGGAGCATAGAAAAATACAACGGAGTTGTTTCATCACTCTAATGCTCTCACTTGAATCACAAGCTGATCTAACACAGCTCGACAATATGATAACCTTGTCAAAGAGTTTTTAAATTGCATTTTGTTTTATGTTCTACACAACGCACGACTTCTAATTACAATTAAATGCTAATCCTCTTTGAAATTATCATTAGCTTTAGGAAATTTGATGTCAAACAAACAAGGCTACCCAAAATCAATGTTTACTCATGTGCTAGATAATTTGAAGAAAATGGAGATAGATATAAGATTGATAAAAGATCTCATTATAATGAATCTCACCACCCTCATCAAAAGCTTGGGGACATAAACTTGAATTAAATAGGCTTTCTCAAGACAATGATTTATATAAAAGGAAGAATATAGATACTTTGAAGGTTGTATCATCTAAAGTGAAGTGTGGAAAAGGTGAAAGCTCAAGAACATAAGACCTTGACAATGAGAATATAAGTCTCATGGTAAAGAAGAACAAAAGTGGAAACTTCTCTAAAAAAAATGTTTTAAGAAAAATGAGTCAAATCTAACTATTTATGCTTGTTTTGAATGGGGTAAACAAACACATACTAAAATAAATGACCTGTTTACCTAAAGAAACAACAAGGGGAGAAAGAAATTCAGAATGAAACCAAAAAGAAATACATTGTTCAAGAGGAAAAGAATTCAACCTCAACAAATGGATCAAAAAGATGAAGAAGTGAACTTATCCCTAATGGCTAATTATGAAGAAGAAACTAATGTAACTATTTACGATTTTGATATTTATTCTAACTATGATTGACAGCAATATACTATCAAGAATTGCATGAAAAAGATAAAAATAAAAAATAAAAAAATAAAAAAAACTAGCTATCACGAACAATAAACAAAAAAAGTAGAATCAATTTGTTTGAATCTCAACAAGCCAAACTATAAAAAGAATGTGATAATATGATGTTGGAGCATGAGATATTAGAAATTATGTGTAATAGTTCTACTTGTAATTGTGCATCTTCATCAAGAAATAAGGATATTTATTGTGAATGTTGTGAGAACTTAAAATATAAAAATGAATACTTGTAAAAGACTTGCAAAATTCACTATGAGAAGGGATAACTTGGAGATATTCTTTGGAAAACAAAAGTGATTGTTTGATAAAGCCAGAAATGGTTCTAATTACCAAAGATAACAAAAATTGTGAAAAACCATTTTTATTTTTAGAAGGGCTACTAGTTTTACCTAAGTATTTTGTTTTTATTGCAACAAGAAAGACCATACTTCATCTTTATGTAATATAAGAATATATAGAGTTTGCTCGAAAAGGAACTTCTATTGTGCTTTTCTCGAAAAGCACCTTCAACAACTTCTTCATTTCTCATTGTGACTCTTTGCTCATGTGAATAAAGTTTGCTAGTTAACTCTGTAATTGTGAGAGTTTGTAAATAACATGACTCTTTAATTATAGATATCTTAGCTTCAAACTTTTCAGGAACTAAAATCATTACTTTTCTACAACTCTTTTATTTATAAATTCCTCACCAAGAAGTTGTATTTGATTCACAATGTTCATTATTGTTCCAGAATAATCTTTGAAAGATTTTTTGTCTTTCATCTTCATCAATTTAACTTTTTCCTTTAATGTGAGGAGCCTAATAGATCTGTCCCTGTTACATCCCTCAAATTCATCTTGAATTTTATCCTATACCTAGTTAGGAGTTTCCAAGTCCATGATTTTGGTGAAAATGTAATCTACAAGTCTTGAATGTAGAAAAGTGATGGCTTTGTCTTTTTTTCCGCTTTTGTTCCCATAAACTTTCGTAAGAGCAATGGTAGAATTTTCTCTATCTTCATAGATCACAACGTTCCATAAACCTTGAGACCCTAAGAAAAATTTCATTTTGATCACCCAAATGTGATAGTTTTCATCGTTGAACATTGGAGTCAAACACAGAGCATTGCTGGAAGTAGACATTTTGTAGCACTATTGTTTGAAAAATAAATCACTCGACCTTAGTAATGTTTGCATTCAAACTCAATTTCTTTAACACTCAATAAAATTTTTCCTCACAACCTATAAGAAGATAGCTCTAATATCATTTGTTGGAAGAAATATTTTGTAAGAAATATGGAACTTGCATAAAAAAATGAGAGTAAAATTGAAGATGAGAAATTGGCATATTAATTCATAAAAGATAATGCTTATAAATAAACTTACAACCAATTTGAAATTCTAAGATATCTCATCTACCATAAAAATTATTGATATTTTATTAACTATCTAAGAGAAAAATATAATGGATAAAATTTGTGACAATAATAAAATCTAAACTAAAATTTATTCAAATTTCAAATAAGGAAAATTTCACTACTCTATTCAAATAAGGAAAGTGATAAGGAAGTAATAGATGAAGTCAAAATTTGCTTTCTTTTGTTTAGTTGTTATTATGCCTGTTGTTTAAATTATCTTCTTAAGTCATGTCTGCTGGTCTCTTTGGTCACTGATATTTAATTTTAATTTTTCCAGGAGAACTTAAAGAATGCATTAGAGATATCATATTTTATTAATTGACAAGGAATTTCAACTTCTTTAACTCTACAAATTCTTTATTTCTCTTTGAATTTACGATAAATAATTTATATTATGATACAGTGATATTTTTAATTATTCATAATTTCTTTCAAAATATTAAAATTTAATTTGAAAATAATAAATTGAAAAAAGTAAAAGTTAAAAAAAATCTAAAAATGCTTTCATTAATAAACTACATATTTCTAAATATAACAAAAAAATCGTGAACGGCAGGATTCGAACCTCGCGAGCAAAGCACATGATTTCTAGTCATGCCCGATAACCACTCCGACACGTCCACTGTTATATTAAAATTTCAAAATATTGGCTATATTTACTTTTTAGCTCATGTTTCTATAAGGTTGTTAATCATTAAGTTCTTGGCCAATTTTAAGTTTTCAAAAATAGGGTCTAATAAGATAATCTATAATAAACATACAAACAAAACTCAAATTACAACTTGTCATTACCAATCATCATATAAGGTTGAATATCATCAAAACAAAGATTATAAACATATGACTAAAAATCTCCATGCAATGTTGTCTTCACACTATTTAGGTATTACAAAACACTTCAAAAGCCTTAATGGTAACAATTTTGCATGCATTTCCTATTTCATTATGACAAAAATATTTTAAATAAAAATCTTTAAAAAATTAAAATAAAATTTTTAATTAATTAAAACAATTAAAGGCTTAATAATATTTTTATACACCTTGTTTATTATTTAAGTGTAAAAGAGATAACCGTCTTGGGATAGATGTTGTAGGATGGATGTTTAGGGTGCTAACACCTTTGTTTAAACCATCTAAAAACATTATGCTCACTTTTTTTACCATTATCTTTTGATTCTACCATATAACCTTAAAGGAGAAGGTACTATAAGAAAACAACCTAAGCTCTCATTGGTCCTTGCATTTATGACTCCTGTATCAAATAAATCATGACATGATTTACTCCTTATATACCCTTGATAAAGTTGACAAAAGGTCGAGCTAATTAGTGTTAGCTTGTGACCTAAGTAGGGGCATTGAAGTGATGGATGAACTTGGCATGGGTAGCTTGAAAGCTTAAGTAGCTTCCTATAAGCCCGATGGCGCAATGGAAAGATTGGATGCCTCACAGAGCACAGAAGTAAAGTTCTCCCTTATTAGAGGTGTCCATCACTCTAGTAGAAAGGACTATCGCACTTTGAAAGGATCTAGGATCCTGTGCTTGGATCATCATCTTTTTTTATCTTTTTTTCATTTGATATGAGCTTGTTATTATGCACTTTGTGATCATAGTCCGTAAAATATAGGATCAATATCATAATTAGCTTAGCATCTTAGACTATAATGTGTTTAGGTCTTGTAAGATTACCCATGGCAAATTATGTGCAACATAAGTGCCATCTTAGATTATGATGTGTTTAGTACCCAACCCGATGCCATTGGTGGATAGACATTTTATTACAATTAAATATAGCTATATTTTCAAAAATAGGCATGATGACCATAATTATGTCAAAGAGTTATATTCCAGCAATGATTATTACCACATGTAACTTTATTATTCAAGAAGAAAATAGTTTTGTTTAATTTCCACCTTTTTTCCTTTCATTTTATTAATTATGTATTTAGGTAAGCAATGAGAAAGTATAATAGTCCATAGATCAAGAGTACATTGATCAATCTTATATCTATCTCTATTGTCTTCAAATTATCTAGAATAGAACATTTGTTAACATTGTGACTACAACTGCTGATATTATCTTTCCAATCAAATGGTGATGGTGCTCGAAATTTGATTGACAAAATGTAAGGCTTATGGAAGGAGGAGGTAAAGGTCACATGAGATAACTTTAGAATATGAGTTTGGACTTAATTAAATGGATGATGTCATGATAATCAACATTTGTCAAGGCTTATCGGCACCCCTCGCTGAAACTTCAAAACTGGTTCAATTTTCCTTTCTAGACAATAGGCACATGTCATAATGGAAGCCTATTATGTGTTCATGTTTACTCTATTTGTAGTATTCCTTTCCCTAATGACTCACCACCAAGATTCAATTATCACAATTGATTCAAATATGCAAAAAGAATCAATAGTGCATGAAATATTGAGATCAATTATGTCAAATGAAATTATATCGCATATTACTATTCACAATACTTATACCAATGTGATAAGTATATTACATATATTTTAAAATATTTTCAAGTTCTTCACGAGATAATAGGAAGACACAAAGGATACTTGGATGATTGCAATCTTAAGAAAGGAACATAGGTTTGCTGCTTAGCTCTACATAGACTTGACATGCTCGACCAAATTAGAAAACTTGATCCTAGCTTCTCTTTTCTACATGATTGAACTTTTCTTGAAATTATTGTTAATGAGTTCTCTCTTAATACCATGGATGTGATTCGTGGTAATTTAGTCGAGACTTAGCATTTGACAACCTAAGTTATTTACAATCTTAATCTCAGCCTATTACTACATTGATTATATCTTCTTATGGTGTTACTTTAGTGACTGACTCATCTATGAACATTCTATCTCATCGATGATACCTCACCAACTATTTTTTTCCTTTCCTTTAAAATCACACCATATCAATGAGAACCAATTGAAAATCTAATAGAATTAAATTTCACACAAAAGCGATATGTTATCTTTATCTCTTGCAATCTTTATCTTCACTTTTCTTAATCATTACTATTTCAAATATTATATTATTCTTTTTGAAAATTTATGTTCCTTTTTTCCTTACATTCTTCTCTCATCATCTATATTCTTTATCCATTTTCCTTATTTATTTTCAAATTTTATATTCTTTAATTTTTTGGAGGATAAATTATTTTTATATCTTTTCCAATTTCAAATGGTGAATAACATTTTTATGACTCTTTTGATTGCTTATAAAAATAAGACAATGAAAATTTTCTCCTATCTTTCAGTTTTTGTACACAAGTTGTTACATTGGTATAACTTTTTTTTTCATGATTTAGTTTAACTTTTTTAATTAATGATGAGATTGTAAATGGAAAGATGAAGTATTGTTTTCTTTTTTTCTATGTTTTTGGTGGGTGTTTGTAGAAAATATGTTGAGAGAGTTTTCTCTATTGTGGAAAAAGGTGGTATATGAAATCTTTCAATTTAAGAACTCTTCAGTTTCTTTGATTTCATGTTACATTTTTTATATTGATTTTTTATTTTAGTTAGACAATAATGACATTTTAGTATAATTATTATTAAGCTACTTTGAAATTTTGCTTATTATTTTTATAGTTTATTCTTTTCTTTCAACATGCAGTTTAGGTAATGAAATTATTTGAGCTTGATGGTGTATCTCTTTGACTTGGGTTTGTTGGTACTTTAGACGTGGAAGAACTTCTGATTCGAATCTTGATCACATTGATCAAAATTGCTTTCCTCTTCTACAAGTTTCATCTAATAAAGGCTTGAAATGTTCAAGATAGAGAACTTGAATTTTAAATATGTCAATGCATTAAGTTGAAAATTATATTAGGTCATATAGTAAACTATTTAGTGTAGTTATTTGATATTTATTTTCTTTAATTATATGACATGAATGATTTTATGTAACTTTTAAGATAATTAATTATAATCATAAAAAATATATTTTTAATATTAAGGATTAATTTAATTTATAAATTTAGGTTTTATTAATTAATTTAATTTTTAATATTAAGAATCAATTTGATGTTCATGTTCAATGGTCGTTGTAGTCTCAATCCACAATAATAATTCAACACAAATAATAATCTTAACTTTTTTTTACCAAGCAATATACAATTATCATTTGTTTAGACAAAATAACAATAATGAATATACATTAATATTGGTATAATTATTATTCTTAATAACATCTTTTTGAATTCACTTAGAATAAGAAAAAAAGTAATATATGAAAAATAGGATGTAATAGTATTAAAAAATTAATAACGCATATATACAAATAGTAATTATTAGGTATAAGTAATCTTTATCATAAGTAAATTATCAGACAGAGTTTAAAACATACAAATATTGTATTATGTGTAAGTTATCTTTATAATTTATTATTTAATATATTATATTGTTTTCAATATTAAACGTATGAGAAGTAGTAGTAATTGCTTTTAATATATTATTTAGGAAGGGTAACTTTTCAATTAAAACTTAAATTTAATTATATTATCCGATTACGAATTGATATATAATTGAAATTTGTTATACTTTATTATAATTATATTAAATGGTCATATCTAAAATAATTTTTAATTATTTAATAATAGAAAAGTTTTTATATTCACAGTATATCAAAATTAAACTGTAAAAGTTATTTACTATTAAGAGCAATTAATTGCACCTAATAAAATAGAACGGATACATTTTTAAGCAAATTCTTATATGGAGGGATTTCAATGAAACCAACAAAGTACTTTTTTGTTCCCATGACAATTCAGTTAGAGACTAACTTCAAACGACCAACTTAAGATCAATATTGGAGAAGTCAATTCCACTAAAAAAAAAAAAAATGTAACGGCCTTTATTTATTATAGTAGTAACACATGATAAAACATAATTTTGAATCTTTTACAAAATAAAGATTTTGCAAGATATAATTTCTTTTTGGTATATAAAATGTTTTGAAATAATACCTCAATAATTATAAAATACCTGTATAAAAATAAAATCCTCATATAATGAGATCATTAAAATCAACCCAGGCGTCTACCAATAAAATCGAACAAAAAGGAATAATATATTTAACCACATGCATCTGGCCCTTTATTCTGCAAAAGTATTAATTGATAAGTGTTTAGTAGTCAGTACAAATATAATCGAATCTATCAAGTGTTTCTATACTTTAGCCAAACTATACATAAATAGAAAGTTAATAGTAATACATATTTAATAACAATAATGATCCTATTGTTCATGCTTCATGTTTATCATATACTGGTCAATATTTTCTCGACATTTGAAATTAAGTCTTGTTTTTTTGCTTTATCTTTATTCTTCTTCAAAACTTGGCTTTACTACTTATGCTTTGTTTAATTTGCTAGCGCATTTGTTTGTTGTGAAATAGTCATGTTTTAGGATTCTAGCCTACAACGAGAACGTGTGGATGTTATTCGTCTAATTTAGTCACTCGTCGAATTTCGTAATGCATAAGAAGCTTATGGCGTGTCTTTGTCATAAAGGTGACCGTGTTATGGTTGTCGTACTTGTGAAATCATGTGGTGAGCTTTCATCATGAAGGCAATTGCATTGCAGACCTTGTGTGATATTAGGATCAAGTGTCAGAATTATGTTGTAGCAAGATCTAGCAGTGTCTTTCATATTGATTGGTAGTCGTATGTCATATTTTGTGTTGTAATAGGATCGCATTGCAAAACCATATTGTACAGAAATTGTGGACCTCATTCGTCGTAAACGGTGGTCATATGCTGGATTCATGGTGTAATGGGATTGCATAGCGAGACTATGTTGTAACAAAATTTTGTGGCATCATTGTCTATCATGATAGGCAGTCACATTATATTTCATGTTGTGATAGTATGATAGTGTGAAACTGCGTTGTAATGAAATTACATTATCTCATTATCACATTGGCCATGATGTCTCTTCATTCCTTAGCAAGGTCCAACTCTTCTTTTATGGCTTCATTCTTGGTGTTGAGGTTCGTGTTGACGATGCACCAAGATGGTTATCCAATCTTCACCAGGATAAAGACCTTCATCCCAGAAGCAAAATATGAGGGGCATTCTCCAAGGAATGCAACGTGGTGTGATAGGCCTATAGAACATAGGGAAGCTACCCTACCCAACTTCCTTTGGCCACTATTCCAATCTTCAATTCAATTCATGGATAACCCAATTTGCCACCTCTTTTTAGGTAGGAGTAGACTCGGAGACATTTTTCTAGCAAGATGCATGAGTGGATGAAGGAATCTTAATGAAGAAACTTAATCAAGTATATACCATTCTAAAGATAAGTATGCAAAGGTGATTGAGTGATAAATCCCAAGATCTACTTTTGTCACCATGATTCTAAGACCTTAAGAAATGGTAGAAACCAAGAACTTGCACAAGGCATCAAGGAAGAAACAAAGTTGTAAAATGGAAAAGAACAAGGAGTAAAATGGTTCACAAGCCTCTTGAAAACTTGATAAGAATTGGTAGGCTCTTACTCAAGACAAGATAGAGAATTTCTTTCAAAGTTGTAAAGAAACAAAATTTCATTGAATCAAAAGTTGAGTTTTACAAAAGTGAAGGAGGCTATATATAGCTTAAGGACCTTCACAAGTTTGGAAGATTAAGATGCTATGGATGTTTGGATACACGGCTAAGATGCATATCCATGCAAGGGAGCTTCCAAACTAGTCAACCAAACAAGCTATAACTAAACTAGTTAAAGGGTTTGCATATCTAGCCTTTAGTATTTAAAAGAAACTAATGTACATATGTTCAAAGGAAACTATACTGATAATTTACAAAGTCTTTAAAGAGTTAGCAAGCTCATATAGAGTATATGGTCGAGCTTAGGCTTGGACCAAACTCTTCTAAACTCCTGAGAAAGCCTATCTTGTAAAGAGTTTCCTCTTGAAATCTCTTCAATCTTCCCCTTATCATGAGGCCTTAGAGTGCTTGAGTTTCCATGATCTCTTTGTCTTCCTTCCTTACTTGTGGATCCTCTTCAAGGTTGGTCAGGATTACATCACTAAGCTTGGAGCATGGAAAAAGGATACTTTGATGTGGAAATAGGGATGGAAAAGGCCTTTGTTTCAACGAGAATAAGAGTTATTGATAGAATTGGAGGTCGTTGTGAGTAGAATAAGGGTGGAAGAAGGGAAGAATAGTAAATGGGAATGGAAGGCAAAAAAGTATGTTTAGTACATAGTTAAATTTTCCTATCAAGTAATCACATCTAAGCAATGGAAAGCCCTAGAGGAATTTTTCAAAAAGATGTGGGTGAGGTATGTACCTTCAAAGATGTAGCTAACCCTAGATAGAATACCATCTTTTCAAAATTTAGCATTATGAAATATGATTGAAAATAATGAAGTGATGTGTAAGAGATGTGGATAAAGAGAGGAAAGTATAAATCACTTGTTCTTTGATTGTATAGTATCATTGAATGTTTGGAAGGCAATCATAAGGTGATAGGGGGTTAGTTCTATGACATCCTTTACCCCAACTATAATTATTGATAATATCTACTAATGAAATACCATGTAATTTAAATAATTTCCAAGGTAATGGTTTACATTTATTCAATAATCAAACTAAATTTACACATTCTAATGACACTCCAAAAACTATAAAACAAGTAAAATATATTTAAAAACCATTTTTACAACTCACCCTAATATCACATCCTATTAGGTTTACAATGGAAAAGAAAGGAAAACAAATAAAAGCAAGTCTTTCTTCATGCCCCAACTCATTCTTTATGCTCTAGCTCATTCTTCTGGCTTCTGCTCGACATGACCTACAAATGATAATTCATACCTACACAAGACAATCAATAACAAAGAGTGAGAATATACCTCACTACAAGCTTGTGGCATGAGCACAACTTAGGAAGCACATAAACAACTACACAAGTAATCAAGGAAATATCACATATGCATATGTTATGACAATAATGTATCCTAGTTACTACTTCGTATGTAATGTGATACCAACTATAAACCAAGAGGAAGTCTAGGGGTAACACAACTCAATCCTCTATTGTTCATACCACTCTAGAATGTTAGCATGTTAGGTAATACTCAACTTCCATCGTCTTTTCTTAGGTTGCGGGATCAATTACAACTATTGACATTTCTATATTGAGTATGTAATACCCTAATTTTTATTCTAATTACTATTAGTTGTAAATAATGTATTTTATTATTTATTATTGATAAGTGATTTAATTGTTTTATAATTAATTAAATAATATTTTGGGAGAAATATAGGTTGAGTTTTAATTAATTAAATTAAAAGAAAAAGGCTATATAAATAAAGTAAAAAGCTTTTGTCCCACATTGGACAGCATAAACTCATGCCCCACCTGCTTTTCCTACATAAAGGAGTGGGATAGCTCAAGTCCCATATCGGGCAATATGAGTTTATGCATCCTCTCCTTTTCCTTTATAAGGAGTTGGATACCAAGCAATTAAATGAATGAGATCCTTTAAACAAGTAGGCATTTGATGCAAAGCATTGAACCTTCATCTTCTTTCAAAATATAAAGCTTCTGCAAGGGTTGTGTGACCTTTTCTTTGGGTTTCACATTGGCTGTCAATGGGAGTTGCAAGGCTCATTTTAAGGCTATATAAAGGAGTGACCAAAGGAACTAGAAAGACCTCAACTGTTGAGTTAGTTTTCCACCTAGGAGAACCTTTGGAGGAAACCTCAAAGAACAAAGAACAAGAAGAATGACCCTAATGACCCTAAGGAACCCATTTTCTACGTCTACACTTCTTCAGGTAAGAGGAGAATGAGAAATCTTGCTCAAGGGTATAGGTATGGTTGGGGGTAGAACAGTTGGCCCTAGACCCCACTTAGTGCTTGTGTTTGATTGTGCCAGTTGAGAGAGTGTTTAATTGTATTCTTGTTATTTGTATGTGATTTCCTATCACAATTTATCCTTATCTATCTATGGTGAATTAATAAAATACAAGACTTTTAACCTTATGGTTGTGGGTTGAGGGTTTCCCCCTTAAACCCTAAGGTTTTGTTCTTTGGGATATCTAAAAGGGAGATTGAATTCCCTAGATTATGACCCTCCCTTTTGTTAAGGGTATTGATAATCATATAATTGATTTTGTCAACTATCAATTCTTGGTGTTATTTGAAGGGGGTTGAGTTTCGTACCTTAGGTTTCTTGTTTATATTGATGGTTCATGGAATTTATTGTGTGCAACTGGTTGTGTTAATGAAAAACTTAGAAAAACCAAAGGTTCCCTTTTATATTCGAAATTCTGGGCGACATCCAAGATAATTCGATAACAAGTTGTCTAATAAGGCCTAACTCATGAAGGATAGACCGTGCAAGTTATGCATGCCTGTGTAGAATTTGAGCACAATCATATAGAATGTGCACGTCCTTCAAGACCATTTTCGTTTTTCACAAACTCGATCACCCTTCTTATTTACCCTTACTACCCTTGTGCATTTTTACATATCACGTATTATGATTCTCATGTGATTTCAACAATCACAGCAAGAGTATATATTGCACAAGTACATAGGTTAACAAACAAGCAACAAACAACAAATTCAATACTAATACAAAATCCTCCAGCACAAATAGGATAGGATGGACGTGTTTTCATTACCATAGACATGCACTACATCTTTTATTTAACTTTTTGTCTCGTTATATAACTTCTTTCTTAATTTGATGTTTATTTTATATCATTATTACTATTCATTTTATAGGTTGACTCTAGATCACTATATTCCAACATCATTCACAGAATTCTCGTTTTTTTTTTTTTGTAGTTACTTAATGCAATTCCTAGTTTATTTTGTGTCGAGTTCATTTTTAAACAATTTGATTTAATTGCATTTTTAATTTATATATAATTTGGTCATTAGTTTTATTTACTAGTATTTTATTCTCATGTTTTTAATCTATTAATCCCTCACATGAGAATTTCATCAAATAATTAATATAAAGTAATGGAAGTAGTGTATCATTAATTTAAAAATTAGTAAATGGAAAAATTATAAAATATTTTCATAAAATAAACAAAAATGTAAAAAATGTAATGAAAACCATGTTAAATTTTATTCAAATATTTCATATATATTTCATATATCAATAATTTTATATTGATTTTTTATTTTAGTAAGACAATAATGACATTTTAGTATAATTATTATTAAGCTATTTTGAAATTTTGCTCTATATTGTTGTAGTTTATTCTTTTCTTTCAATGTGCAGTTTGGACAATGCAATTACTCGTGGTTGATGGTGTATCTCTTTGACTTGGGTTTGTTAGTACTGTGGACATGGAAGAACTTTTGATTTGAATCTTGATCACATTGATCAAAATTACTTTCCTCCTCTACAAGCTTTATCTACTAAAGACTTGAAATATATCAAGATAGAGAACTTGAATTTTTAATATGTCAATGCATTAGGTTGAAAATTATTATATTAGGTGAAAGCTTAAGAACATAGGACCTTGACAATGAGAATATAAGTCTCGTGGTAAAGAAGAACAAAAGCGAAAACTTCTACCAAAAGAAAATATTTAAGAAAAATGAGTCAAATCTAACTATTTATACTTGTTTTGAATGGGGTAAACAAAAACATACTAAAATAGATGACCCTATTTACCCAAAGAAACAACAAGGAAAGAAAGAAATTCAAAATGAAACCAAAAAGAAATACATTACTCGAGAGGAAAAGAATTCAAGCTCAACAAATGGATCAAAAAGATGAAGAAATGAACTTATACCTAATGGCTAATTGTAAAAAAGAAACTAATGTAACTATTTATGATTTTGATGTTTCTTCTAACTATGATTAACTGCAATATACTATCATAGAATTGAATGAAAAAGATAAAAATAAAAAATAAAAAAGTAAAAAAACAAGCTATCATGAACAATAGACAAAAAAGTAGAATCAATTTGTTTGAATCTCAACAAGCCAAACTATAAAAAGAATGTGATCATATGATGTTGGATCATGAGATATTAGAAATTAAGTATAATAGTTCTACTTGTAACTATGCATCTTCATGAAGAAACAAGGATACCTATTGTGAAAATTATGAAAACTTAAAATCTAAAAATGATTACTTGAAAAAGACTTGCAAAACTCACTATGAGAAGGGATAACTTGGAGATAATCTTTGGAAAACAAAGGTGCTTGTTTGATAAAGCCAGAAATGGTTCTAATTACCAAAGGTAATAAAAATTGTGCAAAATCTTTTTTATTTTTATAAGGGCTACTAGTTTTTCCTTAGTATTTTGTTTTTATTGCAACAAAAAAGACCATACTTCATCTTTATGTAATATAAGAATATACATAGTTTGCTCAAAAAGCACCTTTTATTGTGCTTTGCTCGAAAATCACTTTAACAACTTCTTCATTTCTCATTGAGACTCTTTGCTCTTATGAATGAAGCTTTTTGGTTAACTCTGTAATTGTGAGATTTTATAAATTACAAGACTCTTTAATTATAGATATCTTCGCTTCAAACTTTTCGGTCACTAAAATCATTACTTTTTCTACAACTTTTTTATTTATAAATTCCTCACCAACAAGTTGTATTTGATTCACAATGTTCATTAGTTTTCTAGAATAATATTTGATAGATTTATTATCTTTCATATTCATCAATTTAACTTTTGCCTTTAATGTGAGGAGCCTAATAGATCTGTCCTTGTTACATCCCCAAAATTCATCTTGAATTTTATCCTATACCTAGTTAGGTGTTTCCAAGTCCATGATTTTGGTGAAAATGTAATCTACAAGTCCTGCATGAAGAAAAGTGATGGCTTTATCTTTTTTCAACTTTTGTTCCAATAAACTTTCATAAGAGAAATGGTAGGATTTTCTCTCAATAATAGTGGATTATCTTCATAGATCACAACATTTCATAAACAATTGAGACCTTAAGAAAAATATTATTTTGATTGTCCAAATGTGATAGTTTTCACCATTGAACATTAGAGTCAAACATAAAGCATTGCCGGAAGTAGGCATTTTTTAGCACTATTGCTTGAAAAATAAATCACCCGACCTCAGTAATGTTAGCACTCAAACTCAATTTCTTTAACACTAAATAAAATTTTTCCTCACAACCTATAAGAAGATAGCTCTAATATCATTTGTTGGAAGAAATATTTTGTAAGAAATATGGAAGTTACATAATAAATGAGAGAGTAAAATTGAAGATGAGAAATTGACATATTAAATCCAAAAAGATAATGCTTACAAATAGGCTTACAACCAATTTGAAATTCCTAATATCTCCCATCCACCATAAAAATTATTGGGATTTTATTAACTACCTAAAAGCAAAACCTAATGCACAAAATTAGTGAGAATAATAAAATCTAACATAAAATTTATTCAAATTTCAAATAAAGAAAATTTCACTACTCTAATAATAAAGTTCTTCCTGCTCACGCTCCTTTATTAGAGGTGTCCATCACTCTTGTGGAAGGGACTATCGTGCTTTGAAAGGATCGAGGATTCTGTGGTTGGATCATCATCTTTTTTTTTATATTTTTTCATTTGATATGAGCTTGTTATTATGCACTTTAGGATCATAGTCCGCGAATATAGGATCAATATCATAATTAACTTAGCATCTTAGACTATAATGTGTTTAGGTCTTATAAGATTACCCCATGACAAATTATGTTCAACATAAGTATCATCTTATATTATGATGCGTTTAGTACTCAACTCAATGCCATTGGTGGATAGATATTTTCGTACAATTAAATATAGCTATATTTTCAACAATAGGCATGATGACCATAATTATGTCAAATTGAATTCACGATAAATAATTTATATTATGATACAATGATATTTTTAATTATTCATAATTTCTTTAAAAAATATTAAAATTTAATTTGATAATAATAAATTAAAATAAATAAAAAGTTGAAAAAGAAGCATCTAAAAATGCTCTCACTAATAAACCATATATTTCTATATATAACATATATTTCTAGTCATGCCTGATAACCACTCCGACACGTCCACTGTTATTCTAATAATTACAAAATTGGTTACATTTACATAGGTCATGTTTCTATAAGGTTTTTAATCGTTATGTTGTTGGCCAATTTTAAGTTTTCAAAAATAGAGCCCAGTAAGATAACCTATAACAAACATACAAACAAAACACACATTACAACTCGTCATTACTTATCATCAAATGGAGGGTAGAAATCATCAAAACCAACATTATAAACATATGACTAAAAATCTTCATGCAATGTTGCCTTCACACTATTTAGGTATTACAAAATGATTCAAAAGCCTTAATGATAACAATTTTATTACAAAATAAAATTTTTAATTAATTAAAAAATTAAATGCTTAATAATATTTGTATACACCTTGTTTATTATTTAAGTTTAAAAGAGATAACCATCTTGGGATAGATGTTGCAGGATGAATGTATAGGGTGATAACACCTTCGTTTAAAAGACCATCTAAAAACTTTATGCTCACTTTTTTACCATTATCATTTGCTTCTACCATATAATCTTAAAGGAGACAGTGCTATAATAAAACAACCTAGACTCTCATTGGTCCTTGCATTTACAACTCCTATATCAAATAAGTCATGACATGATTTACTCCTTATATATCCCTGATAAAGTTGACAAAATGTCCAGCTAATTAGTGCTAGCTTGTGACCTAAGTGGGCGCATTGAAGTGATCGATGAACTTGGCATGCGTAGGTTGTAAGCTTAAGCAGCTTCCTATAAGCCCGATGGTGCAACGGAAAGGCTGGATGTCTCATAGAGAACTAAAGTAAAGTTCTTCCTGCTCACACCCCTTTATTAGAGGTGTCGATCACTCTCGTGGAAGGGACTATCGCACTTTGAAAGGATCCAGGATCATATGCTTGGATCATCATCTTTTTCTTATCTTTTTTCATTTGATATGATCTTGTTCTTATGCACTTTAGAATCACAGTCTGCAGAATATAAGATCAATATCATAATTTGCTTAGCATCTTAGACTATAATGTGTTTAGCTCTTGTAAGATTACCCCATGGCAAATGGTGTGCAACATAAGTTCCATCTTAGATTATGATGCGTTTAGTACTAAACCCGATACCATTGGTGGATAGGCATTTTCCTACAATTAAATATAGCTATGTTTTCAAGAATAGGAATGATGACCATAATTATGTCAAATTGAATTCACGATAAATAATTTATATTATGATACAATGATATTTTTAATTATTCATAATTTCTTTAAAAAAAATTAAAATTTAATTTGAAAATAATAAATTGAAAAAAGTAAAAAGTTGAAAAAGAAGCGTCTAAAAATGCTCTCATTAATAAACCATATTGTTCTAGATATAACATAAAGATCGTGAACGGCAGGATTCGAACCTGCGCGGGCAAAACCCACATGATTTCTAGTCATGCCCGATAACCACTCCGGCACGTCCACTCTTATTCTAAAAATTTCAATTTTGATTACATTTACTTTTAGGTCATGTTTGTATAAGGTTCTTAATCGTTAAGCTCTTGGCCAATTTTAAGTTTTCAAAAATAGAACCCAGTAAGATAACCTATAACAAAAATACAAACAAAACACACATTACAACTTGTCATTACTAATCATCAAATGAGGGTGGAAATCATCAAAACCCATATTATAAACATATGACTAAAAATCTTCATGCAATGTTGCCTTCACACTATTTAGGTATTACAAAACGCTTCGAAAGCCTTAATGATAACAATTTTGCATGCACTTTCTATTTCATTATGACGAAAATATGTAAAATAAAAATCTTTAAAAAATTAAATAAAATTTTTAATTAATTAAAAAATTAAATGCTTAATAATATTTTTTATACACCTTGTTTATTATTTAAGTGTAAAAGAGATAACCGTCTTGGGATAGATGTTGTAGGATAGATGTATAGGGTACTAACACCTTTGTTTAAATGACCATCTAATAACTTTATGCTCACTCTTTTTACCATTATCCTTTGCTTCTACCATATAATGTTAAAGGAGACGGTGCTAAAATAAAAAAGCCTAGGCTCTCATTGGTCCTTGCATTTATAACTCCTATATCAAATAAGTCATGACATGATTTACTCCTTATATACCCCTGATAAAGTTGACAAAATGTCGAGCTAATTAGTGCTAGCTTGTGACCTAAGTGGGGGCATTGAAGTCATGGATGAACTTGGCATGGGTAGCTAGTAAGCTTAAGTAGCTTCCTATAAGCCCGATGGTGCAATGGAAAGGCGGGATGTCTCATAGAGCACAAAAGTAAGTTCTTCCTGCTCACGCTCCTTTATTAAAGGTGTCCATCACTCTCGTAGAAGAGACTATCGCACTTTGAAAGGATCCAGGATCCTATGCTTGGATCATCATCTTTTTCTTATCTTTTTTCATTTGATATGAGCTTGTTATTATGCACTTTAGAATCATAGTCCGCAGAATATAGGATCAATATCATAATTAGCTTAGCATCTTAGACTATAATGTGTTTAGGTCTTGTAAGATTACCCCATGGGAAATTATGTGCAACATAAGTTCCATCTTAGATTATGATTCGTTTAGTACTAAACCCGATGCCATTGGTGGATAGACATTTTCCTACAATTAAATATAGCTATATTTACAAGAATAGGCATGATGACTATAATTATGTCAAATTGAATTTACGATAAATAATTTATATTATGATACAATGACATTTTTAATTATTCATAATTTCTTAAAAAAAATTAAAATTTAATTTGAAATAAATAAAAAGTTGAAAAAGAAGCATCTAAAAAAAATACTCTCATTAATAAACCATATATTTCTAGATATAACTCGTGAACGGCAGGATTTGAACCTACGCGGGCAATGCCACATGTTTTCTAGTCATGCCCGATAATCACTCCGGCACGTCCACCATTATTCTAAAAATTTCAATATTGGTTACATTTACTTTTCGGTCATGTTTCTATATGGTTCTTAATCGTTAAGCTCTTGGCCAATTTTAAGCTTTCAAAAATAGAGCCTAGTAAGATAACCTATTACAAACATACAAACAAAACACACATTACAACTTGTCATTACTAATCATCAAATGAGGGTGGAAATCATCAAAACCAACATTATAAACATATGACTAAAAGTTTTCATGCAATGTTGTCTTCACACTATTTAGGTATTACAAAACGCTTCAAAAGCCTTAATGATAATTTTGCATGCACTTCCTATTTCATTATGACGAAAATATGTAAAATAAAAATCTTTAAAAAATTAAATAAAATTTTTAATTAATTAAAAAAATTAAATGCTTAATAATATTTTTATACACCTTGTTTATTATTTAAGTGTAAAAGAGATAACCATCTTGGGATAGATGTTGTAGGATGGATGTATAGTGTGCTAACACCGTCGTCGTGGAAGACGGATCCACTAAATTCGCATCCTGTGTTTGTATTCCGTTCTTAATAATATATGTATTTTCTGATTTTGATCTCTATTTGCACCCTCACACTTTAATTCACTATCTGTGTTGCGAGTGCACAACGTGACGTGAACAATGTTGAACTAAGCCGATTGGAAATGGTTTAACTGATTCAGTAGGTAATCAACTAAAAGATCTAATTGAGAACCTAAATCAACTCTAGACTTAATCCCTACCAATTGACGAGGTAACGATTATGTAAATCCTCGATATGGTAGTGGAGGAACATGTGACGATCGTCATAAGAGAACCTAAGGTTGATATGGATTATGAACTGGAGTGATTGAACTTGAACAGACTTGATTTTTGAGATTGAACATGAACACAGTAATAATAGTAGAATAACTTAGTTTAAGTGCATTTACATTCTTAGTTTACCTTCATTCTTTTATTACTTACATTCAAACCCCATATTTTCCCACTTTTCCGTCCGAGACAGAGTTAGTTTAACTCTGTTGCGTCTGGTTGCGCTTAGCCAAGACCAAGTCGGATAAGTCTCTACCGAGACCATATCGGTCCAGTCTCTGCCAAGAGCAACTCGACACTCTACACTTGATATTTCCAATTTTATTTTAGTTTCACACAAAATCACAATTGAACACACTGTATCCTTGAGAAAATTCGACCTAATGTTGACTATGTTATAGTTAGCTTTAGTTTATTTGATGCGTATTGAGACGACTAAAAATACGCTTATCACGAGCCAATCATGTCTAATCCCCACATGGAAAAGGGCCATGGAGAGGTTAGAATGTGCAAGGTGGAGGGTGCCATATGGATGTTGTTGGCATACATTTGGCATTTCATGCATCTTTTCAGATATTGGCAACAATTTGACTCCATCTTGCTCCAATAATATCTGGCTCGAAGGATTTTGCGGGCCAAGGCATGGCCATTGGCGTGGGTGCCAAGGGCTCCCCTATGCACTTCCTCTATAATTTCTCGAGCTTCATGGTCATCTACACAACGTAGGAGGGTCGAGTCAACGCTTCTTTTGTAGAGGTTACTCCACTTAGGAAGAAGCCTGTCACTAGCCTCCTTAGCGTCCTTTTGTCATTTTCAGTTGCCTCTGGGGGATAGGCACCCTTCTTTAAGTATTCTCTGATTTCATGATAGCAAGGTTTGCCATTGATTTCTACTTCTTCCACTTGTTGACAGTGAGCCATCCTAGTCTACTGTCGGACATGTATAGTCATCTCCTTGTTTTGGTTTGCTCAGAGTATGGCTGACAGGGTTTCAGAGCATCAACCATTTGATTTTCGTCCCGTGGGACATAGTGAAAGGAGATTTCGTCAAAATGCTCACTAAGTGTCATTATGTGTGCATGGTAAGGGACTAGCTCGGCGTCTCGTGTCTCCCATTCTCTGCGAAGTTGGTAAATAACTAGCGCCGAGTCACCAAAGACCTTAAGCTTGCTAATTTGGTGCTCAATGGCCATTGTGATCCCCATGGTGCAAGCCTCATATTTTGCCATGTTGTTGGTGCAATCAAAACCCAGCCTTGCCAAGAAGGGAAAGTATTGGCCTTTTGGGGATGCCAACATTGCTCCTATCCAATTTCCTAATAGGTTTGAGGCTCCATCGAACCAAAGTTCCCACTCGTTTATTTCAGCCTCCAGTTTGTCTTTTTCGGCCACCATGATATGCTCATCTGGGAATTCATGTAAGAGGGAATGGTATTCATTCAGAGGATGATAGGCTAGCTATTCCGCCAGACCAAAGCACAGCACGTTCACTCTAGTGCTGAGTACATTTGCTCACATTCTATGAATTTCTTGCTGAGGTAATAGATGGCCTCTTCTTTCTCGGAGTCATCTCGCTACCCCCAAAATGCCTCCCATGGACTCTTTCAGCACCGTCAGGTAAAGTATTAGGAGTTTGTCGGCTACTACTGGGACGAGAATAGTAGGTGATTCCAAGTATTGCTTGACTTTCTCAAAGGCTTCTTGGCATTCTCGGTTCCGCTCCATCTTTTGGTTCTTCCGTAGGAGTTTAAATATCGGGCTGCAAGTAGCCGTCAATTGAGAGATGAATCGGGCTATGTAATTGACCCTTCCCAAGAAGCCTCTTACTTTTGTCTCAATTTTTGGGGCCAACATATTCCAGATGGCCTTGACTTTATCCAAGTCTAGTTCAATTCCCCTTTCATTGACTATAAACCCCAATAACTTCCCAGCCCTGACTCCAAAAGTGCACTTGGTGGGGTTTAACCTGAGCCACTATTTTCGTAGCCTTTTGAAAAGCTTACGTAGGTCATTAATGTGTTGCCCTGGCATTTTCGACTTGGCAATCATATCATCCACATAAACCTCCACTTCTTTATGCATCATGTCATGGAAGAGAGTGACCATAGCTCTTTGATAGGTTACCCCGACGTTTTTAAGTCTGAATGGCATGACCTTATAACAAAACATCCCCCACGTGGTGATGAAGGAGGTTTTCTCTTTGTCCTTCGGGGCCATTCATATTTGGTTGTATCTGGAGAACCTATCCATGAAGGAATAACAAGAGTGTTGAGTGGTGTTGTCCACCAATAAGTCGATGTGGGGTAAGGGAAAGTTATCCTTTGGACTCGCTCTGTTGAGGTCCCTATAATCAACACACATCCGCACTTTTCGGTCCTTCTTGGGACCAGCACGATATTGGCCACCCATTGGGGGTATTCCACCATTGCTAGAAAACCAACATTCCACTATTTTTCTAGTTCTTCTTTGATTTTTAAGGCCACTTTAGGCTTCATTCTCCTCAACTGTTGTCGGACTAGGATGGCATTCAGGATTAAAGGTAGCCTGTGTTCAACAATAGCAGTGTCTAGCCCTGGCATATCTCGATAAGACCATGCAAAAATATCTTCATACTATGTCAAAAGCTTTTGTCATCTCTTGCTTTAAATCCGACGATATCAGTTTACCTATCCGTATTTCTCTAGTTTCTTCTCCCTCGCCGAGATTGATGACTTCTAGCTCCTCAACGCCAAACTGGAGTTTCGGCCTTTTTTGTTCTAGCAACCTTTCGAGCTTTTTCAAGGCTTCTTTCTCCGTCTCTTCCTCTTCATCTTGCTTACTGGATTTGCCAACGTCGTCAGGCGCAAGGGTCGCGTTATTGATTTGGAGGGAGGTTTCTGTGTTTAGGTTGATTATTATTTTTTTTACCGCATTTTGAAAGAAAGCAGAAAAAAAATGCTTCAAACACGGCTCAAATGCAAATGAAACGACAAATGAAAACAAATGAACATGCAAGAAGGTAAATGAGAATGTACACAGCTTTTATTTATTGCTATATAGTTTGGAATTGGCCCCAAGGCCATATTTTTTTTACATATTTTTAATTACATTTTCCAAGAGACTGGGTCAGGCAACGCTTCGACGGTTCAATTATCCAGCTCTCGCGCCATGGGGTGTACCCACTCTACTTGCTCCACCAATTGATCCTCTACTATTGCTATGTGTTCTGGAGTTACGACGCCCCCATTAGTGAAGTAACGGTAGAGATTGGGCCTTATCTGTTGCTTGCCTTCGACTTTCCACCCCAGTTTTCCTCTCTATGCAGCCTTGCTATAGCCAAGTCCAGCTCGCCCTGGATTCTCTTGTATTGCCACCGGCTCAGCTATGCAGTCGAGTCTTCTTTCTAGCCCTTTGCCAGGTTCAAAGCCGTTAGTGATCAACACCTTTGCCGTCATAATCGCCACTTTGGATGGCTTGAGGTCACCTCTTTCTGCTTCGACATTGGTTGTGCCCACTATTTCAAGTGCTTGAAAAGAGATTTCCAGAGCTTCCTCATCTCCTTCAACGTATTTTGTGGAAAGAAGTGTGCTGACCATCATTTCTTTTTCTCCCATGACATTAATCAACTATCCGTCGGCAATGAATTTGACTTTCTGGTGCAAAGATGAAGGGACTACCCCCCCCGACATGGATCCAAGGTCGACCCAGCAGATAGTTGTACGCTGGCCGAATGTCCATCACTTGGAAGGTGATGTCGAACGTTGTTGGCCTTGTGCGTATTGGGAGAGTGGTTTCGCCCATCACTTCTTACTTAGATCCATTAAAAGCCCTAACCACGACTGGACTGTTCCTCAAGATGGTGCTAGGGGAGTATAGTTTATCCAGTGTGGTTTTCGGCATGACGTTGAGTGAGGACCCATTATCTATCAGCGCCCTTGTTATCATGTAATTTCCACACTTGACTGCAATATGAAGGGGCTGATTATGGCTTTTGCCTTCGATTGGGACCACTTCTTTAGAAAATGAAAGGTGACGGCTTGTGGTGATGTTATTGATGATGCCCCCGAATTTTGCAGGTGTAATGTCTTGAGGTACATGGGCCTCGATCAGTATTTTCAGAAGGAGTTCCCAGTGGCTTTTCGAGTTAATCAACAACGATAGGAGCAAAATCTGTGATGGCGTTTTATGTAGTTGGTCCAGCATCTCGTACTCGTTGTGTCAAATTATTTTAAGGAACTCATGAGCCTCTTCTTCTGTCACCATTATTTTGGGTGGCTCTACTATTCTTTCTCTTTTCTCGGGAGTCAGGTCTTTACTTCTCAGGGCTTTTGGGGCAAATATTCTCCCGCTCCACATCATGCCCCTTACCCTAGCTATGTTGGTGATTTCAGGAGCTACAGTCTCCTTTATCATTTGGGTTGTCTGTGATTCTTCCGTCGAATACCTCCATGGCATCGCATTATTGTTGTAAACAAGCCTGACCGGGGCCTGGATGATAAAAGGCACCCTGGGTTTGGGGGCCGAGTTATATTGAATGATTAACGAGTTGGGGCAAGGGTTACCATTTCCCTCAATATATGCAACTGTGGTGATGTCGTGTAACTGATACGAGTAGGTGATAAGCTCATTTTTAGTCGTCTTAACGGGCATCAAATAACGAAATTTAACTATAGTATAGTCAACCCTAGATCGATTTTTCTCAAGGACACAATGTGTTCAATTATGATTCAGTATGAAGTGAAATGACGTAGAATCTTAGTTGTGGAGTGCTGACCTGTCTCGGCCACTGGCCAAGTCGCTCTTGGTAGAGACTAAGCCGATATGATCTCGGCAGAGACCTATTCGACTTGGTTTCGGCTGAGTGCAGACAGACGCTACAGAGATGGACTATCTTTGTCACGGACTGAAAAGCAGTAAACAGGGGGGATTGAAATGCAAGTAAGGCAGAAAGTAAACTAAAACTATGAATGCAGTGAACACATACTAATGCTACTGATTTTACTATTATTATTATTATTATTACTATATAACTGTGTTCATGTTCAGTCCTATTAGTCCAAGTCCAGTCCAATTCCCGCACTCCAGTTCTTAGTCCATATCAGCCTCGGGAAGTCTTATGGCAATCACCAAAGGTTCGTCCATTGCTATACCGAGGAATTACCCAATCGCTACCTCATCAATTGGCAGGGATTAAATACTGAGCTGATTTTAGATTCTCAATCAACGTTCATTAAGTGATTATCTACTAAATTAGTTACACCAGTTATGATCGGCTTAGCTTAACATTGTTCACATCTTAAATGCAATCGCGATTCAATCCGTGAATTAAAGGAGAGGAAAGGAACAGAGTTAAGAAATGCAGAATGAAATTGATTAATAGAAAATAGAATACAAACATAGTGGTCTGAATTCAGGTGGATCCATCTTCCACGACGATCGCCATGGTTGATGGTGGTGGTTCACCTCTAATAGCCTGAGCTCTGAGGATCAGATTCACTAGAGTGTGTTGGAAATCCCAATTAGTCCCCTTTGACAAACTTCGGCTTCCTAGTCTCAAACTTGCATTTCCTCGATCGAGAGAACACCAATGCAACACCGTGCACCACCGTAAACGGAGAGAAACGAGAGCGAAGAAATGGAATTAATGAGAGTGTGTTGAGAGTGAATTCAAAGACCCCTAAAAAGTGCACAGCTCCTCCTATATATACATGAGTTGTGACCTGCTACTCCTAACGACTTCCTAACAGAATTACAACATGAATTGCCTATTCTACCCTTGCGTAACTTGCGCTGTAAGCTACTGCAGAAGTGACGTGGTAGTTGAGCTGGAGTTGAGGTGGTACTGAGCTGGACAGTTGACGTGGATAGTGTCTTTGGGCTGCTCCTTATTGGACTGCACCTACTTGGCTGCTGCGCCGTGAAACCTGGCCTGATCTGATTTGGCTGAGATGGATTCGGTCTTGGCCGAGACGACTTCATCTCGGCCGAGTCTTCTTATGATGGACCCTAGAACATCTCGGCTGATCCTGCAAGAAGAGAAGAGTTAGCTAAGATCCTCGAATTAGCACAGATTTGTGTTTTCTCTATTTTTAGGTCCATAATATGAATCTCAGCTAACACTCAATTCTTAAGAACAAGATAGTCTTGTAAACATCCTTCTTAGGTCCATAAAAGATGCATAATCTGTGACTCATATGTGGGATCCTTCCTCCACCCGGTTAGCTGAATCCACGGCTTGTCCGGATTCACCTGCAACCCTTTCGTTATCGTTGCTTGTGGTGTTCACTGTCGCAGCCCCGTGGGTTGGGAGAGGTTATTATGTACGTTGGGCCCTTTGTCCTCAAACCCAAGCAATCTGTCGTCCAAAAGGTCTTGGACCTTATGCTTTAGGCTCCAGTTTCCATGGCATGCCCTATGACCCCGTCATGGTAATCGTACCTGGCATTAGGGTTGTAGCTCGTTGGGTATGGAGGCTCGAAAGGCTTCAGGGGAACCACCTCTATCAGTTTCTATTCCAGTAGTCAGGAAAAAAGCTTGGTACAGGTCATGGGAATTAGGACTAGTACCCTGTGTAACCTTCTCGCACCTTATTGTGTCAGCCTTGTGTTGGTGGCAGTCCTAGTGTCTGCTCGCGGTTGGCTTGGTGGAATATATGGCGTTGGCTGTGTTGCTGCTGACCTAGATCCCCCCTGGATCCGGGTGGAGTACGAAGATGTGTTTGCCTTTGTCTGAGGGAAGATGGGTTCGATCAGCACAGCGTTGGCCTCACCCTTCTTCCTTTCTGATGTTGGCTTTTTGGCGAAGCTAGTGTTGTTGTTGGTTTGGGCAAACTTCCCTCATTGAATGCCCAACTTTATCCTCTCGCCTACCACCACGAGGTTAGCGAAGTTGGAAGCTACATTCCCTACTATCCTGTCATAGTAAGGGGAAGGGAAGGTATCGATAAACATGGTGACCATTTCCCTTTCTGTGATTGGTGGTTGCACTTGAGCTGCCAACTCATGCCACCTTTGAGTTGCCAACTCATGCCACCTTTGAGCATACTCTTTGAAGTCTTCATGTTCTTTTTTGATCATGTTCTGGAGCCGAGATTGATCTGGCCCCATGTCTTTATTATACTTATGCTGCTTTAAGAAGGCTTCCGCGAGGTCTTAATACGCCCTCGCTCCAGGCTGACATACCAACTAAGTGCCGCCCTTGTTAGACTGTCCTGAAAGCAGTGAATCAGGACCTTGTCATCATAGATGTATGCCGCCATCTTTTGATAGTACATGATCAGGTGCACACGGGGGCAAGAACTCCCCTTATACTTATCAAACTCAAGGGTTTTGAAATCTGCCGGGAGCCGCACATCCGAGACTAAACATAGGTCCACGGCCTTTAGTCCGTATTTGTCCCCTCTTTCTATGACGCGAAGGTGTTCTTCTAAGTACTGCCATTTATCCTCTAACTGAGGGGCTCGCTTATGGATTACAAAGGGGCAGCATTCCCTGATGTCTAGTGTTGGGCTCCTGGGTCCTCCTTTGTATTTGGGCTAGCTCCCTCGGTTGGCCCGGCTCCCGAACTGGCGTTGAACACCGGCTCGTTGTTCACAACGTTCTGCTTTTCTTGCTCTTTGTTGGCGGGGCTTTCAGTGTTCCATCCATGCGACATCCCGTAGGGTGGATCTCTGATGTTGCGATGGGGTGGCCTTGAAGCATAGCCGACCTACACGTATCCGACAACACTTTGGTTGGCCAAAGCCGTGACAGCAGCATTGGTTTGAGTGAGTATTTGGAACATTTGGGCCACCTGTTCCCTCAGCTGGCCAACCTCACCCCTGGGGTCCTAATTTTGTTGTTCCAATGCCTCTACCTTGCTTTCTATGGCTTTGGACCTTAGGCGCGTAGCGTATTTATGCTGCGATGCGGACTGCTTCACTTTTCTGGTGTCCAATGCACATTTCATTAAGTTTATTTATTATGGGATGCATGTTATGCATGAAAAAAAAGAAAGAAAAACCATGCATGTTATGACTTAATCATGAAGTATTCAGACATGGTGGAAGGGAAACTTGTTATTATTTATTTGTGATGTTTACAAAAGTGCCTTAAGGAGGCGAGGACAATGCCTTTATTTCGTCGTAAAAATTTTGACATAGGCCTAAGAATTGTGTGGTTTCCATTGGCGTGTTGAGCGGGTTAACCATTTTCTCTGCCATGCGGAGGCTCCTAGGAATAACCCAGATGGCTTGATTGGCTATCCAGGCCAACTTGATAAACCTATCCTTCCAAAACCTGGTTTCTTCTTGAGCCTCCTGTGCCACCTTCTCAGCGTGGCCTGCTATCTCCAGGTATTTACCGTCCTGTTCTTTCAGTCTCTGGACCATGGCATTGGCTTGTAACCTAATTCAACGACTTTCCTTCTTTCATCGATGAGCTCCGCCAACCCTTGTTGCCTTTGTTTCTCCAGATGTTTGTTATGCCAGCAAGGTTATTCTCTCTTGGAGCCGGTGAAGGTGGTCTTTGGCATCATCCTCTTTTGACCTAGCATCCGCCAATGCTACCGTTAGCTCCTCCTTTTCTAGTGAGGCTTGATACCGCTCTAGCTCTCTCAAGCCTTTTTCCTGTGCTGTAGTTTGAAAACATCATTTTGTTTCAGGAGCTCCTCGGCTCTCCTCGCCTCTCCTCGCCTTCCCAGGAATCAAGTTCATTCTGCTTCCTTTTTGAATGTCTTTGTAGGCCTACTAGTTCGTCCTCGACGACTTCAAATTGGGGGTCGTTGAATGTCAAGAAAATAGACTCTATTTTGTACTGTAGCCAAGACTTGTAGCCAGACGAGGCTCCGCAGCTTCGCAACCGCCATTTGGGTCCTTTCCTGACGACCTTCTTCCAGGCTTAGTGGATTCTCTTCAAGTGCTTTCCCTCCTGTATCCCTAGACCGTGGATGATGAAGGGTGCTACTGCCTCTTCCGAATACCCAGCTTGTTGGAGTGTCAACTCAGGGTTACAATTAATGACTCCTTGGGTACCCATTAGAGGGATGTTTGGAAATCCTCCACACTGGATGATCACATCCTCCCTCTCATTCCACAGTGGGTACCAACGGATTGACCTCTCTATAGCCTCATCCAGGTGCGCAGTCCATTCGGCCTTTGTTAGGGGTTTGATATAGCTCCAATAGTGGTCTTCTATGGGACACTTCATCCTCTTACTACTATGGAATAAGTGTGCGGTCAACCACAGGAAAAGTAATGAAGTGCAGCATCTCAATCCACTTTCGTTCTTCTTACTGCCATAGTCCAAAGTATAATAGGTGTTGGCCAAGACTGCTACAACAGGGTGCTCTCCACGATCTCGTTTACCGAGAAATGCGTCTATGGCAGCCAAATCCACAAAGTCTTCTATTTGAGGAAAGAGCATTATGCCATAAACCAGAGCCCGGTAAACATCCACGAAGGCCTGCCAGTCTTCTTCTTCCTAAAGCTGTTGGAGCCTCTCTTCCAAAGCCGCTTCTGGAATCCCGTCTACTATGTTCCGATTTTCCTTCAACTTTAACACCTTTGACTCGGGCACCTTGGGTAATCTAGCCACTGAGGCCTAGGAGAGATAATGTCCCCTAAAGAGGTAGGGTGGGGACTTATCACAAGGTATCCCTAGCAGCCTTTCGTACTCTTCCATTATGGGGGCGAGTTGGAAACCTTGGAAGGTGAAACACCTAAAAGGCAGATCATAATATTGAGTAAGTGCTAACAAGGCCGTGGGATGCACTTCTATGTTAACCAGTGCTGCAAGGACTGGATATTGAGGGTCCCAATTGGGACGGGTTGCAGCTTTCAAATATAGTAACGATTATTTCCTTCCATGTCTGAAATGATTCATGATTAGTTTGTTGATGCTATGCATGTTTCTGTTTTCTCTCCCTCTTTCCTTCATTCCTTTTAGTTTTTTTCCCTTTTTGTTTTTTTTTTCTTTTTTTTTATGAAGATGCATGCATGTAATATAAGTCCGATTTTAGGGTGTGGAACATTAGGATGGGTTAGTCTGTGGTCCCTGTCCACTCCTAGGGTAGTTGGGGCATCCTTGAGTCTTAGGGTCTCTACGGGTTCCTTTCTTGGCTCTACACACACCTCTCACACAGGCCACTAAGGCTTAAAACCCTTATCGGGAATATTCCACAGACAGGAGTAAATCCCAGAATGTGGTCATCCTTAAAAAGGTCACACCTTAGTTGGATTATTGCGATCACCAATCTAGGGATGCACCCAAAGATGATAACACTACACATCCATTGCTCGCTTACTCATGGGTCTAGGAATAGGACCCACTCGAAAACCATTTTGTTTTTTCAAACCTTGCCCCTAAAACAAAGAATCAAGCCAGCCAATATTGTAACATGTAATGTCATGAGCAAGGTAAAGGTTGTGCTACCCTATGCAAGTCATTTGAACAAGGCTTGACCCTAGCTTTATCAAGAATGTCCCTAGTGGAGTTTCCATCTAACGCGACCTGAATCACGCCGGGAGCTTTTTTCGTGCTTTCAATCCCTTTTATGTTTTCTTTTTGAAATATTTTCTTTTGGGAAGAGGTAGACAAGAGACCAGATTCACTTACTGACCTAGCATTGAGGCGGTACCGATTCAATCAATCCGGGAGATTGGCTAAACCCGTACTAACTCAGATTGGAGTCGCCACCAATGTTTAATGGTACATTGGGAACCTAAGATGGATAAGGCAGGCAAGCGAATCTAAGATCCGGGTAAGGGATTAGTTACGCATGGGGGTGACACGCCATCCCATCCGCCTACCATCTGGTAGTTACCCTACAACTTGCATACATTAGCACAACCTTCATTAGTTTGATCGGATCAATGATATACGAGATGAAGTATGAATGATTTTGAACTTGATGAGAGTGTGCCTCTCGCTCCTACGTACCTCTTCTAGCCGAGAGGAATCAAAGTCAACGTAGTTTTGTGTGTACATGCATGATTAGACTTTCCATTAGGCGTCTTTCCTTAGGAAATCGATTTTGTATTACAACTAGTAGGATGGGACTTTCGCTTAGGTGTCCCCGAGGCAGTAGAGCCCGAGTCCATAGGTTCTCAACTCTATGACCGAGGATCTGAAGTCGAACTATCCTTTAGGCGTCATATGGATGTGTAAGAATGGGCTAGGATGACTCGAACATGTGTGGGTTGACTCGGATACATGAAATGCATAGTGTTTTGGAGTACTTGGATTTAAAGATTGGCTATTATGAAATGAACAATGGCTCGCCAGCCATTTGAAGTGTAATGCATACTATTCATGAAACAATGGCTCGCCAGCCATCAAAAGTGTAAGGCACACTATCTATGGAATGAACAATGGCTCATTAGCCATCTGAAGTGTAATGCACACTATTTATGGAATGAACAATGGCTCGCTGGCCATCCGAAGTGTAATGCATACTATTTATGGAATGATCAATGGCTCGCCGACCATCTAAAGTGTAATGCACACTATTTATGGAGTGAACAATGGCTTGCCAAAATGATGAACAAGATTCGGCCAAGAACCTTACCTGGTATCCAGTGAGGAGATTGGTGTGAGTAGCTTAGGAACTTACACAAGTGCCTCTCGAATTATCATAACAGCATTTCCTCAGCGATTTCCTTTTGTATTCCGTGATTCTTGGCCCCGAGTTCTTTGCAGTGAGGCCTTTTATAGCCCTCAGGGAAGCACTGAAGGTGCACCTGATCCTGCCATCTAGCATCTCCCCGACCACCTGATTCAATATATTGTAACCAGCATATCTTGTGGCATGACCTCTCGAGATTCGTGGCGTATCTCGTGGGTAGTGGCTGACCTGGCGAGTTCACATACTATGATTGGCGAGGATTTTTAGTTTGTTGAATTAGGCCTGGACCTTGCTGTTCTGACGTGACTTGATTAGCAGTTCTGCCTTACTGAGGGATTCCATGGCTTGGATGTTTTAGACATGGTGAAGGGGCATCTGTTTTGTTGAAGTAGTGATTCCGTCAGTGTTGAGCTGGGCTCTTGGATCCGGTTCGGGTTGGTCTTTGGGAAGTCCAGTGCTAACTCCAACAGGTCAATTTTGAGTCTCCTTTCTCATGGTAGTCTAGGTCAAGCCCAGTGTTATTCCTATGTGGCCATATTGGGCCATGGAGGTCCATCCTCACCATTTTTTTTCCACCAGGTATGTACCTCTCCTAGTTGGACAGTTTTGGGGTCCCACAATCACTATATAATTAAAATATTTTAAATTATTAAATTAAGTAATATTTTTAGACATAAGAAGGATTTGAAGGACATAACCTCATAAAATTAGAAGGACTTAACATTTATGTCTTTGCAGCTACAAGTCCCACATCGAGTAGACAATGAAACAAAATCAAACTTATAAGCCTTTTAACAAGGTTGTCATAATGTTGAGCTATGTTACACCATCTTGTAACTCAAGGGAGGACATTAGAGTGATGGAACAACACTATAGTTTTGTTGGGTTTGGGCTATGACTGCAAAATGCTGGCTTCCCCACTTCAAGTTGAGAGTTGAGCCATGGGCCTCGTGGGAAGGCACAAGTCGGTGGCCTGGTCACTCCACATCAATTGGAGGTAAGGATCCAATGGGTTACTTGTTCTTAATATCTCTATCAGATCAAAAGCTTACATTTGTTGTTGTTAGGTTGCAAAATCGATTTGTCAAAATTGGTTACCCTCTTCGGTCAAGCAATAATCTTCAATCTTTCATTTAGCCAAGACAGTATTTCCTTTGAGCTTTCTTCTTATAGATCATGGTCTCAATTTTCTTTTATTTTGAGACTGGTTGCTAAGCACTAAATTCCATGTAATTTCATGAATTTGGATTTACCATTCTGGGTTCAGTTTGTGGCTTTTAAGTTACTAAATTCCATGTAATTTCATGATTTTGGATTTACCATTCTGGGTTCAGTTTGTGGCTTTTAAGTTACTGACATGAATGTCAACCAATAATTATAAACTACTTCATGTACATTTATGCCTAAATAATTTAATGGACACCAAATGTTGCCTTCTTACACAATATTTAACCCCTTATTTTTCATATTTTACCACCACCTAATCACAAATTCACACTTGTATTTTTCCGTGCTACTATTGCGAGGTCAACTTGAATTTATCTTAATAGACATCTTAAAACATCAATAATTTAAAAAATAAAAAGGTTAAAACAATGATAGATACGAGAAATAAATAATAATTTATAATGTAGCTTGGAGTACAATCAATAACCAAACAAAATTTAAACTATTTTCATTTATTCATTGCAGGAGGTTACGTGTAATTGAACTAACATTGAGGAAGTCAATAGACAATAGTTTGAAATGGCTAACTGTAAATGGTTTCCAATTCTGGAGACATGAAACCGGTGGCATCTGGAACTTCAGAGGCAGAGAGTGAGATGAGTCTCTTCTTCATCTTGTCTAATGATTCCAGTGTTGTGTCAAAAGTTGTAGGACTAAGGGATACAAAGCCAGGATTTTGGCTGTTGTACACTGAGAACACGGTGGCTTCATCAAAACCATAATTTAAAGAGAAGTGGAACAAAGCCTTGGGGAACACAAAAACATCACCTACTTTGAGATACTTCTGGAAATACTGGTTTTTGGTATCAACAAAGCCAGCCAGCAACACTCCTTTGGTGACAAAGATCATCTCAGTAGCTCTAGGATGATAGTGGAAGTTCACAAGGCCATTCCCATCAAGGTCAGTTCTTCCAATGGAGAGGCCAAGAGTATTCAGGCCACTAAACTCAGCAGCACTGACAATCTTCATAGATGCACCAAAAATGTCTGTAGTGCCAGCATTGCTTAGTTCTGTGGTCCTGAAATCTTGAGCTGTTACATTAACTGGGTTTTTGCATTGAAGACCATTGATGAATATGATCTGCTTATTGGGTGGAATGGCTGGACAAGTGTCCTGCAGATTGTCACAGTCTCCCAAGCAAACTTGGATGTTGGCAAAGGCCACAAAGAACAACATAAAGGAAAGGTGAGCAAAGGATTTCAATTTCATCTTGAATCTCCACTTGGTTACTATTTCTTGCACCTTACTATGCTGGATGAATAAATTATCTTCCTCAATTTATATATACTAATATGTACACACAATTAAGTTCTTGATCTTGTTGTGTCTCAGCTGATATGTGTCTTAGGGTTGCAAAAAATGCAAGTAATGATAGTCTTGGAGTATAATTTAAGAAGTGTTTGCTTGAAACAAAGGAAACACTAGCCAATTCACTGAGTTTGCAGTATGTCCTAATTCCAACGTTATTTTTGAAACTTCAAGGTTGTATAATGGGAAATTCCATGTGGATTACCAAATACCATTCACTGATAGCAACTATTAGAGAAATGATATGCATCCGGGTATGGATTTCAATCGTCAAATTCAAATAGTTATCCTGTCAATTTTTTAGGCCAAGCTATTTTAGTAAACTACAAGGTTTTCATGTTTACGGGAGGGAAATTCCTTTGTCCTCACTCTTCCTGTATTGTATTCATTAAAGCAAAAGTAAAGTGAAATTAGCAGTACCAAAAAGTTAGTTTCCAGGGTATCTAGTGGAATCTTTTCCTATTATGAAGTCTTTTTGACAATGACAAACTTTGGATGGATTTGAAGTATACTAAATTTGTTCACTAGGCAAATACGAATACGATATTATGATAATAAAAAAATTTCCTTTCACCACCGTTACCTCAACAACTCCATTCTTGGGTCATCCATTATCACAGCAGTGAAAAATACAGAATTAAATGCATAAATAATCATATAAAAATTGCTTTGGTCAGCTATAAGGATTCAGATTTATCTGCTCTAGAGTATACAATTTGTAGTGAGAGTCACTATCTTCACTCTCTCAATCATGGATAGTAGAATACTTTTCTCTCACCTCCTTGTTTTCATGTGACTTCTTTTTTTTAAATTCAATTTAAATTAAAATAAAAAATTTAATAAATTAAAAAATTCTTATCAATACAAAAATTTAAATTTACCATATAATTATTTATTTATTTAAAATATATTAAAGTAAAGAAAAAATTCTTAACATGACAAAAGTTTGAATTTCTTCTTCTCTATTAATATTGACAAGACCTTTTTATTTTATTTTAAATTATAATAACTAAAAATTAATAAATTGAAAATTTTCCTTAATCTTTCAATGCTTTTATTTAAAATTAAAGTACTAACATTTTTTATATTTGATCTTTCGATTTTCTTAAAAGTACTAATATAATATTGCAACGAACAGTCTATTCGTTGCACCGTGTCCCAGGAGAACATGAATTAGACGCAGTGCACCGAATTGGGCTCTAAAAGCCCAATTTAGTCGTGCCGAATTTATGTTTTTAGTAAAAAAAAAAAAGAAAAATTAACTGATACTCTTCCAAAGCAAAACTTTAACTTCTCAATCAAGCAATGTGGGTTAAGTCTTGATATTTTCATATAAGTTGAAAGCAACATTGATGTATCCGTGGAAATTTGGAAGGTATGAGCCACGAGGTTATAGTATTATGCAACGAAGGACATGGCACAAACTAAAAAAAACATAACCATAAGCCTTCAATCAAATCGTAAACCACATCACCTAATGCACATTCGTTAGAAATATAATTAATATATTTTTGAAAACTTGACTTCCGTCATTCTAAAGTCACATACATTAATGTGTGTTAAATATTTTCCCTATACCATTAATTATTAGATTACAAATATAAGATGCACAACACCTTAAGTTCAATACCAACATTGGGCCTTTTATCCAAAAGGAAAAGTGGGAAGGGCTAAAAGCATACCAATTCATGGTTACTAGCTAGCCTCTCCAAGCATATATCTATTATCATACATAAAAGATTACTTACATAATATAGTATAATTGATAAATTACTATGTCAAGTATGTGGTTAGGAATTAATTTCTATATTTCTGTGTATGAAAAAAATATTTGTTGAAAGATTTTAGTCTTTAATTAAATATATCACTTTGATATCTCTAATTCTCGGTTGAAGATGTCTTTAGGTTCACCCAAAAAAATATAAAAGATGAGATGTAAGTCCAAGCTTCTTGAAATTCTATCATTTAGTCATGTAAGAAAATTTTGCATTTTCTTACTCTTTAGTTGAGTGACATTTTAACTTTCTTTTTAGTAACTCTTTACTTTATACAAATGTAAAATAATAACGTTTGAACTTCACCTTATACACCATTGTCTTTTTCGATAATCCTCACCTTTGTCATTATTATTACAGTAAAAATCTATTCCAAATTATAAACAAGTTGAAAATATGATACTTGAGATTGCAAGAAGATTAACTGTTGTTTATGGAGCCATTGAAGGTCTTATAAAGGGTCGTGACGCTTTTCACAAAACCGTACAAATGTTGTCACTTATTTCATACATTTGTTTTGGATTCTATATTCTATATATAATACTTTCGTATTCCCACTAATTCTATAGGGTATTGTTTATGCATAGATTGATATTGGTTTTGCGGTAGCAAAAAAATATTCTTGAAAGAGGAAGAAATATGTATTCAGAGATGTTTATTGAACTTTTATCTATGAACTTTACATATAGAGAAAATTAAAAGTGTAACAAAAATTCAAATATTAGTATTATTTTAATCTTAAAATCATACGGCTAATCTCCTAAATCTAAGTAATATCAAGAATATCTTTATTTTTATCTAAACAAACATAACAAAGAATATCTAAAAATTTCAAATTATCTATTTTAAATTATAGATATTTAGGCATATATTTTTAATGCACACTTTTACAGCACCTCTCCTTTTCTTAATGTATGTTGACATCCAAGTTGAATTTCAAGTTTGAAATTTGGCTTTCCTTTGTTTCATGTTTGTTTTCTTCCTCTTATTTTTCTCTTAACTTTTATCTTTATCTTTCTTGGATGGGACCACCTCTTCATTCAACTTGACTTATTCCCTTATGCACATTTATCTTTGTTTGATCAATTTCAACTTCTTTGTTTTTTGTGGACTCTATGACACCAACATTGGTCCTTTGATGAATGTCTAAAGGTGGTTCTTCATCTACATTCAAAGTCATGTGCGCTATGAGTACCAAACCAAATATGACGAGTAGTGGGGTCTTGAGTTAAGCCTTGACTAAACCTTGGAAATTTTAATGTCATAATGATTTTCAAATCCTCCTAGCTATTATCCTACTACAATAATTCTTGCTAAGAAAAATGCCCATGTTGTGGTAATCCCAATGGAATTAGTATATGGATGTAATATAATGAGATAGAGCCGCTTTGAGGTTCCCTATGAAATGAAGCATGGAATGGAGCCACTGTGAAAAAGTTTTACGAGGCCGATTATCTAAGATATGTAAGATTCAATTTTATCAGACGGTTCTAAATTATACCAATTAAATTTTGTTTATTCTAATAAAAACATTCTCCTTCCAAACATCAAACTTTTTTCAAAACACATTCATCTTTATGCTTTTCCTTTGATTCTATTGCTTTTTTATATCTTTTTCATTTGTAGTTGGCTTCTCCCTCGTCAAATCTAAAATAAAGCTTTTTCCTTTTATTTGAACTTTGATTACTTTTATGTCCCTTATATCTTTAATCACACTCTTTTTATCTTTAAAAAAACACCTTGTAGCCTTTCTACAACAACTAGGAAACACTTAAAAGTGTTGGAGCAAGATATGAACGTGTCCAAACTCTCATGTGTGTTGATGATAAATAGTGATGACTAATTTTTGATTAAGTATACATACTTTTCAGAAGAACCTTATGTCATCACAACACAAAAAAAAGGAGTACAAACAAAAGGAACTCGCATCCAAAAAAATAAATCTAATGAACCCTTGTTCATAAGAACAATATTGTCCATAGATTATGTTGTCCATAAAGGACTTCGTTCAATAACAGTAAAAGCGTCCAATACATATCAGCATTCATTTTATCTTATATACTTCATCTTTCTTATCATTTGAATATAGATGTTGAATGAGAATTCAATAACGTTAATTTCCTATATAGTGTATGTTGTTGCTATGCTCTATTTTTCAAGAACCAAGGCTTACCTTCATAAACTTTGAAAAACAAGTCAAGTCTAATAAAGAAGTGCACTAATCAAGGAATCCCTAAGTTAGGCAACAAGCAAAATATGAGTCTAAGCATTTTTGCTACTTTAACAAGTTTAAGAAAATATATTTGTATGCTCTACTATACTTTTTCTCTCTCATCAGTACAAGACAAAAGTATCAAAGTTTGTTTTGCAGAAAAGCTATCTTCGACATTTAATGCAAAGATATCTTTGTCTTCATGCATGTTCAAAGAATATCTTCCCAAGGTCTATAAATATTCCATGAACAAAAGAAGAAGAAGAAGAAGAAAGAAGTAACAAGAACAAAACAAGTGTACAAACACAGAAAAGCAAACATACACCTACTCTAAACGTCTTTGTATTACACTTTTGAAATCTTTGTAAAAAGCTCTGTTTTGTTTTCAAGTTTTGTTCTTAAAAGTCTATTTTCTTTGTTGATACAAATTTATAGATCTGCTTTGAAATTTGGATGCTCACCTAGTAAGTTAAACCTTTGTAAGACTCATTAGTGCAAAAAAGGCATTTTACATTGGTCAAAGAATGATGAGATCCTAAGAATCCTTGAAGAGGAACCCCAAGCAAAGAAAGAGAGCATGAAGACAAAAGCACTTCAAGGCCCCATGACAAGGGGAAGGATGAGGAGATTACAAGAAGCAATGCTTAAGGAGATGGGTCTCCTCAAGGGTTAAGAAGAGTCTACCCAAAGTCCAACCCTCTACTCTGTGTGAGCTTATACTTTGACTTAATGATGTCTATTATTTGCTTTGTAGGCCACATAGGCCTTAGTACTTGATACAGGATTTGTAGGCAAATACTTAGTTACTCTAATTACTACCTTGATTTGATGGCTAGACTAGTTGTTTCCTTGCATGGATGGGCACCTTAGCCTTACATCTAAACATCAAGCTAGCTTAGGCCATGAGGATCAAAGGTTATATAAATCTTCTTCACACCTTTGATGAATAGTAAAATTATGTTACAAGCAATCAAAGAGAGGATTCTCTTATCTTGTTCTTGAGCAAGAACCTTCATTCTTATCAAGTTTCTATAAAGACTATGGCAACTCTACCCTCTTATCTCTTCCTTCTTGGAATAGTGACGAGTTCCCTTCCCTTAATCTCATTCCATTTTGTATCCTTTTTTTTTTTTCTGTTCTTGGTTACTACATTTCCATTTCTACATTGGTTCTCTTGAAGTCTATGTGAAGCAAGTGAATCCTAAGATCTCATCAAGTGGTATTCATAGTTATCTTCTTCACCTTGGAGCTGTTGTTGAGAGGTTTATGAAGCTTTCTCTACCAATTGGTTGCACCAAGTCATGACACACCAAGTAAGTGCACCTAAAAATCAATCGTAAGCCCATTTCTAGCTTCATGTGTTGTGCTTTCTTGAAATTGTTTTTGTTTGGTTTTGTTCACCTAACATAGGTCTATCATTCTATAGTGTCTTTTTATGTAATTAGGTTCTTGTTCATGGTCTTGAAGATATGAAGATAACTTGTTTATGGAAATTCCATGAAAAATCTGAGTTAATAATGAATTTTGTTGAAGTTTTGGGCTAGTTGTGCATATAAGAAGTTTCACCCACCTTGTTCTTGAAATTTTTAGTTTAGATTTGTGTAAACTATGGTACTGTACTGTGTTATGGTTATGCACACCAAGTGTTTGTGGAAAATTTTGTGTTAGTATTCTTAAAAATAGTGATTAGCCACACAAAAAAAGTAACGTTGGTGAATGGTCCAAGTAAATGAAGTAGTTAAACACCTATTTAGTAGTATGCATGTTGCATAAGTTTGCTGCATAATTTGTCATTCTTGTTGAATTTTTATTATAGTTGAGTCCTATACATCTTTACATGAAATTACCTGTATAATCTTGATTCTTATTCCTTCTTTGAGTCTTCCTTATTGTGATTAAAAATTCCATTTAAGTTTAGCTTCCTTTTGATATATTTTTTTACTTGTCATTTCTTGGCCTTTAGTTTTGTCTTTGAAGTTTTCTTTCTTTGAATTCTTAGACTTGAAATTTGATGTATTTCACTTGTAATTTTGCTTTGTGTATAGGACTTCCTGCAATCCTTATTCATAGGGCAAATGGTTAGCTTCGCTAGGCTAATCACCCTAGATTGGGTTTTGTGTTTAGCATGAACTTAGAAACTAGGTTTTCCCTAGATAAGATCTTTACTTATGATATGAACATTTTGTTATTGAATTATGTGTATTAACGTTAAATGAATGTCATTGAATTATGTGTATTAACGTTAAATGAATGTCATTGAATTTGAGCATTAAATATGATATAAGACTGTGAAAGCTAAGATTAAGGAGTTATGTACACCATGACGAGTGACTTGGTCTTAGTAAGGTGAGAATAGGCTTAGTGACTCTTCTCAAGTGAGCTACCTAGGACTTTAACGAGAAAAGGGTGGTGGTCACTAATTTGTATATGTTGTGGATGAGTAGCCTAGGCCTAACGAGGTAAGGATGGCCTTATCAACCCAATCTATGGAAAGAGAAACTATGAGAACGATTATGTGACATCATTATATAATGGAATGATTGTGAAGGAGAGTAGATACAAGCCAAGTGATAAGGTTAGTAGACCTCTTAGGGACTACTCAGAGCGGGAACCCTAATGGTCGTGCTTAATCTCACGTGTTGAGACGAATGGTACAAGCTAAGTAGATCCTAATGTGTTATTAGAAGATTTCGTAGTAGTGTGATATGACTAACAAATAAGGATTGAGTTACATTATCTCTATACTACTATTCTGATTATGATGGTTTCGCATGCATACGAGGTAGAAGATATGGTGCATTCTCTATCATGGCATATGCAACAATTCATGTGTATGTGTTTGTGCTATCTATATTGTTTTATAAGTTATTGACTTGTGTATGGGCTACCGAACCTTGCCGAGATACCCCACATATGCTTAAAACTAAAGGGGTAAAGGGTATCACAGTTTCCACACAACTATGTATGTTGCTGCTAGCATGACTGTTCTCAATGCACCTAAAGGCCTAATTTTCTTGCACCAAGAGCAACATGACTATACACATCACCAACATGGTCATGTTAGCCCACTATGTCAGCACATTTCCCTACATATAAAAAGGATCAAGAATCATCATCCCAAAAGTTCTAGAGCATTTAGTTCTCTCATTTTCTTTCATTCCTAGATTTTAGCTCTTTAGAAGCACTTAGAGGTCTAACACCCCAATTTTTATTTTATTTTATTATTGGTTGTTAATATATTTTATTATTTATTATTAATAAGTGGTTTAATTATTTTATAACTAAATAAATAATATGTTGGGAAAAATATAGGTTGAATTTTAAATTGGATTTTTATTAGTTATATTAAGAAAAATAGGCTATTTAAGTATGGAAAAAGTTTAAGTTCCATATCAAACAACTTAATCTTATGTCTCACCTTCTTTTACTATACAAGGAGTGAGATAGCTGAGGTCCCACATTGGGCAATATGAGGTTTTAACATCTTCTATCCCTATACATAATAATATTATAAAAGTAATACAGCGGTAAAAGATTCACAATTTCAAAATTCAAATCATCATTAATATGAAATTCAAAATAAAGCAAAATTAGGCACCCTTACAAGCATTCCAAAGGTCAATTTCTAAACATCATAATATATAAATTGCAATTACATGAAATAAAGCACCCCGATGCCAATAACAAAAGAAAATTTTCATAGTACTATAAAGACAATAGTTGAGGAGTGATAAGTCATATTTTATACACCTCACAAGGGCTTAAGACGGGTATTATTAAGTCTGTTTAATGATTAAGAGTTTTATCTTAGTTAAGATTCAAATTATGAGCCTAAAAATAGGAAAAACATAAATCTATGCTAAAATGAGGATTTTAATTGATAAAAGATTGGATTTGTTTTGCAGGCCTGAAAGTTGAGAGTATCTCGACCCAAAAGGAACATCTCGGCTTATGTATAAATAAAGCACGCTAGGCCACGTCTTTGGTATGGAAAAACAATGGAATTCTAGATCTAGCACCGTCAACAACTGTAGACGTTCCAAGCTAGCTTGGTGGTACACGAAGCTTCAGTAAGGTGTCTCTCTCGATCGAGGAGGTATAGGACCAGGATTTGGGAAGTTGGAAGCTGCCAAAGGTGATCGCTCGGTATAGCCCACGCATTCCGGTGGATGGAAACCTCAACATGTGGCCATCACTAGTGCACCACTGTCGTCCTTCCAAGGCGATCGTCATGGAAGGTGGATTCTCTGGAAACTCTGAATTTCTCACCTTGTATTTGATTATGTTTTCAATAATATAACTAGTTTGCAATTCTGACTTTGATTATATCACCTGTGCTTTAATCTACTTTAACCTTGCCACGATCACACATTGTTAGAGGTAGATCACGTTAGACTAGGACCGATTAGAATTGGTTTAATAATCTGATTAGGTAGAGAACCTAAAATCAACCAAGTACATACTCCCTGTCAATTGATAAGGTAGCGATTGTGTAAATCCTCAGTATGGCAATGGACAAACGTTCAGTGATTGTCGTAAGAATCTAAGGTTGATTCAAAGTATAATTTTAAGTAAGAATGGTAAATTGTTGTGTGTTGATTTGCGAATTGGTATAGTAATTAGTATAGGTTAGTTTAGCTTATTTTTCTGCACTTAGTTTATTATCTACACTTAAAAACAACAACCCCCCTTTTTCTGTTTTCCAGAGTTCGAGGCCAAGTCAGTCCGACTCTGTCGCGTCTAAGTTACTCTTGGCCGAAACCAGATCGGTTCCCTATTAGCCGAGATCAAATTGCTGAGAGTAGGTCGGCCTTAGCGTCGTTGAGGCCAAATCGATATTTTCACATACCAGCCAAACGACATCAAGTCGGCATTCTACAGTACTTAGTGTTTTTTGCACAAAATCTGATTTCTACACTTAGTCACAATTTAACACACTGTGTCCTTGAGAGAATCGACCTAAGGTTAGTTATACTATAGTTAGCTTTAGTATTTATTTGAGGCATGTAAGATGTCTAAAAACTCTCTTATCCAGGAGCCATAGCTCAACCCTAATGCTCTTGCTTGTCAGCACTTGCACCCAAACATAGACAATGCAAATAAAGGGGAGTGAGAAATATTCCTTACTTAGGCTCATGGTATGAGCACACCATGAGTAGGACACACATGCACACACACATTCACATAATCCGTAACTTAACAAATACTCACAACAACATCTAGCAAATAAGGACATTCAAGTATGGATATGAATGATGCTAATGAATGCAACCTTAGTATTGCTTCGTATGCCCATGGTACCATTTCTAACTCAAGAACTAGTCTAGGCACAACCTTGCTAATCTTTGCCACTACATTAGCCATACCACTCTAGAGTGATATCCCTTTGGTAGCTCGTCAAGCCCAATATGTAGGATCAGTCACAATCACTTAGGATAGGATCGATATCGTGTAGCCCCAAAGAGGATCAATAACCTTACCAATTGAACTTGCATCTACATTCCTTCACCAATAGTTTCTATTCATTATGAAAAATGCTTAAGTTTAATTAATTATTTAGTTTATCTTGTCTCCACTTGAGCTGGTGAGGACCCCTCTCTAGGTACCTCATCCATGACCCATCATACTTTTACAACATGAGTACCTTTCTAGCTTCTTCTAGGCTCACATACCCAAGCTCAAGTACCCGCAAGATAAATGTTCATCGTGGCCTTTCTCGTCCATCATGAACTAGGACACCCTTCTTATTTTCCTTTTACCATTTTACACGTTGTACCATCATTCTAAATGTTATATCATCATTTTCAATGCAATAAGTTATATCATTATTCTCAATGCATAGTGCATATATAAACACATGGATTAACAGAAATAGAAACCACAATCAAGCATCACATATTCCTACAGCACAAATAGGACAGCACATGATGCTCCCATTAGCATGGGCATGCATAGTTGGTGTTACTCTACATGGGTGTGCATAGAACCTGCATGAGCATGCATAGAACCTGCATGAGCATGCATAGAACCTACATGGGCATACACAGTTTGTACAAGTGTGCACAAATTCTGCATGACCATGCTCAACATCCTACTATCGAAATCTTCAAGATTCTCTTCTAGAGTCTCAAACCTAAGGAGAAGCTATGATTTTTCTATGTTTTTCTAACACGTAAATAATTGCATACATACAACTAATTACACAAACAAGACTCAATAAATTAGGGAGCTTAGTCAGTCCCCTTCAAAGAACACGAAGAACAAACACTTTAAGGTCCATGGGATACCCTCAACCCTGGCCACAAGGTGTTAGTTCATCCTAGCCAGCAAAACATATATACTTTGGGGTTTAGGGAAACCCTTAACCCATGGCCACAAGGTTTAGAGTCTTGTAGTCTCTCAATTCACCCTAGACAAATAAAATAATAGAGACAAGAAACCCCTAACAATAAGAAAAAAACTAAATACTCTATAAACTGATAAAGGCAATCAAACATAAGAAACTTTACCAATCATAGAGGTAGTCAAACAAATACGAATACAAGCATAAATAGAGAAAATGACTAAACATTCTATTGATTAATAAAGACAGTCAAACACAACACTAAGCAGGGTCTAAGGCTAACTCTTCTACCCATAGTCGTACTCATACCCTTGAACGGGATTTCTCACCCCCTTACCTAGAGAAAGGTAGACATAAAATATGCATTCTTCTTGTTCTTCTACAGTTTTCTCGAGAGGTTCTCCTCTTGTCCTTAAGGTTGATCTTATTTGTTGAAATTATGTGTTTAGAAAAACTAACTCAATATCATAAATCTTTCCAATTCCTATGGTTTCTCCTTATATAGCCCTAAAATAGGGTCCAAAAAAGGGTGTAGCAGCTTCCACTAATAGCCCATGTGAAACCCAAACAAAGGGTCCCACAACTCTTATAGAAGCTTTATATTTTCGGAGTGGATTGTCCGAGTTTATACTTTGCATTAATCCAAACTTATTTAGAGACTCTCTTGTCTTCCTTCCAACTCTTTGTATAGGAGACAAGCAAAGATATAAGCTTATGTTTTCTTATGTAGGACTTAAATTTTTACTATTTGTAAATAGTTTATTTTTCTTAATTTAATTAATTAAAACTCAACCTATGTTTCTCCAAAAATATTATTTATTTAATTATAAAATATTTAAATCTTATTAATAATAATTAATAAAATACAATATTTATAACCAATAATAAATAGAACAAAACTCGGAATGTTACAATTTCCCCTTCCTTATAGGAATTTTCATCCTAGAAAATTGCTTGACTTAAACATTGAAGAAACACTATCAAAGATAGAAAGATTTTTTTCTTAAAGCAATCTCGAGGCTTTCAAACGCATCCAAGAAATTAGTACTCGATTGAAACATAGAAACCATAGATTTGCATCCCCTACTTGTTGGTGCTCTACCAACTACTTTGTTCTAACACTCAAACTCTTAGAAAATTCTTTAAGGATTGAATGATTTACTCAACTTAATTATCTAATCATATATCATAGTTTATAGTCAATATTAACCTTAGTCTCTAGGGCTCCAAGTAACTCTCCTAAGATCTCAAGGTAAACTTAGGTTCTTTATCAAAAACTACACTAAGAAGTACACCATGTATCCTTTTAGTCTTCTCAAGGTAATGCGTAGTTAACTTCTCTTACAATTACTTAACATTGATCAGGATACGCTAGACATTTAGGTTCATCTGTCCTTTACTACATAGCTCCAATATAGCTTTTTAGCAATTCTAAGAAAAATCTACCACAGGGTCCATAAGGATATTATCTCATTTCCATCCTAGAATACTCAAGATTGGAACTTACCTAAGGTTTTTAGTGCTCTATCTTAGCTTCTGAAATACTAACCACCATACATAGGTCCAATTACCTCTTCCTTTAAAACCAAGCCACCCAAACATCTTTGTAAGGTTTTGATATGTCATCATGACTCCCAACTAAACACTCAAACCACTACTATGTCCTTTTTGTAGAATCAACTTCCTAAGCTTGGTTACACCCAGCACATAAATCTTATTGTAAAATCTTATTACCTCGTTGGTTCTTATCTTAACACCAATCCTTTTCTCATGAGTTATCACCCTATCGATCTAGTATATACAAGCCTAGCTTCTGACCTTCTCGACTCTCTTCTATCATATCACTAGTTACCTTCAACATCCCAACTTCCTGCTCTTTAGAGTGACCTCACATACTAATCTTGGGTCTCTTAAATCTCTATAACCACTACACTTGTACTACGCCACTTTGATACCACCTAATCATACATACATAAAGGTTTTCTACTCAAGTAGTTGACCATTAGCTGGACTCAGTGATGGGTCTTAAGTTGTTTTAATACCTAGGTCACTACTAGATCTTTAAGCATAAGTACATTACTTAAAATCATCTTAGATGTATAATTATACACTATAATAAAAAGCTCACTTAAGTTGGGAAACACTAACATAGGCACAAGAGCCTACAACTATATCACCCCACGATATGACATGACATAGAAACTCACATTTGACACCTTGGTATATGACTACTTATCTATAAGGACTTGGAACACCATTCTTAGATGCTCAACATGCTCTTCCCATGTCTTAGAATACACTAAAATATTGTTCATTAAAACAACTATCACTATAAAAAAAAATTAAAGTTTATCAATAATTTTGAAAAGTAGTGGCTAAATCGTTTAGCGACTGCCTTAGCGATCGCAATTAATCGATCACTAAAACCCCACTAGTTAATCCATTTAGTGACTGAAAATTCAGTCGCTAATTCGGTAGTTGTAGTAATGGTTCAAAAAATAATCATTTAATGGAAATATCGATCATTAATTGAATTGCTAAATATGTTTTTCTTAATTTTTTGTAAAAATTTAAATTCGTCGCTAAAGCTGTCACTATTTATTTAACTTAAATTTTTTTAAAAGTAATATTCAGTCACTAAATTAATCGCTATGTTATTGAAAATATATATTTAAGAAAATTAAATTAGTCACCAGTTAATTTAAATTAAATTTTTTAGAAAATAAAAATAATCACTAAATCAATCACTATTATTTGAAATTTAATTTAATAAAAAAATTTGGTCACTATTTATTATAAAAATTACCAAAACTAGTCGGTCACTAAATGGGTTTTTTTTTTTTAAATGGTTGCTATTACGATGGGTAATATTAAAGAAGTAGAATTGTTTAGTGAACAATTTTTTCTCTCACTATTTTTTTTACCTTTTTTCTAGCCTTTTTTTTAAAATTATTAATATATATTATGAACCTACTAAATATTTATCAAAAGAACAATTATATATGAAACATTAGCAATTAAGAGTCCTAACATAATTACTAGTATTTCTAAATTATAATAACCATAAAGATAATTATCGTAAACATTATCAACTTGATTCTTTAGTACATCTTCCAAATAACCATCCTAAGCATTGTCATCTTGGTTTTCATCATTATCTAGTGGAACGGGGGAGGGGGAATGATATAAGTGATTTTAGATACAAGTGTTGTAAAATAAGTTGCATTTGTTGATTATGTTGTTGAATCTACTTACTTTGCTCCTCATGATTATGCATTAATTACACTAGTTTGTCCTCAAGTGACTTCTTCTTAGCTTCTTTTGAATAAATTCATTATTCAATTTATTAATTATGTCAAGCATCTTCTTTATTTGTTATACCATTGGGCATCTTAATCAAATTAGTTAAAATGCGTGTTGAGCACATGAGCTTGTTGGTTAATTTGTCAAGTCCATATACATTCTTTTTTTCATTTTTACCTCCAACAACTTCGTAATAAACGTCATTATCATTGATTGAGGTAGAAGAGGAGTCATTTGCATATCTTCCTTCCTCCGTGACAAATTTTTGGAGTTCTTGTCGATGTTGTTGATATTTCAGCTTCAAAAAAGTTGAATATTAAATTTGATTTTTATTAATAGTTAATAAACTTTAAAGTAATGTTTAAAAAGGTAAACAATTGAATTTACAACAAGTTCACGAGTTTAGCCATTGACCCATTCTACAGATTTTAATTTTTTGGTTTTCTCCATCACCTCTCAAGCACTTGGCAGCCATTGAAGTTGTATAGCCTACTTAAATTTAAACAAAAGTTCAAATTATAATATATCCAATCAAGTAAGTAAAATAAAAAGCAATTAAAATTACCATTTTTTCATAGTGAACTAACGTAGATATAAATCCACAACAATAGGTTGAGGCTCTTTTATCAATAGCCTGATTTTCCTTGGCAATCGAGCTCTTATTTTAAAAATCTGTAGTACCCCCAATGTTCATCTAGAATTGTTCGGACATTGGGTGGAATCCAAGTTGCATAATCATGACCATTTCTATATGTTGAAAATGCATGAACCCTTTTGCTCAAAAATGGCTCTGATACTTTACTTCTGTAAGAGGTCCCACCTATACTCTTTTTGCAATAAAAAAGAGTTACGCAAAAAGGAAAAAAATGAACAATACAATTGAAATTGAACCAAAAGTGTAAATTATCTTAAATTCTCAGAACCACAGGTCACAAACTTCAAGTTGTACCTTCTTCCAACTCGGCCATGATTCATCAAATTTTTGTTTAATGATCCATGATATCACACCAGAAGGACCACAGGTTGGTGTAAGTCTGTGGAAAATGATTTCACGAATGTCCATATTTGAAGAATGTTATTTAAAAGATTAACTATTATATTAAAATTGACTTACTCATTATCTATTACTTAAAGGAAAGGCCTTTGATCCACTGCATGTTTAGAGTGTGGAGATTAGTAATCAGATTTGAATAATCTTGTAGTGTTGAAGGTGTGACCACTACATTGCCTACATGGGTAGGTTGTGGTTCCTCTTCAATCGTAGGAAGTATGCCTTGGTGAATGGGAACTGTGGACTTTGATGTTGAGATGTGACTTATAGAAGTGGGAGAGTTGATGGTAGGTTGACCTCTCCTACTAACACCATGACTTCTACCACGGTTAAGTGGTATATGATCATCACTTGTACCCTTATTCATCATCTATATGTAGTAATTGTTATATATATGACAATTGGGACTGAAGATTAATGAATATAGTGAAAACCTAATTGTTTTTACGACACCAAAACGTGTAATATAGGAAATTGGGACTGAAGAATAATGAATATAGGAAAGTAATCCAACTTGTAAGAGAAAAGTCAAACCTAATTGTTTTATGACACCAAAACGTGTCACTTATCTTTTTTGTCATAATCACTACAAGTAATTGTTACAAACAATGGTAATACAAACGTAATTCATCTTAATGTATAAATTACCTAAGAGGTATTTGTATCATTAAAATCACTCTGAGTTGTTATGTATTCATCCTTGTTTTGTTCATCATATTTTGTTTGATCTAATAATTGTTTGTCTGCTTCTTCCCCACCACCATCAATGTCAGTGAGAGATTCATTAATGATATTTGGGTCAATATGAAATACTACTTGAAGCCCAACAAAGTCATTATCTTGGTATAGAGCCTCTTGCTCAGTCTGAGGTAATATATTATGAATAATTATACTTCTCACCTTTGTCTTGATTAAGGCCATCAACCGTGATGTCCCTCAGAATATGGTGTGTAATAAACTTGCTCAGCTTGTTGTGCAAATATGAATGGATCGTATGCTTTATTTTATCTTTGTGATGCCCATACTTCAACGATCTTATATTTATTATGTACTTTTGTTCCTATATTAGGAGTGTTATCAAACCAATCACACTTGAATAGAACTAACTTCGTTATTGGGAAACCATTGTACCCTAGTTGAATGATACTAAACAAGTTTTCATAAAAATCATATTCTAATTGACTGTTAGTTCCTCATACATAAACACCACGATTTATGGAACACATGTTTTTATTCCAGAGAATTGTGTGAAATTTATATCCATTTATAATATACATAGGCCATGATTCAACTTTTCTTATTGGCCACCATGCCATATTAACCAATAGTGAATCTTGAATATTATTTTATAAATTTAGAACCTAAAAAATGTAACGATCAATATCATACACTATATTGGGGTGGACAATATAACATTTAAATTACACTAAAAAGTGTTAACGTACATATTGTTTGAACCATGTAGGAAATTTTGACGAAATGTCATGATCAACTTCAGCATCTAAAGTTGTGGGATTAAGCTCTCTTAAAAACTCAGTATATATACTACGATAAAAATAAGTAGATTAATCATAGTCGTTAACATAACATCATTAACATCTATAATTAAAGTTGTTTGAAATGCTTGTGTTTGATTGTCCTATGATTGACCAAGTGTTTGGTTGTTTATGTGTCCTATGATTGACCAAGTATTTAGTTGTTTCTCTATTTATTGCTTTTGTTTGACTGCCCCTATGATTGGCAAGATGGTTGGCTGTTTGTTGTGGCGTGTTGTCTCTCTCAATTGGTAGAGTACAAAACTCTTCACCTTGTGATCGTGGATTAGGGGTTTTTCCCCTAAACCCCAAAGTTGTGTGCTTTGGGTTATTTGAAAGGGAGATTGAACTTCTTATATTAGGACCCTTCCTTTTGATAAAAGTATTGATAATCATATAGTTGATTTTATAAACTATATGTTCTTGGTGTTCTCTAAAATGGGGCTAAGCTCCCTAGAATAGGTTTCTTGCTTATATTTATTTTTTGTTTGTGGACTTGATTGTGTGCATTTTGTTCTATGTATGCAAAACATAGAAAAACCATAAGTTCCCATTTAAACTTTAAATTATGGGCGAAAATTTAGGAAATTTGTTAGCAGGTTGTTGAGTACGATTGTGCAAAATCTGCACACTAGGAGTACACCTATGTTGCCCTATTTATGTCATAGGAGTTTGTGTTATGATTGAATTTATTGCTTATCTATTAACTTGTATGCTTGTGCGAAATATACTACTGTTGTTATTGTTGAAATTGCATTGTGAATGACAATATGTTATATAAAAATAAGTAATGAGTAATAAGGATAATTGCAAAGGGTGACTTAGTATGTGAGAGATGAGAATGGACCCGAGGAACATTTATCTAGTGAGTAATCTGTGATGGGTTGAAAGATGAGGTGTCTAGCTTATGATAGGCGAGAATGATCCTCATCAATCCATTGTGGAAAAGAGAAAACAATGATTTAATTGAACCACATTCATGCATCATTTAATGAAACAGGTGTATAAGGAATGTTGATGTGAACCTAAGTGATAAGGTCATTAAACCTCTTGGGGTTTATTCGGTATGGAAGTTTCCAGTGGCCATGACCGATCCCATGAGCCAAATTGGAGAATGCAAGTTGAGTAGTACTTAACAAGCCACTACAAGATTTTTTTGATTTGTTACTAATTTTAGCTACCATTTAAATTAGCGGCTAAATCCTAACTAATTAACTAGCATATTATTTTTTCTAGATAAATTTAAATTATTTTCATTTATATTTCTTATTACTATAAATTAGTTAGAAAATAGCTACAAATTTTAAAAATTTACTACAAATTAACTAAGATTATTTTTTTAGCTAATTTGCTATTTATTTCATACTACCACCAATATTATAGTAATTTTATAACTAATTATTTTTACTAGAAATTAGATACGAAATAACTAATAATTTTAAAAATTTGTAGCTAATTATTTTGTAGTAGATTTAAAAATTTCTAGTAGTAAGCTCCCAAGGGGATATCATGCTAGTGTAGTATGGCTAACCGCATAGGCGAATATTAGCAATTGCCCCTAGCCTACTTCCTACGTTAGAGTTGGTACCATATGACAAACGAAGTAGTACTAGGAGTGCAATATTGTCATTCATGTGCATATCTAGATTGTTTATTTTAGATGTTGTAATTAATTGTGTGACTCTGTGTTATTTATGATATGCTCATACCATGAGCTTGAGTGAGGTACATTTCTCACTCATTTCTTTTTTATGTTGTTCGTGTTCAAGTTGAATGTTACTTTACAAGTGACGTTGAGTACGAGCGTGAGGATTAAGTTAGGGCTCCTCATTTACTGCTTTTTTACCCTTATTTTGGGTTTTACGCTTTGATAGGACATGTGACATCTAAACCTTTAGTAATTACTTTACAATTATGTAGTTGGTTTCTATTTGATGACATTAGAGTTGGCTTTTGGAGTGGTAGTATGGATGCATGTTTGTTCGAATTACAGTATATGACCAAATTGTTTTTGAATAATTTACTAGTCAATGTATGTTTTCAGATTTAAATTGTTCTAAATTTATTTTATTAGTATTGTTAGTATCAAGGGTAGAAGGTGTCACAAGAGGCAATTTAGCAGGGCTAAGACATAAGAAGAAGTGAAGGAATAAAATCATTGAACTCCATGATTTCTTTTTCTTCTTTTCTGTATATGTATTTCTTTACCTATTTTGTTTTCACCTTGATTATGAGTAATTAAACCCCCTGTTAGACTATGGTGTAGTTTATGTTTAGAAACCCCAATTTTGATTAAATGTTAATTTTTCTTCCTTATTGGAATTTTGTTATTTAAATATTTTTACAAAGATTTGATCCCTATATGTTTAAATCAACTCATTACCAGTGATCGTACCGTAATTAGACGTTGGTGATCCTATAAAATAGTTCGATTTAGAATATATGCATGACCATTTTTTTCTTCCAAATCTCTAATTTGATTAAATAATTTAATTTGTCTCTATGTTCTTCATGTTTGTTTTAAGTTTGAGTTTATATATGATCAACTAGGAGCCAACCTAAAATAAAGAGTATCGAAAGTCTGGATCAATAACTCGTGATAGAATTAATAGGTAAAATTAGCAATACAAAGGAATAAGTAGGAAATTTGCATGCAATTAGGATTGGGGAGGTAAAAACAGAAACGAAACTGAACCTTTATCCATTTCTAATTCAAATTCAAATTTATTTACTCATTTTATTCTTCTTTATCTTCTTTTAGAAAGTGTTACATAATATTTCTTTTTTCACCTTAAAAATTATTTTTCTATAATACAGAAGAATTTCAAAAATTGATTATCACACACGTTTTTATCGGCATAGAAAAACTTTGTAGTACGAAATTAAAACAATTTCATATTACATTCAAAGGTTATGAACTAAAATTGTAGCCATTCAGACCAAAAGAAAAAGGAAATGTAATAGTGACTTTGAATAATTTTTCAATGTTTTGTTTTTGTATTTATATATTATTTTAAGCATTAAATTTTTAAAAATATTTATTATTTATTATTATATTAATTATTATTATTTTTAGAAAAATTATTATTATCTTTTCAGCTCAATAAAGGTGGAGTCTTGCTCTTATGCATCCTTTGGTATAGCATAAAATTATAGTTTTTTTTAGTAAAGAATATTTGGATCTTGGTGTTTTATAGGTTTGAATTTTTAATCAATTTTAAATAGTTTCATAAAAATTATTTTAATATAGTCCACGTTACACATGGAAAAAAATTACTTTATAGGTCATTATAACAAGGGAAGATACATTGATGTTATATAGAATTGTGTGCATAAGATATTATTTGTTATTATCATTTTGATTATTAAAATATATCTGAATAATTTTTGTTTTAATATAATCCACGTTTCACAAGGTATTCAATTATGCAGTACCCTTATGAGTAATCCAAAAAGTTAAGATAGTGTAAAATACACGTCGATGACATGGATATTTTTTAAAGAACTAATTCTGTTATTATTAATTAATTTGTATTAGAATGATTTTTCTATTTTAATAGAGGTGACATAGAATTAGGTATAATATAATGTGAACAGGTGCGATACCTATATGGCGCCATTTACATTAAAAAAAACGGTGCAGAAATTCTTAAATAGGATAATATTGTATTTTTTTTATTTTTTAGGAATAATTAACTTTAATTAATACTTTAACTAGTATTTCCGTCATGCTATTTTTTCTTGTTATTATTAGTAGTAGTGTATTGTATTATTTTTTATATAGTCCACATTGCAGAGATTATAAGATACTGCGAGTGAGTATACATATATTGCAAAGAAAATTGGTTTGAGAATTCTTTACCAAAACAATATTTATTTATTTATTTATATCGCATTAAATCTATACAAATTTTTAGCATACCCAACATATAATTTAAAAATTATTTTAAGATTAACACCAAATAATAATCCTAAGAAAATGAGCTCAATTAATTTTAATAGGGTATTTGAATGAGGAAATTCACGTAGGTTATTAATTTAGGCTACGATATGTAACATTTAAGTAATTTACCTCCATTAATTTAGAAAACAATTAATCTATTAAGAGAAATGGTTCACAAGAGAGACCAAACCATTAAGTATTTTATCTCCATTTTTGCGGACATATTCAATTTAAATCATCTAATTAAGAAATGGAAAATAATCATTCTCTAATAAAGAGATATAATAATCAAAGAGAAATTTTATTATCTTTGACTCCATTATTTATAAAGAGAAGAAAATCAAACACTTAACATGGATAAACACAAAAGCACTGACCCAATGGATTGCATAACGCGGTTGTTCTCGGTCCAAATATCTTAGGACAATCAATTAAACAATTATTACCTTTACAATGGTTGTACAACTTTATCTCACAACGATGTCCCCTTGCTGTCACTTTCAATGAACCTTCATTTTATGTGTCACATCACATACATAATATTCAATACTAAACTATGAATGTCAAAATCAAAATCTTACTTAAAAACAAAGAATAATTTTAAAATATTAGTCAGCATAAATGAATAATTAGATTGGATAAATGGAAAGGATAAACGTACCAATTCCAATGGAAAGAATAAGTAGAACAAACAAGACTGATGATATAGCCTTCATCTTAATTTGATTTTAGAGTAATGTACTTACACCAATTCAATCCCTCCTCCTAATGAGTTGATATGAAGCAATACAAATAAATATATATATATATATATATATATATATATATATATATATATATATATATATATATATATATATATATATATACTTGATAAGCATTTAGTTTTTTATCAATATTAATTTATAACCCTATTAATTTATTGAAGAAAAAATTTGTCACAAAAATACTATCTAAACTCTATTTTATATTTATCAATTTATTTATATTATACTAAATTATATTAACATACATTTTTATTTTTCATTTTTTCAAATAAGTTTTATAAATTAATTATTTAAAATAACAAAATGATAAAAAATTTAATGTAATAAATTGTACTACTTACTGCATTTAATATATAGTATTTAATATTTATCATATTAAAATATATTTAATTGTAGTACCTATTAATTGTACTACATATTCTATTTAATATATATTGTGATACCTATTAATTGTACTACATAATGTATTTATTAAATATAGCATTAGATAATTATTGTACTAAAATATTTAATTTTGATACTTAAAAATATATTTTACATACCAATTCTTATAAATAGTATTAAAAATAATAAAAAAGTAATGAATTAAAAACTATATTTCATTTATTAAATATAATGATTATTAATTATATTTAATAAGTATAATTATTAAAATATTATAAATATATTAAAACCAATTAATTTTCTATGTATATTATATTTAATGCAAAACAATAAATATATTATATTTAATAAATACAACATTTAAATATTTAATCATGTTTCTTTTTAATTTGACTATATATTATATTATTCAAATATAATATTTAAATTTTTTATTTTACTTATAATAAATTCATTATAGTATTTGTTAAATACGATAATTAATGAGAAAGGTTGAAGTACTTTTCTCAAACCAAAGTTCTCACTGCTCTAAATTTAGAAATAAACTTAAATTCGTTTATATATTTTTTGTTAATTATTATCATCCCGACCAAGTTCTCTAATTAATTGTTACATTTAATAAATATATCATTTTAGTGTTTAATTTGATTATATATTATACTTAGTAAATATATTTTCTAAAAATTATATAATACTAAAAATATTTAATTTTAAATATATATTATATTTTGTTCTGGTATTATTGAATCCATGATCAACACCCCATTAAGGAAAACCGAAAAACCATGGAGAAAGATGAATCTGAAAATTACAAAGGAAAAAAAATAGAAAATGGATTAAGAAAAAAGATGAGCTTGTCACTAAATTTATTGGATTAGACAAGAGAAGTAGAGATTTATCACAAGTATCTTGAAAGTTCAAGAACAATCAAAGAGAGAAAGTCTCTCACAAGTGCATAGCACAATTCTATTTCATGTAAAAAGTTATTAGCCTAATTGGGACTTTTATAGTCATTCCTTAATTACTAATTATCATTAAGCTAATCCTAAACTAAGCTAAGATAAGACCTAAGCTAGCTCATAAGGAAAACAAGCCCAATTTTGTCACAAGCACATCACACGGAATTGGTGACCAAATTGCAGGTGGGCAAGGTTAACTTTTCTACTAGCCTAAGGCTAGCCACATTAACACTACTCCTACCATCAATGATGAGAAAGCATATTTTTTTTTTAAAACCAAACACCTAGAGTGAAAGATTGTTTCTCTTTGACTTTTGGTCTCTTCTCCCACTAGGCTACTCATGTGTCTCCTTACCATGAGAAGACTCTTCACTAGTTAAGGAAGAAGTGACCTCTTGGGAACTTTCACTATCCACCTTTCCATTCTCCTTTAAAATCATAGTCCTCCAATTAGGGCATTGAGAAGCAATGTACCTCTTTCCAAAGCAGTTGAAACATTTAATACTACTAGACTTGGAGGAACTAGAGGTAGGGGTAGAACTACATCCTTTCGGTCTTAGGGAATATCACTCCCATTGTTAGGGATTTTGTCCCTTTTAGACCTTTCTTTCTCCCTTTCCTTACCTTTGCAACTAGCACTAGGGTAAGACTTCCTAGACAATAGTTTCCTCTTGATCCAAGACTCAACCTTTGTAGCTTAATGGACATGATCCTCTAAAGAACCATATTGGTGGAGTTCCACTAGGTCTTGGAGTTCCATATTTAAACCATGTAAGAACCTAACCATTGTGACATTTTGAGATTCCTCTATTTCTGCCTTCATCATACATATTTCCATCTCTTTAAAATATTCCTCTACACCCTTAAACCCTTGATATAGTCTCTATAACTTAACATAGAGGTCTCTAGCATAGTAGGATGACAAAAATATTTCTCTCAACTCCCTCTTCAATTTGGCCCAAGTGTCACAAAGGGGCCCTCCTTATCCTCTTAACATCATACATCACTTGGTACCACCACACTAATGCATAGCCATTAAATTCTAAGGTGACCAATTTCACTTTTAACTTCTCATTAATGTCATAGCACTCAAACAATTTATATACTTTCATCTCCTAATCTATGTAAGAATCTAGTTTGTTCTCTCCTAAGAAAGGAGAAATTTGCACTTCAGACTCTTTATCTCATCCCTCCTAGGGTCATTCCTTTCCCTCCTATGCCTTCCATATCTCTTTACCCTCTTATTATGTCCATGTCTATGGCTCGTACGAGATATAGAAGATCCACTCACATAGCCTTCTTCATGACTAGGCTCACTTTTTTGCATGGAAGGTTGTCTATTTTCCTCCTTCTCTCTACTCAAGGCTTCTACTTTTGCATTGAAACTTTGAGTGTCTCTTTTTATTGAATCTAAGACCTCTTTATTCTTTTTTTCTATCCTCTGAATCTTCTCCCCTAATTTGGCCTCAAACCTCCATATTTGCCTAATCATCATCTTGGTTTTGGTTGAGTAGCACTCAATTTCTTCACTAGATTCCCCCATAATATTTTTTTTCACTTTCCACTAACTTAGAACAACAACTAAACATCCTAATATTGCACAAAAATCGAGATAACAAGGCATAAACCTTCTAATACAACAACCAATCACTCTTTTTCATATACTTTTGCAATTCTCTTAATAACACTTTTGGTTCATAATTTCTTTTCAAGACTTCACAAGAGATCATACCAAAAACTAATGTGCATATCACTAAAACAATTCATCAAACACTTGATGTGCACTTCATAAACATATAGTACAACACCTTATATACTTATGCATAGGCGAGATCTAACAACACAAGATACAACAAAAATTTCAACTAGTCAGCATCATAAAATTGTAAATAGAAATCCCTAAAAATTCAAGCATGAAGCCTAGAAAATAAAATCAAGTACTAGGATAGGAATTCTTCAAAAATAAACTCTAATATGGGACCCTAAATCTGTCTGGCCCAATAGGTAGTTCCACAAGAAACTATGAGTGCAAGGAAGCTTTAAGCCCAAAAGGGCCAAGAAGTAACCCGTTGGGAAGATTAGCTAACTTGGTCACATCTGAGAGGAAAATCACAGCATACTTGAAGGTAGCCAGCGGGGCAAGACCGGCAAGAACATACGCGACCCAACCCACGACTCGGACGAAGCCCAAGAGGACTAGCGTCCACCCCCCCCACAGGGTGGATGCAGAAGAAGGGCCCTGAACGCGTCAAATGATCAGGGACTCAAAGTAGACACGCAAAACTCCACCTCAACGATGACAAGAGTTGTCCAGTTTCAGCGGAACCAAATAGAATTTGCCACATCAGCACAAAGATAACAGCCTCACCAAAATCAGAGCAATCCAAGTCGTATGATCTTCTGGAAAGAAAAGAGAGGCTCTTAATAAAGCCACGTCAGGAAGGGAAAGGACCCATTATCCCTAATAGAATGAAGATCCTCGCAAATCACAGCGAAGGAGAGCACCATGTCAGCCACTACCCGAGAGAGGTGTCGCGAATTCAGGAGAGCGCGCCACGATCAAGCACAAGATCCAATAAGCATCAACTTGGGGATCACCAAGGCTAATGAACTGGATCAAGAGGTTGGAGCAGTTCCACATGGCGAGATCACACACACTCTCATCACCTTCTCAAAGGCTATAAAAGGCCTTAGCACAAAGAGCTAGGGGCCAAGAGTTGAATACTAAAAGAAGAGAAGATTACTAAAGAATTGTTGCAAAAACTGTGACTCTCTCTGAAAGGATTAGCTACAAGCTTATGCAATGACCAGCTCTCTAGATCCCAAGTAAGTCTCTTGGCCAAAACTGCAGTCAAGCCATAGGCATTCTCCCCAACCACACTTCAGATGGTGAATATGTAATTCGCCATGCGAGTCGGCCTTGGCCTCTCCCTCTCGCTAAAGTTAAAGCACCCCCGAGTCCATATGATCCAAACACTCAAAATCTCTAGCACACAACCCATTCCAATAGCAAACTGAATCATCTCATTTTCATCTCAAGGTCCGTCACACTTCAGATGGCAGGCAAGCTGTCTTAGTTTCATTACAGAATCCATCACATTTTCATCCCCGCGTCCACTACACTTTAGATGGCAGACAGGTCATCTCAATACCAAATCGACTCACGAACAATTCAGGAAGTGAGCTCATAGCTTGCCTCAACTTAAGGCCAAGTCGGTCTCGACTTTCATGACCTGGCACTCAGTATATCTCATCTGACCCCGAGTCAGTAGATGAACATTCAAGTCAACCCAGCATACATATTTATGAACACTCAATCCAGCATTAAGGTAGGGTGCCTAATGGATAATCTCGATCTCGCAATTAAACCGCGAGAGCTGAGGGCCTAATGGAAAGTTTGGTACTTGCATTTTGGGCTCTAGTCGATGCCTAAGGGAAAGTCCAACCATGCTAAAGCCTGCACCCTGCATAGACAGCCTAGTTCACATCCTAAGGGGAGGACGCCAAACCGGAAGTCCGACCTTGTTCCTCACCGCACACATCCCTCCAGAACTACGTTAACTTTGATTCCTCCCGGCCTTGAGGTACGTAGGAGCAAAAGGCCTACTCTTGTCAAGTTAATCATCCTACTAAAACCTATCCCTTGCATCATCCACCACAAAGTAGAGGTTATGTAGCACGCAGTTCATGGGGTAACTACCAGATGGTAGGCGGATGGGATGATATGTCATTTTCATGCGTAACTGGCTCCTTACCCAGATTCTCTAACTTGAGACCGCGCCTTATCCACCCCCGTTTTCCAGTGCACCGTTAAACACTGGTGGCGACTCTAATCTGAGTCACTTTGGTTCAAGCTAGTTCTTCTCGGGGTAGCTTAATCGATGCCAACTCGTCACGCCGAATCCTTGTGGGTTCCCGGCACTTTCTCAGACTTCGATCCATCAAGACGACTTTGGGGCGAAAAGCCATTTCGACCCTCGCACCATCGTCTTCTAAATGCGCCCGACGACGTGATTTAGGTCCCATCATCTAAGAAGGTAGATATGTATTAGGTGAACAAACTCAGAGAAAAACAACCAAGGATTGAAGCTAGAAATCAAAAAATTGTACTTACGTGTTTGGTGTGCCCAAATCCTAGGAATCCTCCATGAAAATGTTGCAATGAAGGTGTAAATCCAACACTTATGTGATTATTGAAAACTGTGATACCACTTGATGAAACCTTGGATCCATAATCAATACACAATAAAGGAAAACTGAAAATCCATGGAGAAATTGGAATCCAAAAATTGCAAAGAAAAAAATAGAAAATGAATTAAGGAAGAAGATAAACTTGCCACTAATCTTAATAGATTAGATTTGAGAAGTAGATATTCACCACAATAATCTTGGAAACTTGATGAGAATAAGGATTGTTGTTCAAGAACAAGAGAAGAGGGAAAGTCTCAAAACATTAAGAATAAATTTTGTTATTAAGTAGGAGTTACTTGGTGAGATCCCTACTTGACATAGGTTATTCTTGAGACCTCTGTCTCTCTCTAGAAAAGGTGTTTGATGAGACCTTTTTAGTGTGTTGTTGACTTGAAGAAAAAAATATAAGTAATTAATAATAATTATTGTTGACTTGAATGAGTTGGTGACTGAGGTAGGTGACAATGGACATCATGTTATGTTGCAAGCAAGCAAGAAAGTTAGGACTGCTTGGTAGGGTAGCTGCTGATGGACCGTGAGGTTAGATAGACAAGGGAACCCCTCATTGTAGATCAAGGTCATTGCAAACCTTGTGCGATGGTGAGCCACTACTAATATATGTCTGTCCTAACAAACCACTACATCATTTTCGTAGATTAGTTAGTGGTGTGACCCAATGGTTTTTATCACATGCTACCCCTTGGATACGCGAGGTCTGTCTCTATTGTCATATTATGGTAAAGGACATGTCAACACTTGATGCATACTTGAAAAGCTGCAACCAAGAGGACAAGGTGGAGGAAGCTAGCCCTACACTTGAAGGCCCTATGACAAAGAATAGGCTCCAAAAAAGAACCAAAAGGAAGTGCGTCCAAGAGGAAGTGTGTTCAAAGGTTGGCTTTGCTGCACATTGATAAGTCATATTTTATACACCTCACAAGAGCTTAAGATGGGTATTATTGAGACTCTTTAATAACTAAGAATCACATCTTAGCTAAGATTCGAATTATGGGCCAAGAAAAAGGAAAATATAAATTTGTGCTAAAATAAGGATTTTAACTAATAAAAGAGTGAATTTATTTTGCAAGTCCAAGCTAAGGATGTCTTGGCCCAACCAAGAGCGTTCCGATCCAATTGAAGTGTCTTGGCCCAGAAGAAGTGGTCTCGGCCAGACTAGTCTTCCTGTCAAAGCCGACTTTAGTGGCTAAAATCACTCCATCAGGAATGCAGATATGATTATGCTAGAATTAAGGAATCTATAATGTAGATATGATTATGCTAGAATTAAGGAATCTGTAATGTAGATATGATTATGCTAGAATTAAGGAATCTATAATACAGATATGATTATGCTAGAATTAAGGAATCTATAATGCAGATATGATTATTATAGAATTAAGGAATTTGTAATCTCCTAGGATTGAGGAATCTGTAATCTCCTAGGATTGAGAAATTTGTAATCAATAATTCAAATTTGTAATCTATTAGGATTAGGCTGCGCTACACCTGCCCAACTTGTGTATAAATAAAGCACGCTAGGCCATGTCTTTGGTGTGGAAAAATAGTGGAATTCTAGACCTAGCACCGTTAGCGATTGTGTAGCACCCCAAAACCATCCGAGCCAAAATGTCATTTCAATCCCTCCTAAAAACGGCCTGATCAGCCTCCTTTGGGGCCCAATCCTAGACTCTTGGGTCACCTCCGCGTGACCCCAAGTTGGGCTGGCACTAAGTCCTCCCAATCACCTCATGACCGAGTCCACACTTGACTGAGTCTCCCCATATCCTAGTGGACCCCACACGATGCGTACCCAATCACAGAAGAATCGCAGGAGAAACAAAAAGAGAGAGAGGATAATATCTGTGAGAATCTTGGGATTTAGTTGTTGTGCAGCCACCTCAAGCCCTATATAAAGCCCCTGGACGAAGAAAAAGGGGACAAAAGAGGTGAGAAAACAAGAGCAGAAGAGAGAGTAAAGGCACGACGAAAGGCTGGTGAAAAAGCTGACAACGACACGCAGAGGACGAAAGGAGAACCTCAGGGGCTGGTAGAAGGAGAAGCGTAGATTTTGGACAGAAGTAGGGAAGAGCATTCGCCATCTCCAGATACCAGGTAAGTGTTTCAGGTCTCCCTTTGCATCATTCTAGGTTAGGATTCCCATCACCCATATCAAGCCAAGACCCTTACCAAGCCGTGGCGGCCCAGAGCCGAGCTCGTATCGACCCTTGGGCTGGCGGTCACTAGAACCTGATTCCCCCATCCTGCCCCCTCAAAGGCCGACTCGATTTCGGTCTGGCCTGTCCACCAACTTGCATCTCAACTCCGACGCCGATTCGATCCCACTCACTGTAGAATCGAGCTGGCACGAGCCGGCTTGATCTCCCAACTTTGACCCCTATGCCGATATCGTCACGGCCTCAATGGGGGCCGAGACGAACGAGCCGTCCCGGTCTTCATCTCCACCTCACCTCCTTCCAGAACTAAACCCCCCCCTCCCATCACCAGAACTACGTCGATTTTGACTCCTCTAAAGCCGAGGTACGTAGGCACAGGAGGCACACTCCTATGAAGTCAAATCTTAAATCCCAAAATCCTAGAACACCTTACTGATAAGCGGGCTTTTTAGTCGTCTTACGCGCATCAAATAAAACTAAAGCTAACTATAGTATAGCTAACCTAGGTCGATTCTCTCAAGGACACAGTGTGTTCAAATTGTGCTAAGTGTAAAAATCAGGGTTAATGTAGAAAACGCTAATTGTTGTGAAATGTCGACTTACTGCCGGTCGGCTTAGACAGACGCAACGGAGTCGGACTGACTCAGTCTCAGACTCTAGAAAGCAATAAATAAGGGGGGGGGGGGGGGTTGTGTCTAAGTGTAGAAAATAAACTAAGTGCTGAAAGTAAACTAAACTACGCTAAACTACTCTATACTAACTATTGTATCAATTCGGAAATCAAAACACAACAGTTTACTATTCTTAAAATTATATTCCGAATCAACCTTAGATTCTTACGACGACCGCCAAACGTTTGTCCATTGCCATACCGAGGATTTACACAACCGCTACCTCATCAGTTGGCAGGGAGTATGTACTTGGTTGAGTTTAGGTTCTCTACTTAATCAGATTATTACACTAGTTCCGACCGGCCCTAGTCTAACGTGATCTACCCCTAACAATGTGTCACGGCAAAGTTAAAAGTAGAATTAAAGCGTAGGAATTATAAGAAAATTCAGAATTGCAAACCAGTTGTATTTATTGATATACCAAACCGAATACAAAGGTGAGAAATCAGAGTCTCCAGATAGTCTGCCTTCCACGACAACCGCCAATGGAAGAACGGCAGTGATGCACCAATGGTGGCCAGACGTTGAGGTTTCCGTCCGACAGAGTGCGTCGGCTATACCGAGCGATCACCTCTGAAGGCTTCCAGCTTTCCAAATCCTGGTCCTGTACCTCCTCGACCGAGAGAGACACCGTATTGAAGCTTCGTGTACCTTTGTACTAGCTTGGAGTGTTTGCGATTCTTTGTGGCGCTAGCTCTAGATTCTGCTGAAAATTCCACACTTGAAGACGTGGCCTGATGTGCTTATTTATACAAAAGCTAGATAAATCTAAATCTAATCCTAATAACAGAAATTCAAATCCTAAAGATTCTAATTCCAATTACAGATTACAATCTCCTAAATCTTAGGAGTTTCCCAATTTCCTAATTTCTAGCAGAATCATATCTGCATTCCTAGTTACCCGAATTACAGATTGACAAATCATATATGTATTACAGATTTCTTTATCTTAGCAAATCATATCTGCATCTTAGCAAATCATATCTGGATCTTAGCAAATCATATCTGCATCTCAACAAATCATATTTGCATCTTAGCAAATCATATCTGTATCTTGGCAAATCATATCTGTATTTTAGCAAATCATATCTGCATTATTGCTGGAGTGATTTTTGGCAAGATTTCCGCCATTGATGTCGGCTTGACCGGGAGCGCTAGACTGGGCCGAGATGACTTGGGCCAAGGTGGCTTGTTGGGCCTGCAAAACAAGTCTTAGCTTTTTTGTTAGTTAAAAACATCATTTTAGCACGTATTTGCATTTCTCCTATTTTTAGGCCCATAATCCAAATCTCGATTAAGACAACACTTTTAATCATTAAACATTCTTAACAACATCCATCTTAAGCCCTTGTGAGGTGTATAAAATACGACTCATCACTTACCTGAACCTCCTCCTTCCCAGGACTTAGGCCAGAAATACAACTGAAACACAAGCATCATCTCTCTTCCCATATTGCTAGCCAAGGGTAACTATCAAGTGATAGGCATGCTGGGACCCCCTATGCCCCTAGCGTGTAACCAACTCCCGAACCAACATTTCTAATTCAAGACCAGCCTTTCCATTAGGTTTCCTGGCGTTGCCTAAACCAAAACGCCGGTGGCGACTCCTTTGTGGCCGACTCGGTCTCGGCCCACCTAGCTTAACGTCACAATTTAGGTTGTGACAGATGGCGACTCCAATAGGGAAGTCCATATGTTGAGAGTTAAGCCCCGATAGGTTAGCGTGAGGGAGAGACCAGGTAGACCAAGGTGTAGGGTACTTCTCTATTCCTGTGCATTTCATGCATTTCTGTATTTCCTTTATGTATTACCTGCACAACTCTAGGATAGAAAACTAAATGTTACCGTTATAAGACATGATGAGATGTGAATGTGCCGATGAGAGGGACCTTATTCCCAGGCCTGTGAGTTAAGGAGAGAGGAATGTGTAGTGGTACCCATGCTAGAGATGTCTCAGTACTGGTGATCACAATAGTTCCACTTGGGGCTGACCGTCCTAAGGGGTGACCATGTTCTGGGAGATCTGTCCCGTCCACGGTACTGCCCCCGAGGAAGGTCTATAGACCCAAGAACCTGCTGGAGAGGATGATTAGAAAAATCCCAAAGGAAAAAGGAAGACGGCCCACCTAACCATGTGTCTGATTAGGGGTCAACCAAATAGGCCGAACTGGAACCGGTTGACAAAACCGAAATGGAATCAGCCTAAAACACCCTCATACTAACCTTTCATGCATACATCTCATAAGCATATAAAAAAATCATGCACCATGATACATTGATCACGGAAATTTCAAACAATGGAAATCAAACCCCAAGTATTAGGTCGACAACCGCATCACGTCTAGGCCAGAGCGTCGAACGTTCAAACACTTCGTTATTGGGGCAGTTGCTTGAAAGGGCCATGGCGTAGGCGCTTTGAAAATCTCCACGGCAATCTTCTAAGCCTACTAGAAATTGAAACACAACCAGCCGCACTAGAAGCCCTGGCCTAGTATTGTGACTCGCCGATATGATGCTTCACATTCAGGGACTTCCAAATGGCGCCAACCTTGGAAGAATACGAGCGATTGATGGGACTACTGATGAGTCACAATTTATACATCTTTTAGACACCTAAGAAGGAGGTTTGCAAGACTATTCTGTGCTTAAGAATGAACTGTTAGCTAAGATTCAGTTTATGAGCTCAAACATATAGAAAATACAAATTTGTGCTAATTCAGATTTCTTAGCTAAAGAAAGTAACTCTTCTTCTTGCAGGTCAAGCCGAGTTGACCAAGGTCAACAGAAGAGTCTCAGCTGAGATGAAGCCGTCTCGGCCGGCCCGTTGACTTGCAGCCCAGCAGCCCAGAAGAGAGTGGCCCAAATGTATTGACCACATCAGCTATCCAGCTTGGAGGCCACCTCAATGCCAATTCATCTGCCATGTCACTCCTAGGAAATCTGCCATGTCACGTGAAAAGATCTGCATAGGGGTAGAATAGGACATTCACTGTAATTCTGTTAGGATTCGTTAGGAGTAGCTAATCATAGCTCGTGTATTTATAGGAGGAGCTGTGCACTGTTTAGTCGTCTTTTGAATTCACTCTTTTCACACAACATTTTACTCCATTTTCTCGCTCTCGCTCTCTCCATTTCTGGTGGTACACGGTGTTGCAGAGGTGCTTCTCTCGATTGAGGAGGTGCAGGTCTAAGACTGGGAAGCTGGACGTTTACCAGAGGGGACCGATCAGACTACTGACGCACTCTGGTGGAACTGATCCTCAGCACTTAGGCGAACGGAGGTGAACCATCACCATCAACCTTGGCGATCGTTGAGGAAGATGGATCCATCTGAATTCGGACCACTGTATTTGTATTCTGTTTCTGTTAATTGATTCTGTTCTGCATTTCATATCTCTGTTCTCCTTCCTCTACTTTAATTCACGTTGAATCCGCGATTGCAATTTAATTGTGAACAATGTTAAGCTAAGCCGATTGGAACTGGTTTAACTAGTTCAGTAGGTAATCACTTAACGATTGTTGAATGAGAACCTAAAATCAGCTCTGCACTTAATCCCTGTCAACTAATGAGGTAGCGATTGCATAAATCCTCGGTATGACAATGGACGAACCTTTGGCGATTGCCATATGACTACCCAAAGCTGATATGGACTGTGAACTGGAGATTGGAACCTGGACTAGACTTGATTAATGGAACTGAATCTGAATACAGTTATATAATACTAATAGATAATTATTAGTAGTAGTATATATTTACTGTATTCATAGTCTTAGTTTATTTTCTGCATTACTCGCATTCCAATCCCCCCGTTTACTGCTTCCTTTACTATTTTCTGGTTGAGACAGAGGTAATCCGCCTCTGTAGCGTCTGTCTGTACTCAGCCGAGACCAAGCCGGATAGCCTCTGCCGAGACCGTCTCCGCTCAGTCTCTGCCAAGCACGACTCGGCTACAACCGAGAAGAGTCAACTCTTCACATCTCAGATTCTGCATTGTTTAACTTGACACTAAATCACAATTGAGCACACTGTGTCCTTGAGAAAAATGACCTAGGGTTGACTATACTATAGTTAGCTTTAGTATTTGATAGGCGCGTAAAACGACTGTAAAAACGCGATCATCAAATTGGCGCCGTTGCCGGGGACACAAGTTCTTTTGTGTAAATGTTTGCCAAGCTAAGTAAGGTCGAATCCCGAGTCTGTGAAGTGTAAGTCAGTCTTGAGTATTTTGAATTTGTCTATGTTTTTTTTTCTGTTGTTTCTGGATCCTGAATAAAAAGCATGCCCTATATCAATAATTTTTCTATGTAAAACCATTTTGTAGTACTTAGAGGTAGTATTTTGTTTGCATACATTACTGTATCTTTCTTCTCTGCATAATCTGCATAATGCATGACTATAGTAAATAGTAGTGCTGATATAGAATCTGTAGCTAATTCTAACCATCTTTGTACTGATAATCTTGTTTCTAGTTCTCACGTTTTTGCAGAATCAGGACAAATGGAGAATAACGATCATCAAGACAGGACGCTGAAGGAGTTAGCTACTCCAGACGTGGTGTATCAACCCTGGTGTATCCAATACCCACAGCTGGAGCCAGCTCAAACATATGAGTTGAAATCTGGTCTTATACACCTGTTGCCCAAATTTCATGGTCTTGCAGGAGAAGACCCTCACAAGCACTTGAAGGAGTTCCACGTGGTCTGCTCTACCATGAGGCCGCAGGGGATATCGGAGGACTATATCAAGATGAAGGCATTCCCATTCTCCCTGGATGGGGCAGCAAAGGATTGGCTGTATCTTCAGCCGGCTCTTTTCAACACCTGGGGAGACATGAAGCGTGCATTCCTGGAGAAGTTCTTTCCGGCATCCAGAACTGCGACCATCAGAAAAGAGATATGTGGGATAAGGCAGCATACAGGTGAAATATTACATGAATATTGGGAGAGGTTCAACAAACTTTGCGCCACCTGTCCACATCATCAGATCAGCGAACAATTGCTGATTCAGTATTTCTATGAAGGACTATCTCTGATGGACAGAAGTATGATCGATGCAGCCAGTGGTGGAGCCTTAATGGACAAGACACCAGTAGCAGTGAGGCACCTGATTTCCAACATGGCTAGCAACACGCAGCAGTTTGGAATCAGAGGGCCGAGTCAGTCTCGGATGGTGAATGAAATCGGTGCAGCTTCCAATCAGAGGCTGGAGAATCAGCTGACCGAGTTGACATCATTGGTGAGACAGCTTGCTATTGGACAACACCAACCCGCCATGGCAGCAAAATTATGTGGCATATGTACTTCCGTGGAGCACCCCACTGATATGTGCCCCACTCTCCAAGAAACCGAGTCGGAATACCAGCCAGAGAATGTTGGAGCCATAGGTGGAATTCAGTACGGGAAGCAACCGTATCAGAATCGACCATTTGATAATCAGCAGCATGGGAGACAACCATTTCGGCCAGGACCGAATCAAGGGCCATATGCAGCCCAACAATTCGGATCCGCACCGAACACTTATCAGCGGCAAGCAGGTTATCAGCAGCCGACTCAGCAATACCCAGCACCACCTTTTCAGCAACAACAACAACAGCAGAGAGTGCCTACTCAAGGCAACTCTCCATCTCTGGAGGACCTAATGAAGCAACTTGCAACCAATAATCTGGAGTTCCAGCAATCTGTGAGCTCCAGCAACCTGCAGTTTCAGCAGAATATGACCGCCACCATCCAAGACCTCAAAACGCAAATCGGACAGCTAGCCACCACTGTGAGCCAATTGCAGTCGGCAGGATCTAGTAACCTCCCCTCTCAAACCATTCCAAATCCGAGAGGTAACGCCAGTGTAGTCACTCTCCGAAGTGGAAAAGAACTACCTCAACCCACACTGCAGCAGAAGCCGAGATCACTAGAAGCCGACTCAGAGCATAATGCCGACTTACAGTCTCGGCCAGAAAAAGCTGTCCCATTGCCATTTCCATCTCGGCCTACTTCAGCAAGAAAGCTAGAGTCGGATGACGAGTTGCTGAAGATGTTCCGTAAGGTGGAAATCAACATTCCACTCCTTGATGCCATCAAGCAAGTTCCCAAGTACGCAAAGTTCCTCAAGGAACTCTGTATGCACAAGCGGAAGAAGTTAAAAGGAAGTGTGGAGGTTGGAGGTGTGGTGTCGGCCCTGACTAAAAACGAAACTTCCACCACAGGGTCAGCAACACTGCCAAAGAAATGCAGAGATCCTGGAATCTTTTCTGTCCCATGCACCATTGGTGAATGCACTTTTGCCGATGCCATGCTGGATTTGGGAGCCTCAATCAATGTCATGCCGGCATCAATCTACAGGTCCCTGAATTTCGGAGATTTAGAACCAACAGGGATGACCATTCAACTTGCTAACAGGAGTATTGTCCAGCCCCTGGGCGTTCTTGAGGATGTTCTCGTCCAAGTTAATGAGCTAATTTTTCCAGCTGACTTTTATGTTCTTGACATGGAGGATGAGACAACCGGAAAAGAATCAACTTTAATTCTGGGAAGACCATTCTTGATGACGGCACGAACAAAGATTGATGTATACTCCGGGACCCTCTCAATGGAATTCAGTGATACTCTGGTGCAATTCAATATCTTCGAAGCTATGAAACACCCCACCGAAGACCATTCCCTCTTCGGCGTTGACCTCATTGAAGAACTGGTTGAAGAATATCTTCAACTAGACAGCTGTAGTGGAAGCATGGAAGATTTTGCTGAAGTTTCTAACATTATCAGTTGCTTACCAAAGGAAGCCGACAATGAAGAAGTACATACCCTCTCCAGCTCCGAGGATGAATACGATGACATTGCTGACTTGGAATTCAAGGCCGAATTATTCAAAACAATGAACCAAGCATGCAATCAGAAAAACCCGGAGTGCTCAGAAAGTGAAGAAGCTGAAGTTGCCGAAGCTAACCAATACGTATTTGCACAGCTGGCAACAATCTTTTCAGCCGCAACCGAGTCGGCCAGAGAAGGCCGAGTCAATGAAGGAGCCATAGTCAACTCGGCCAAAGAAACCAAGGCCGACAAGCCCACCGAGATCATCTTTGCAAAAGCGGACCCAACTCATATCGCGGCACAATTGAAGGCTCCATCCAAATCCGACTCAGAAGAACTACTTAAAACAAAAGCCGACTCCGCTCCCACATTGACCAACTCCATGAAGACGAGTCGGCCAAAGCAACCAAAGGCCGAAATCATGTCGGCACATCTGGTGCCGAATCAAGACCAAGTCGGCCAGTCGGATCCAAATTCAGAAATTGAAAAATCTCCATTGCCACACCCACCCATAGAACTAAAACCACTGCCGAGTTACTTGAAATACGCCTACTTGGACAAAGAACAGCAACTCCCAGTTATTATTGCCAGCAATCTCAACCAAGAGCAAAAAGAAAAGTTGCTGGAAGTCCTCAGGCAGCATAAGAAGGCAATAGGGTGGAAACTTTCTGACCTTCCTGGCATAAACCCCTCCATCTGCATGCATAGAATATTAATGGAGGAGGAGATTAAGCCCATAAGGCAGCAGCAAAGAAGACTGAATCCGACACTCCCTGGGACGTGGTTAAGAAAGAAGTCACAAAGCTCCTTGCAGCAGGGATCATCTACCCCATCTCGGATAGCCAATGGGTGAGCCCTGTGCAAGTGGTGCCAAAGAAATCCGGGCTGACTGTCACGAAAAACCAGCAGAATGAGCTGGTACCAACAAGGATTCAGAACAACTAGCGAGTGTGCATTGATTACAGAAGATTGAACCAAGCAACTCGCAAAGATCACTTTCCTCTGCCCTTCATTGACCAGATGCTTGAAAAACTGGCAGGGAGATCCCATTACTGTTTTCTGGATGGATTCTCGGGCTACATGCAGATACATATTGCACCTGAAGATCAGCATAAGACGACCTTTACCTGCCCATTTGGTACCTTTGCGTATACACGCATGCCATTCGGTCTCTGCAATGCTCCGAGTACATTTCAACGTTGCATGATGAGTATCTTCTCGGACCTGCTACAGGACTGCATGGAGGTCTTCATGGATGATTTTACCGTATATGCTGACTCATTTGATGCATTCCTGAATAATCTATCAAGGGTGTTGAAGAGATGCATTGACACGAATCTCGTGCTCAATTTTGAAAAATGTCACTTCATGGTGACTGAAGGAATAGTATTAGGCCATCTGGTATCCAACAGAGGCATCGAAGTCGACAAAGCCAAGATAGACATCATATCTTCCTTCCAAACCCCTCTTACGTGAGGGAGGTTCGCTCATTTTAGGACACGCAGGCTTTTACAGAAGATTCATAAAAAACTTCAGCAAACTTGCCTTGCCTCTGTCTAAGCTGCTACAGAAGGACGTGGAATTCAACTTTGATCAACCCTGTATTGAAGCATTTCAGGAGTTGAAGAACAGACTCACATCCGCTCCCATTCTGCAAGCACCCAACTGGGACCTGCCATTCGAATTAATGTGTGATGCATCCAACTCAGCCTTAGGAGCTGTTCTCGGCCAGAGAGTCGGAGTCGGCCTCCTAGTGCAGGTAATTGCTTATGCATCAAGAACTATGGACGCGGCCCAGCGGAATTACACAACCACCGAGAAGGAACTATTGGCAATTGTATTTGCCCTGGACAAGTTCCGCCCATACCTTCTCGGCACTAGAATAATTGTGTTCTCTGATCATGCGGCCTTGAGATACTTGTTGAAGAAGCCGGATGCCAAGCCGAGACTGATTCGGTGGATGCTTCTCCTTCAAGAATTCAACATTGAAATCAGAGATAAAAGAGGTGCGGAGAACTCTATAGCAGACCACCTAAGCAGAATCCAAAAAGAAAGCGAACCGATGCCTATCCGAGATGAATTTCCAGATGAGCACCTGCTGCACATAAAAACGTCGTCACCATGGTTTGCTGACATTTGTAATTTTGTGGCAACATCTCAGTTTCCACCAGAGGCATCTCGGCTTTACAAAGATAAAATCCGAAGTGATGCCAAGTACTACATTTGGGATGATCCCTACCTTTGGAGAACGTGCAGTGACAAAGTCATCCGTAGGTGCATTCCTGAAGCCGAGTTCAAGTCAGTCCTCCAGTTCTGCCACTCGGCACCTGGAGGCGGCCATTATGGATCCACTCGGACTGCCAGGAAAGTGCTAGACTGTGGTCTTTACTGGCCAACCATCTTTAGAGACGCGCATGAATTCGTCTCCACCTGCGAGAACTGCCAAAAAGCAGGAATGGCCATGAACAGAAGGCATGAAATGCCCCAACAACCTATCCAATTCTGTGAAATCTTTGATGTTTGGGGAATAGACTTCATGGGACCATTCCCAGTCTCCAATGGCTATTCATACATTCTGCTGGCCGTAGATTATGTATCAAGGTGGGTAGAAGCCATTGCCACCAGAACCAATGATGCACGAGTAGTAGTGGACTTCTTGAAGTCAAATATCTTTTGCCGGTTTGGTGTACCAAAAGCGCTCATAAGTGACCAAGGCAGTCATACATGTGAGCCATGGCTTCCCTTCTTCAGAAATATGGGGTAGCACACAGAATTGCTACAGCCTACCATCCCCAGACAAATGGCCAAGCAGAAGTGTTCAACAGGGAAATCAAGAAAACACTGCAAAAGATGACCAATCCCAGCAGGAAAGACTGGAGCCGCCTCTTGAGGATGCTCTCTGCAGGCACACAGAACTGCCTACCGAACACCTCTCGGGATGTCTCCCTATAGGATTGTTTTCGGTAAAGCCTGTCACCTTCCTGTGGAGCTAGAACACAGAGCATACTGGGCTGTTAAGCAGTGCAATTTGGCCTATGACCAAGCTGGAGAACAGAGAAAGTTTCAGCTGCAAGAATTAGATGAACTCCGCTTGGAAGCATATGAAAATTCTAGGATCTACAAGCAGAAAATCAAACGATTCCATGACCAGCAGATCCTAAGAAAAGAATTCCGAGTTGGCCAGAAAGTCCTTCTGTTTAACTCACGCCTTAAACTCATTGCAGGTAAACTACGTTCTAGATGGGATGGGCCTTTTGTTATCACTAATGTGTTTCCCCATGGTGCAGTACAGCTAAAAGACGAACACAACAACAGCACCTTCCAGGTCAATGGGCACCAAATTAAGCCATTCCACGAAGGTCCTATGTCAATCATTCCGGACATGGAGGACATATCATTGATGGAACCTGCAACCCCAGATGACCCTCCCTTGCATTGAGGACAATGCAAATTTTAAGTGTGGGGGGGGATGATCACAATTTCTATCCCCATCATCCTGAACTTTGCTGGTTTAAATTACTTTGTCATTTCTTTCAATTGTGTGTTTCATTTCAAGTTGCGTGTCATTTCAAACTTCATGTTTTCAATAAAAAACTGCCAAGCCAAGTCCATTCTGGTCCTGTTCCATCTCGGCCGGATCCGGAACACACTCGACCTGGCAGAACTTAAAATTTTCTGTTTCTCCATCTGAACAGAATTCCAAGTGGAGTGTCAATAATAAAAATGTCATGAAAAGAATTTTGAATTGGTTTCTGAAAGTTTGAATAAAGTCAGTGAAAGCATATCTGCAACTTTGACAAGAGAATTCTCTAGCTCAAGAGAATGAAACTTTTGTGTTCTAGGCAAGTGTCGACTGAAAAATTGAAAAGAAAAACCTTGAGTCAGAGCTGATACAACCTGTGTGAGATTTTGAGCCTTGTAAATACGGATGGCTTGCATCTTGCCATTCTCTTCTTGTTCTTTATTGTAATTTTTGCATTCATGATAACTGTATATTCTGCATTTTGCCTCAACTCTCTAGATACAACTGTTTTCACATGCAGGAATGACATGATCTAGGCCATGTTTCTCATGAGCCTGAGCCAAATAAAGCCTACCTGAACAAATGTATCTGTTGTTTCCCCATTTGAGCCTAACTAACCATTCTTCTTTTTGACAGCTCACTACAAGCCAAGGCCAGAAAAACCATGAATTAACCTTACCCTATGGGAGCAGAGGAGCTTTGGAATTGTTTTGGGAGTAAGTCATGATCAAGTGTGGGGGAACTCCAGGAAGCAAAACATTGTTCAACACTCTCCCAAGCTCAAAGAGCAATAAAGGAATAAAAGCGAGCAAAAGAAAGAAAAAGAAAAGTGGAAAGCAGCAGCTAAAAATCTGAGCTGAAGCAAATAAAGAAAGAAAGCAGCTGCATAAATGTATTGTATAAGAAAAAGAAAAGAAAATGAGCTGGTGGCAGCAAGAAGGAGAAATTGGCAGCAATCTGAGTAACCCTCAGGCTGATTTAAACTTACTCCCCATTGCTCCTCTCTTCCTCATGGGTCCCTGAAACCAGTTTTCCCATATATTATCCACCCATGAACCAGCCTCGCTACAAGCCAAAAAGAAGTCCTAGTGATCATAACTGTGTTTTTACAGGAGTAAAAAAGAGCTTTGTCAAAGTATGGTGAATTCAGTTCCATGAATGTTGAGTGTAAATACAAGCCCAGGCACGAGAGAAGTAAGGGAGTACTCTGTCCAAATAAAAGCTCTGTCACTCTTGGTTGTCTTCTCTAGATTCAAGAGGTCATTAAATTGCCTAGAGCATAGAAGGAGTAATTTCAGAGTGAAAGAGCATCTCAAGCTCAGAGTGAATAAGAGCCGACTCTGTCTCGGTCAAACTAAAGGAAGCCAAGTGAAAAATTCTCTTCTATCTTTAAAAACTCTTCTCTTAAGATTTTCATCTTATTTTGCCCAGGAGTGCAAAAGGGTAAGTGTGGGGGTGTGATGAGTCACAATTTATACATCTTTTAGACACCTAAGAAGGAGGTTTGCAAGACTATTCTGTGCTTAAGAATGAACTGTTAGCTAAGATTCATTTTATGAGCTCAAACATATAGAAAATACAAATTTGTGCTAATTCAGATTTCTTAGCTAAAGAAAGTAACTCTTCTTCTTGCAGGTCAAGCCCCGAGTTGACCAAGGTCAACAGAAAGAGTCTCGGTGAGATGAAGCCGTCTCGGCCAGGCCCGTTGACTTGCAGCCCAAAGAGCCGGAAGAGAGTGGCCCAAATGTATTGACCACATCAGCTATCCAGCTTGGAGGCCACCTCAATGCCAATTCATCTGCCATGTCACTCTAGGAAATCTGCCATGTCACGTGAAAAGATCTGCATAGGGGTAGAATAGGACATTCACTGTAATTCTGTTAGGATTCGTTAGGAGTAGCTAATCATAGCTCGTGTATTTATAGGAGGAGCTGTGCCTTTGTTTAGTCGTCTTTTGAATTCACTCTTTTCGCACAACATTTTACTCCATTTTCTCGCTCTCGCTCTCTCCATTTCTGGTGGTACACGGTGTTGCAGAGGTGCTTCTCTCGATTGAGGAGGTGCAGGTCTAAGACTGGGAAGCTGGGCGTTTACCGGAGGGGACCGATCAGACTCTGACGCACTCTGGTGGGCGATCCTCAGCACTTAGGCGAACGGAGGTGAACCATCACCATCAACCTTTGCGATCGTTGAGGAAGATGGATCCATCTGAATTCGGACCACTGTATTTGTATTCTGTTTCTGTTAATTGATTCTGTTCTGCATTTCATATCTCTGTTCTCCTTCCTCTACTTTAATTCACGTTGAATCCGCGATTGCAATTTAATTGTGAACAATGTTAAGCTAAGCCGATTGGAACTGGTTTAACTAGTTCAGTAGGTAATCACTTAACGATTGTTGAATGAGAACCTAAAATCAGCTCTGCACTTAATCCCTGTCAACTAATGAGGTAGCGATTGCATAAATCCTCGGTATGACAATGGACGAACCTTTGGCGATTGCCATATGACTACCCAAGGCTGATATGGACTGTGAACTGGAGATTGGAACCTGGACTGGACTTGATTAATGGAACTGAATCTGAATACAGTTATATAATACTAATAGATAATTATTAGTAGTAGTATATATTTTTGCATTCATAGTCTTAGTTTATTTTTCTGCATTACTCGCATTCAATCCCCCGTTTCTGCTTCCTTTACTATTTTCTGGTTGAGACAGAGGTAATCCGCCTCTGTGGCGTCTGTCTGTACTCGGTAGAGACCAAGCCGGATAGCCTCTGCCGAGACCGTCTCCTTTCGGTCTACGCCAAGCACGACTTCGGCTACAACCAGGGAAGAGTCAACTCTTCACATCTCAGATTCTGCATTGTTTAACTTGACACTAAATCACAATTGAGCACACTGTGTCCTTGAGAAAAATGACCTAGGGTTGACTATACTATAGTTAGCTTTAGTATTTGATAGGCGCGTAAAACGACTGTAAAAACGCGATCATCAACTACCATTGATAGAGTCCCCGCTCTATTTCCACCAAGGCCAACCTCCTTCTTGGGCCACCATCGCCAGATTACTAAGGGTGTCGGAAACAGAAATGGCTAAGCGGAAAAGGAACCGCAACGGCACAGAAGGGATACCTAGAGTATACGTAGAAGAAAGACTGCTCCAGTTTCAGGAGGAGCAAGATTGGGACGCCATGATAGACATACTAGGCTTGCTCCTCTACGGGGTAGTGTTGTTTCCATATATCGAAGATTACATCGACCTTGCAGCCATAGAGGCGTTCTTGGCTAAAAGGGATAGAGGGGAAAACCCCACCATGGCCATCCTAGCTAACACCTACTACACACTCGACTCTTTGTAGTGGGCGGAAGACGGGGAACCTCAGATGTTGCACCCCCGTGTTCTACCTATGGCTAACCGCCCACCTCTTCCGATGCAAAACGAAGACTACTTACCCGATAGAGGACTTCAAGTGGAGTTGTGTAAAAACTATGACTAAGGAGCAGTGGGTAAAGCAACTAGGGGAGGCCACCGAAAGAACGATTCGTTGGTACCCCGCCTGGAACGAGAGACAAGAGATGATCACCAATTGCGGAGAATACCCTAATGTCCCCCTCATCGGAACCCAGGGAGCCATCAATTATAATCTAGAGCTGACTGCCCGACAGGCCGGATACCCCATGGTTTCAGGCCCCCTTCAAGAAACCCTCACCCCTCTCTGGGTAGAGGGAGCGCAAGCTCACAAAGGAGAACACCATAGGAAAATCCGGCGCACCTAGGCTAGCATTATCAAGAAAGGGGCAACATGGCGAACCAGAAGCTGCGGGGCCTCCCCAAAATATAGGGCTTGGCTCGAGCAGCGAGTTCACCTCGTAGGCTTACCTTGGGGAAGTATCCAGCATCAAGGTCAAGGGACCCAAGCTTACGAGATACAGGAGACGCTCAAAATCGAGGCACTCGAGGGTACCCTGGAGCAGATGAAAACAGAGCAGGCAATGTTGAAAAGAAAACTGGAGACAGCTCTGGAAGAAGCTCGTCAAGAAAGGCGGTTGAGCGATGGGTTTAGCAAAAAAACCCGAGCAGAGAAGGAGAGTCGCCTCAAAATAGGCCGGTGCCTAAAAGCCGCGGACCAAGAAATGTCCTCTAGCAGAGCAGAACGCGATCAATTGGTGGCCGAAAAAGAGCAACTGGAGGAGACTGTGGTGACCCTCAAGACCAGAGATGCAGAAAGGGAGGACGAAGTGCGCGGGCTTCGGGAAAGGGTGCTCCTACTCGAGGAGGAACTAAAAGTGGCTCAACTTTCAAAGGAACACCTACAAAACCAAAGGCGATCCGGTCTGCTCGCCTTGGTCGAAGCTCGGGGAAAGATCGACGAGGCAAAGTCACAGCTTGAGGAGCTAAAACGAACCCTAGACAGCTGGAAGCGAAGATGCCAGGATATAGCAGACGAGGCTGAAATGCGGGTGCGAGCCACCGCGACAGACGCACAATTATGGAAGGACCGGTATGTCAAGCTAGCATGGCTGGCCAACCAGGCACTGATGAGCATCCCCCGAAGACTTCGCGCGGCTAAAGACATGATAGATCCCACCAAGACACCAAGAGAAATCAAGGAATTCCTAGAACAATGTAGGAAGTTGTACGATAGAATGAGGGAATTATCTGCCCCACCATAAGGAAGAAGGGAATTCTATTAGGGCATGCACCCCCCAAAACATTGTTTTATTAATTTCCGTGAATCAATGTTATCATTGCATATGCATCATTCATTGTTCATATAGTATAGTTACACATACATTCCAAAGCATAAAACCAAAAAAATAATAAAAAGGACATAAACTAATCCCAATAGATACCAGGAAAAAGAAATTGACTGCGCCTTACCGATACCACACGCGATCCAAGACCAAAGACATGGAGCAAGCGATTGAGGAGCTAGAACAGCTGAATGCTGAGATAAGGGCAGAAATGAGGATGGAGATGGGGCAAATGAAGGAACAGATTAACAAAATGTTCGAGATCATTACTCGAAACGCAGCCCCAACCCCCGCAGTAGCTACTGCAGGGGGGGCCCAGTGCAGCCATGTCAGGAACGCCCACACATCCCCCAGGATTCACATCCCCAGGAGCAACCAGGCGCGAATATCTCAGGGGCAGCGAGATACCCTCCTTCGGAAACTGGCCGGGGACCCGGGCCCGTCCCAGAACCGGCTCTCCTAGGCAGCGAGAAGATAAGTGCGCTCGAGGAACGAATGCGGGCCATTGAAGGAACCGGAGGCCACGGTATAGACGCCATCAACCTCTACTTAGTGCCCAATATCGAGCTACCCTCCGATTTTAAGGTCCCCAAATTCGAAAAGTACAAGGGGAGCTCCTGCTCGCGCGTGCACTTAGCCATGTACTGTTGGAAAATGGGCCCCTATACTCAACAAGACAAAATTCTTATGCACTGCTTCCAGGATAGCCTAATTGGGGCAGCACTACGATGGTACGTCAGCTTGGATGGTGGACACATAAAGACGTGGAGAGATCTTGCCGACGCCTTCCTCCGACAATATAAATACAATGAGGATATGGCTCCAGATCGCTCCCGCTTGCAGAATCTGTCCAAGACAAACGCCGAAGGCTTCAAGGACTACGCTCAAAGGTGGCGCGAGTTGGCGGCACAAGTTCAGCCACCCCTCTCAGAAAGGGAAATGGCCTCTATGTTCATCGACACACTCCCCTCTCCTTTCTACGATAAAGTCGTAGGAAGCGTGGCTTCCAACTTTGCCGATCTGGTCGTCATAGGGGAAAGAATAGAGGCAGGTATCAAGCGGGGCAGATTCACACAAGATCGAGGGGGTACGAGCTTTGTCAAGAAAATAGAAAAGAGGAGAGGGGACACCAACGCCGTGATGGCAGACCCCTCTCGCCCACCAGGCCAGAACAAGCTTATCCTGAGCAGCTCAGGAATAGTCTCCCCATCCGACACGTCACCCCAAGCTGAGACGGCAAATACGCCGGAGGTCTAGAACCCCCGCTTGGCACGCCAAAGGAGGGTCTTTACCCCCATTCCCATGCCTTACTCAACTCTAATCCCCCTCCTGCTCCAGAAGGGTATGATAGCAATTCTGCCACTAAAACCGCTAGAGCCTCCCTACCCCCGATCCTATGACCCCAACGCAAAATGCGACTATCACTCAGGGGCCGTAGGACATTCCACCGAGAGGTGCTGGAGTTTCAAGCACAAGGTCCAGGACTTAATAGAAGCAGGATGGCTCGGGTTCGAGGGAAATAAGCCCAACATTAGCACCAATCCACTCCCGACCCATGAAGGGCAGACCATCAATACCTTGAGCCATAGCACTTTTGCCTCTAATCAAGAAAAGAAGGTGGTTGCCGCTATGGGACGGCAAAGGACCCTCCCGTTTTAGCCGCTGATCATCTAGTGCGACCCGATCCGCCTTACACCGTTGATCATCACGGCCCCACCAAAGCCTGCCTACGAAAACAATCACGCCGTTCCTTGGCATTATGACCCGGTACCCGAAGAACTCCCTGAAAAGCAGACTGAGGAACTCCCGGTTGAAGAAATCACTAATATTGCGGAACCAAGAGGAATGACGCGCAGCGGGAGAATTTATACCCCTGAAAACCTAGGAAGGAAGAGCCCCCAAGGGGACCTGAAAGGGGCTCCCAAATATAAGGAGGTTGAGGAATTCCTAAAGCTCATTCGCTACAGCGAATATGAGCTATTAGACCACCTAAACAAGACTCCAGCGCGCATATCGCTTTTGTCCCTACTACTAAACTCAGAAAGCCATTAGAACCTCCTACTGAAAATATTAAAAGAAGCTCACGTAGCCCCGGACATAACCATAGAGAGATTTGGGGGTATTGTTAGCAATCTCACTAGCAATGGGCGATTGACCTTCTCAGATGAAGAGATCCCAATAGAGGGAAGGCAGCATAACCAACCCCTTCACATTGCTGTCAAATGCGGAGACTATATGATCACCAAGGTGCTAGTTGACAATGGCTCCTCCCTCAACGTCTTGCCAAAAGCCACCCTGGACAAGCTGAGTTCCATCCATGTACAATTGAAGGCTAGCCCAGTGGTCGTCATGGCGTTCGACGGCTCAAGAAGAGATGTCATGGGAGAGGTCACTCTCCCTATCTACGTCGGTCCCACCTTATTCGATATCGTCTTCCAAGTCATGGACATCCGCCCTGCGTATAGTTGCCTTCTAGGAAGACCCTGGATCCATTGAGCCGGGGCCATACCCTCCTCTCTTCACCAAAAGGTTAAATTTATCGCGGATCGACAACTGGTCAGCGTAATGGGGGAGCGGGAATTAGTAATCAACACCCCCGCGCTAGAGGAGTACATCGAAGAAGACGAGGAGTCTCTAAAAACCTCTTTCCAGGCGCTAGAACTTATGACAGGTTCAAAGATGAAAAGCCTCACGCCCCCAGCCACGGCAGGAAAAATGGCATTCTGAGTCATGATCAAAGAACGGTACCAACCGGGCAAAGGGCTTGGCCCCCTTCTAGAGGGAATCCCGGCCCCGATCGAGATTCGAGAAAACAAAGGGAGAGTTGGGCCCGGATACCAAGCAGGCAACCGTGATAATAGCGGACAGGCACACCCGGCCCGGGCCCCATGGGGCCAACACTTTGTCCGAGAAAGTGTGGCAGTGATGGGAGGTCAGTTAGAAGCTCAATACGGGAAAGTCTATGCCACCAACGCGCAACCGGTTAACTGGACGGCGGAACCACTCACGGATGAATTTCTTTTCGCAATGTAATTTCTTTTGTAACTCCTCCCTTGGGACGAATCCAGATTAATAAAACTTAGCATGCATTTTCATTCATTCTCAGTTATCTCGTTCTTTTCCCTCTACGCTTTCCCATATTTAATCTCACTAAAATAAAGCTCTCTTAAAAACCAGCACCAATAATGAACCTTCCCCAAACAACGATATGACCCCCGCGTGCGAAGACCCTAGCCCTATTGAGGGGCCAGCGGAGGATGAGGACGCAAAAACTGAGGCTTTGGCGGAAATAGAAAGGCAAATAGAACAAGACAGACCAAAGTTCCAACCTTGGGCTAAGGAGCTGGAAAGTGTGAATCTAGGGGACGAAGGGAGTAAGAAGGAAGTACGAATAGGAAATCAGATGTTGCCTGAATCAAGAAAAGCCCTGGTAGAACTCTTGCAAGAATTCTCGGACATATTCGCGTGGTCATATCGAGACATGCCGGGACTTGACCGCAACATTGTAGAGCATAGGCTCCCTACGCTACCAGGATCGGTCCCCGTCCGCCAATAGTTGCGAAGAATGAAGCCAGACGTGGCCTTGAAAATCAAGGAAGAAGTGGAAAAGCAATGGGGACGGGGTTCCTAGCCGTGTCTAACCACCCATAATGCATAGCAAACATCGTACCCGTACCCAAAAAGAATGGAAAAGTACGCATGTGTGTTGACTATAGGGACCTAAACTGGGCTAGCCCTAAGGATAATTTTCCTCTGCCCCACATCGGTATGCTCGTAGACAACACTGCATGTCATGCCTTCTTTTCCTTCATGGACGGCTTCTTCGGGTATAATCAAATTCTAATGGCAGAAGAAGATCAAGAAAAAATGACTTTCGTCACCCTATAGGGAACGTTTTGCTACAAGGTGATGCCATTCGGGCTTAAAATCGCCGGGGCAACCTACCAAAGAGCAATGGTAACCTTGTTCCATGACATGATGCACAAGGAAATCGAGGTGTATGTCGATGATATGATTGCAAAATCGAAAAACCCAGAACAGTACATCAAAGACTTACGAAAATTGTTTGGCAGGCTTCGCAAGTATCGGTTAAAGCTCAACCCGGCCAAATGCACCTTCGGGGTGAAATCCGGGAAGTTGCTAGGCTTCTTGGTAAGCGAGAGGGGCATCGAAGTAGACCCAGATAAGGTAAAGGCCATCAGGGAAATGCCTCCCCCCGCAACAGACTCGGAGGTCCGAGGTTTCCTGGGACGAATAAACTTCATAGCCCGATTCATTTCCCAATTAACCGCAACATGCAACCCCATATTCAAGCTTCTCCGGAAAAGGCAGAAATTTGAGTGGGACGCGGAATGCCAAGGAGCCTTTGAAAGAATCAAACAATACCTGGAGCACCCTCCGGTCCTCGGCCCAGCAACCCCCAGAAAACCTCTGATCCTCTACCTCACGGTGCTCGACGAATCCATGGGCTGCATGCTAGGGCAGCAAGACGAAGCTGGAAAAGAACGAGCAGTCTACTACCTTAGTAAAAAGTTCACCGATTGCGAAAAAAGATACCCAGCCTTGGGACGAACTTGTTGCGCCCTGGTCTGGGCAGCTAAGAGGCTCCGACCTTACATGCTATCCCACGCAGTCTGGCTAGTAGCTAAGACCGACCCTATCAAATATATACTAGAGAAGCCCGCACTAACTGGACGCATAGCACAGTGGCAAATGGCTCTGTCCAAATATGACATCACTTATGTGAGCCGCCACGCTGTTAAGGGAGGCGCCCTAGCAGATCACCTGGCCTACCACCCGTTGGTAGAATCACAGCCCCTAGCTCACGAATTCCCAGACAAGCACATCATGCAGGCAGACGACAAGCCCCGATCCGAAAATGAATGGACAATGTGGTTCGACGGAGCATCTAACATATTAGGAAACGGGATTGGTGTAGTCCTTGCCTCCCCAACCGACCAATACTTCCCCTTCGCCGCTAACCTGGGATTCGCTTGTACAAACAATATGGCAGAATACGAGGCTTGCACCATGGGACTCGCCATGGCCCTAGAGCACCAGGTTAAGAGACTCCGGGTCTACGGAGACTCGGCTTTGGTAATCTATCAACTCTATAGAGAATGGGAAGCGCGGGACAGCAAACTTATCCCGTACCACGACTACGTGAAGGAAATGACAGAAGCCTTCGACGCTATCACATTCCATCATGTACCAGGCGAGGAAAATCAAATGGCGGATGCCTTGGCAACCTTGTCAACCATGGTACAGGTAAACGAAGGGCGGGAAATGACTATACACGTTCGGCAACTACCCCGCACGGCATATTGCCATCATCTGAGTCTCGAAGCACCCAAGACAGACTAGGAACCCTGGTACCTCGACATAAAGAGGTACTTAGAAAAAGGAGAATATCCAGAAGGGGCATTAGAAAATAGCAAGAGGACATTGAGGAGGTTAGCGGCTAGCTACCTTCTGAGCGGAAATGTGTTGTACAAAAGGAACGTGGACATGACACTTCTGCGATGTGTGGACCGCCCGGAGGCCGAACGAATAATAGAGGAAGTCCACGAAGGGTCCTTTGGTACTCACGCAAGTGGCCATACTTTGGCACGCAAAATACTCCGCGCAGGGTACTATTGGACCAAGCTGGAATCGGACTGTCATCAGCATGTCCAAAGGTGCTTAAAATGTCAGGTCCACGCCGACCGTATTAATGTCGCTCCTTCCTCCCTACACAGCTTAACCGCGCCGTGGCCGTTCTCCATGTGGGGCATAGACATGATCGGACCCATCGAGCCCAAGGCTTCTAACGGGCACATGTTCATTCTGGTGGCCATCGACTACTTCACCAAGTGGGTAGAGGCAGCCTCATATTTGACTGTAACGCATAGCGTAGTGGTGAAGTTCCTTAAAAGGGACATCATATGTCGTTATGGCATCCCAGCCCAGGTCATTACAGATAATGGCACCAATTTGAACAACAAGATGATGACGGAACTATGCGAGCAATTCCGGATTCGTCATCATAATTCTACCCCAAACCGTCCCTAAATGAATGGAGCGGTAGAAGCCGCCAACAAAAACATCAAGAAAATAATACGAAAGATGGCGGTAACCTACAAAGATTGGCATGAAATGTTACCCTACGCACTACATGGGTACAGGACCTCGGTGCGAACTTCCACCAGAGCAACCCCCTACAACCTAGTTTACGGTACTGAGGCAGTCCTCCCAATAGAGGTCGAGATACCCTCCTTAAGGGTCCTAGCCGAAGCAGAGTTAGAAGATGCCGAATTGATCCAACGGCGCCATGACCAATTAAACTTGATCGAGGAAAAACGTCTCACGGCCTTGTGCCATGGTCAGCTCTACCAGAGAAGAATTAAAAATGCCTTGGACAAAAAAGTGAAACCTCGAATATTCAAGACAGGAGACATGGTCCTCAAGAAGGTGCTGCCTAACGCCCGCGACTCAAGAGGAAAATGGGCACCCAACTATGAGGGGCCATACATGGTGAAACATGCTTTTTCGGGAGGGGCGCTACTCCTAACCGATGCCGAAGGGCACGATCTCAAATATCCCGTCAACTCAGACTCAGTCAAGATGTTCTTTCCTTGAAACCTCGCCAAAGCAATAGTGGGGGGCATCCGCATCCAATTGGAGCTGAAAAAGGACTAGGGAAGCCAAGCATGGGGGGTATCTCGCTGGTCCCAGCAAAAGGTCAACCCGCAACACAAAAAAAAAAAAAAAAGAAAAAAAAAACAACGAAAGTCTTCCTTTAAGAGAGCATACCTGTAAAATCACATATCATCAATAAAATGTCATCTTTGTCTTCTCTATTTTGCATGCTAAACTTTATTAACCCAACAAAAGAAATTACGTTGCTAAGAATGTTCGAGACGTGAAGGCCTGCCACCCGCGACCAAGGCCACAGCATTCATCACAGACCCTCGGGGTCCTGGATAGCTCAACAATACGGCAACAGCCTGGTCCAAGCGGTCTGGCACAGTAAAAAAAGAATAATAATAATAACATTCAATACCTTAGGGTAGACATGCATCCCTCTAAAAAAAAAAAACAAAAAAAAAACAAAAAGCAAAATGCCAAAAAAGGAAAATCCACAAAAGGGCAAAACTCTGCATCCTAAGGCTACCCGAAGTCGATTCCATTTCGGTTCGGTTAGTCAAAGCTAATTGGTCAGATACCCCTAATAGACTCTCATTCCAGCCCATGGGCCCCTAGATCCTAAACAAATAGCATACCATCTAAATACAAAAAAAAAACAAAACGATAAAAGACAAAAGGAAAGATGCACTAAAAAACAAACAAAAAAAAAGAAGAGAGAAAAAAGGGAAAACATAAAGATAATAAATAAATGACGGGCACCTCAGAAAATAAACAAAGACCAATTTTATTAAATAATAGGTTTTTTTACATATTCATTGGGGAGGGGGGTCAAGCAGGGAAACAAGCTTCCCATCCTTAATCTCTAACGTGACCGAGTATGGGCTCAAGTCAAAATCGGGCGCCAGAAGGGCTATCTACTGAAGGGCTTTTTCGAAGCCTGCCTCATGCTGGTCCACAATGGCACCTTCCAAACGCTCCACCCTGTTAGCAAGGCACTGTCTTTCCTTTGTTGAAGCAGCAACCTCAGCCTCTAGGGCAGCAGCCTTGGCCCCCGCAGCCTTCAAAGCGGTCCCCAACTTAGCCTTGGTCTCCTTGTCGGACGCCACAACCACCTCTGCTAAAGCTGCTCGGGAATGGGCTGCATCCAAATCCTTGGACAAAGCCTCCGAGGATTTTTGCGCAAGCGCCAAAGCCGCCTTCAGCCTTGCCACCTCAGCATTGGATGTTACCGCCTTAGTCTTCCAACTCGCGGCTTCAGCTTCGGCCTTGGTCATCTTCTTGGTCAGTTGGGCAGCTTCGGCTTCAGCCGCGGCGGCCTTAGCCCCCATGGACGCAGCTTCCGATTTGGACTTGGCCAAATCGGCCCATAGACCTTCTCGGTCGGCCTTCAACTTGGCCACTTCAGCTCTTGACCGCTCCGCCTCGGCCCTCAGGTCATGGTTGGCCCTGGCCATCTTTTCAAATTCTTTCTTGTTTAGGGCCTCCTTCAACACGATCTGCTCAGCCTTCTTCACCACGGCTCCGGCTCCTCGGGCCAGTTTCACCTTCCAAATCAAGGCGGCCATGTCGATCCCCTCATCTTCAATCATTCCTACCAACACAAAGGCAAAATAATAAAAGCGATTAGATGCCTACACTATACCCAAGCAAGAAAAACAGGACTTACTTCTTAAATGAGAGGCAGGCTTCTTCCCAAGGGCCAAAGCCACAATCTCCTTGCAGTTCATCCCTCGGGGTAGCTCGTCCAACAGTTGGAGAGTCACTTTCTCCTTGGGAGAAAGTCGGCTCTTATGCGTCCCTAGGGCTTTCAAGGGTAGCCTCCAGTATAGCGGCATGGGCTGACCGTCTGTGCATAAGGACCCCTCAATCAAGGCCCTTATCTTCAAGAAGTGGTCCTTAAAACCCTTGTAGGACGTTGTGTACAGTGTAAACAAACTGGTGTTAGGGAGGGGCGCCAAAGAGACCCAACCCACCTTCTTCCCCACTTGGATGGTATAATGACTCAGAAAACACGGGGGCGAAGGAGCCATGGTCAACACAGTGCACACCACCTTGAATGCTTGTAGAGCCGTCCACCCATTGGGATGAAGCTGCGAAGGAGCCATCCCCACCAGCCTTAGCACATCCGCTGTAAAGCGGTCTAGAGGGAAAGTCACCCCCAAATCTTGGAGGACGGTTTCGTACATATACACAAAATCGCCCTCTCCCTCTCTGCACACAAGGCAGACCCGCTCCGAGGCGGAGCAATGGGTCATCTCCAGTTGAGGGGCATGAGGCCCACAGATCCAGTCCCCTTTGACAACAAGGGATTTCACTTCGGCGGGTGTCATCTTCAAGCCATGGGACAGAACGTCCTTGTGGACCCATTCAAAATGTTCCACCCCTGACAGGGTGGGGGCATTGGGGCTGGATTCTGCCTTGTCCGCCATGGCCACAAGCATGGCAGCTATGGCCTTGGGGCTGGAGGTCGAAGTAAAGGAGGAAGAAGATGAAGAGGACTGGGATTCAACAAGTACTGACATCCTTGAATGTTGGGTGAATAGTCAAAAAGAAAGGAAAGCTTTGGAGAAGGAGAACTCGAAGGACAGATGAAATGAGAGCTCTAAAACACGAGCTTGAAAAGGGAAATGAGACCTCAAGAGGTGGTTATGCGCCTATTTATAACAATCAAGGTCTGCCTAGGGACAAGGCGTGACGGGCCATTAAGGAGGCGCAATCCCCCAAGGCGGTGCAATCATCAGACCTAGAGTTAATGCACCCCAAGAAATGAAAAGGCGCCAAGCGGAAAGCCTAGTGATCACTCAAATGCGGACAGCCCAATGGCTTCTTCAAACCTGGGCACCCAGTGGAAAGCCCAGCAGCCATCCACTTCAAGGTTTACCACTCGAGGCTCAATCCCAGGAATGCCTCGTCGGCCAGTTCACCGGTGAAGCTTAGAGTCTTTACTTGCATTCATTATCACCATCTCAATACTGAATGCAACTAAAGAGGGGGCAACTGTAGCACCCCAAAACCGTTCGGGCCGAAACGTCGTTTCAATCCCTCATAAAACCGGCCTGATTAGCCTCCTTTGGGGCCCAATCCCAGACTCTTGGGCCACCTCCACGTGACCCCAAGTTGGGCTGGGACCAAGTCCTCCCAATCACCTCATGACCGAGTCCACACTTGATTGAGTCTCCCCATATCCTAGTGGACCCCACACGGTGCGTACCCAATCACAGAAGAATCGTAGGAGAAACAGAAAGAGAGAGAGGATAATATCTGCGAGAATCTTGGGATTTAGTTATTGCGCAGCCACCTCAAGCCCTATATAAAGCCCCTGGACGAAGAAAAAGGGGACGAAAGAGGTGAGAAAACAAGAGCAGAAGAGCGAGTAAAGGCGCGATGAAAGGCTGGTGAAAAAGCTGACGACGACACGTAGAGGACGAAAGGAGAACCTCAGGGGCTGGCAGAAGGAGAAGCGTAGATTTTACACGGAAGTAGGGAAGACGCATTCGCCATCTCCAGATACCAGGTAAGTGTTTCAGGTCTCCCTTTGCATCATTCTAGGTTAGGATTCTCATCACCCATATCAAGCCAAGACCCTTACCAAGCCGTGGCGGCCGAGAGCCGAGCTCGTATCGGCCCTTGGGTTGGCGGTCACTAGAACTTGATTCCCCCAACCTGCCCCCTCAAAGGCCGACTCGGTTTCGGTCCGGCCTGTTCACCAGCTTGCATCTCAACTCCGACGCCGATTCGATCCCACTCACCGTAGAACCGAGCCGGCACGAGTCAGCTCAATCTCCCAACTTCGACCCTTATGCCGATACCGTCTCGGCCTCAACGGGGCCGAGACGGGACGAGCCGTCCCGGTCTTCATCTCCACCTCACCTCCTTCCAGAACTAAACCCCCCCTCCCATCACTAGAACTACGTCGACTTTGACTCCTCTAAAGCCGAGGTATGTAGGCACAGGAGGCACACTCCTATCAAGTCAAATCTTAAATCCCAAAATCCTAGAACACCTTACTTGAACCTCCTCCTTCCCAGGACTTAGGCCAGAAATACAACCCAAACACAAGCACCGTCTCTCTTCCCATATAGCTAGCCAAGGGTAACTATCAAGTGATAGGCATGCTGGGACCCCCTATGCCCCTAGCATGTAACCAAGTCCCGAACCAACATTTCTGATTCAAGACCAGCCTTTCCATTAGGTTTCCTGGCGTTGCCTAAACCAAAACGCCGGTGGCGACTCCTTTGTGGCCGACTCGATCTCGGCCCACCTAGCTTAACGTCACAATTTAGGTTGTGATAGATTGCAGCCATTCCAAGCTAGCACAGTGGTATATGAAGCTTCAGCAAGGTGTCTCTCTCGATTTTGGAGGTACAGGACCAGGATTTGGGAAGCTGGAATCTGTCGGAGGTGATTGCTTGGTATAGCTAACGCACTCTGGTGGACGGAAACCTCAACGTCTAGCCATTTGCGGTACACCATCGCCATCCTTCCAAGGCAATCATCATGGAGGGCGGATTCTTTGGAAACTCTTAATTTCTCACCTTATACTCGAGTTTGTTTTCAATAATATAAGTGGTTTGCATTTCTGTCTTCTGATTATAATTCCTGTGCTTTAATATGCTTTAACCTTGCTGTGATTGCACATTGTTAGAGGTAGATCACGTTAGACTAGGGCCGATTGGAACTAGTTTGATAATATGGTTAGGTAGAGAACCTAAAATCAACCAAGTACATACTCCCTGCCAACTGATGAGGTAGCAATTGTGTAAATACTCAGTATGGCAATGAACAAACGTTCAGCAATTTCTATAAGAATCTAAGGTTGATTCGGAGTATAATCATAAGTAAAGAATCTGTAGATTTATTGTGTGTTGAATTCGGATTTGGTACAATAGTTAGCGTAGTTTAGTTTAGTTTTGGTACTTAGTTTATTTTTTTTCACTTAAACACAAACCCCTCCTATTTACCATTTTTCCAGAGTCTAAGACCGAGTCAGTCTGACTTCGTCGCGTTTGTCTAAGTTGGAATCATATCGGCAGTTCTAGTCGGTCTCCCACTGAGATCATCCTGATCGCACTTAAGTCGACCGATAGTAAGTCGGCATTTCACAACATTTAGCGATTTCTGCACAAACTCTTATTGCTACACTTAGTCACAATTTAACACACTGTGTCCTTGAGAGATTCGACCTAGGGTTAGCTATACTATAGTTAGCTTTAGTATTTATTTGAGGCATGTAAAACGACTAAAAAACCACTTATCAAATTGGCGCCATTGCCGGGGACACAAGTTCTTTTGTGTCTTTGTGTGCCAAATCTGAGTTAACCGAATCCCGAGTCCTTAGAATACTATGTTTATTTTTAGAGTCTGTCTTTTGTTTATTAAGTCTGAATTTGCCTAAGCATACCAAGTCTGTCTCTGTTTTCTTTTCATTGAATCTCTGCATAACTGATTTTATCTTGTCTGCATAACTAATTTTCTATCTTGCATAACTAACATTAAACTTCTTTGCATAACTGACATTAACTTACCTTGCATAATTTACTCTAACTTTTACTTTTTTGCAAATTTTTTTTCTGTTTTTCCTATTTCACTTATGTTATTTTTTTTTTCTATTTTTCTATTTTCTTCAGTTGGTTAGCTTTTTGTTTCTCTTTTGGTTTTTTTTATTTGGTAAATAACACTTGTGCACTCTGATACTAGTATTGTTCCTAATTCTTCTGATCTTGATCATTCTGCTCCTAGATCCAATGGAGAAGGGAATAAGCTATACATTGTTGTGATGTATCAATCGTGGTGTCCTTAATATCCCGAATGGGATGGAGCCTGGTCATACGACAATTATCCATCTGAGCTAACAACTATGTTGCCTGAGTTATATGATTTTACAGGTAACACTCACCATTTTGACAATAGGGGATCCATGGCATCCAGAGGAATGAATGGGATTACTGCTAGTGACAATCAGAGATTTGAAGGACACATAGATGGATGTGGCATGTGTGGTTCTATAGGACATCCACCCAATGATTGTCCATTTTGCAAGAACCACCACCTCCATTCTGGGTCTTCTATCTCAACATTTGGTTGTTTAACCTCACTCCACGACACATGGAGTCCTATTTGTTTGGTTTGGTTAACTAGGTGCCCCCCCACAACTGATGCGACATTCAGTCGTTTAGGCAAGTATTAGTGTTTATTAAGATAAACCAGTTTGTCAAATGAATCCGGTTGGATTCGCAAATGTCTTATACTTGAGTATTTACATTTGAGGGCGGTGATCCACAACCGATACAAGAAAGTTCCTTAGAGGATTTAATCAAGCAATTGGCCATGAATAACATTCAATTCCAAAAGAATGTGTCTGCCACACGACAACCAGTGCAATAGCTTAACAATTCACCTTCTTTGGAAGATCTAGTGCAATAGTTTCAACAAAATAACATACAGTTTCAACAAAACAATATGCATTTTCAACAAAATATAAATGTCATAATGCAAGAGTTGAAATCACATATTAGTCAACTGGCCACCATGATAAATCAGCTATAGTTTGAAGATTTTGGACAGGTTCCTTCCCAAGCCATTCTCAGTCCACAAGAGAATATGAGTGACATAACCGTGAGAAGTGGCATGGAGCTGCCACAACAACAATCACTAAAAATGCAATATGGATTTTCTAGAAATCCAGATTCAAAGAATTTAACCACTGTGTCGGGCTTTGTCGACTCCAATAGTGTTGCCAACTCCATGCTTGCTACTGCCGACTGTTTCTGATCTGGCTGATGTGATTAAGATTGCAAATTCTATGACTGATGTTATTAATCTTACTTATATGACATTGGATGAGATTTTAGACCAAGTTACTAAGGTTGAGATAGTTGATCCCGCATATGTTGATGTTGACATTACTAATTCCATGTGTGTTGATGCCAAGATGGTCGATCCCAGATATGCTAATGCTGATAATGCTTTTGCTGATAGGGCCGAGGATGCTAATTCTCTAGTTGACAAGTTGGATAGTGTTAATATGACTGAAATGGCCGACTTTGTAGTTTCTATGTCGGACCATGCCAATATATTAAAAGTTTCCAACTTTATGATGAAGGTTCCGAGTCTTGCTAATATAATTGAGGTTGCTGACTCCGAGGTCAATATTTCTCCTTCTACCGATATGCCTGAAATGTCGGATTTTGTGGCTAACATGTCCAACTTTGCCAATGCGATTGATAATTCTAACAGAGTCGATATAACTAAAGTTTTAGATTATGGGACTGAAGTGTCGAATTCTATTAATAATTTTTTTGGCTCATGAACCAACACTTGCCGATTCGGGCAATCAAAGCTGAAACTGCAACCAGGCCAAATTCGTATCTGACCCCAAATGTCGAATCCATAACTACAAGAAAGCTGAGATCGACTCGGCACCCCAAGGCCGAAACCTGGTGTGGGCCGAAAGCGACTTAGGTGAGGAGACTAATGCCGAGTCCAGCATGAGCATTCGGCCGAGAGTCGAAGGCAACTTGAATGATGAGAACTGGAAGCAGCCCAAAGCTGAATCCGTTTCGAACAACCACGTCTAATGGCAAGAACCAATCGAGTCCGACTCTAGCAGCCAACCAGGAGATGAGTTATATTCGAGCAGTTAGAGCTGGAACCAACCAAAGGTCGAAATTGACTCAGCACACCACTTGCTGAATCTAGGCCAAGCCAGTCAATCAAGCAATCAGACAGCAGCCGAAACCGATATCAAGCAAATTCTAAATGTGTCCTCGGTAGCCAATTCCGCAACTTGACGGATGCCGAGACTATATCTGGTAGCTACATCTACACGTGGACAATTGAGATGGCACGCGACCATCCAACTCTACATTCGAAAAGCCGAATCCACTCCCGACAGCCGAGTTAGGAATCCACAAATGAACCTTCTTCACTTCGCTCACCATCAGCAAAATCAATACCAGTGTCATCCATAGTGCAACCATTCCATGCCTTAGTAAATTTGCATTTTAAATTGACTAAACACTTTGAATTTTTGGAAATATGGATTTTAAGAATTCTATTAATTGTGAGTGTACCTGTACTGAATTAACTAAATTTTCTCTGTGTGTGAAAATCAGCAATGCCACTAATCCTAGTGCAGGAGTTATAGGCTATATTACAAAGAAGCTACTAGAGGATATCATGTTGAAACTATCAAAATGGATAAGGAGAAAGCTCCCCCAAGTTGTAGACAACAAGAGCGGAGCAAAAAATACTGGATATCAGATTTTGAACATTCTTTCCACCCTAAAAGCAATTGTTCTTATTTCAACCCTTCCTTTGCGCACATATGCTTTGCATTAAGGACAATGCATCATTTAAGTCTGTGGGGGTGTTCTGTAAGATGGTGACTGTTTGTTTGGTTTTTTTTTGTTATTTCGTTTTTATAATGTTCCTGTTCTATTTCATTTTGTTTCTTTTCTTTTTATTCTGGTTCTGCTATTTTTATTTTTCCCGAGTGTGTATCGGCCCTAGTTCCATTTCTGTCGGGTCCGGACCGACTTTGGTTTTGTTCAATTTTTGGTTTTCATTTTTGTTTTATTTTGTTTTTCCTTGTTGACTTCTGATTTCGGATTGCCAATTACTAAGAAAACTATTTTAAAAAATTCTAAACAGATTTCTTTGAGTAAGATAAAACAGCATGAAGTAGTACATGACCCTGGACGAGAGGTTTTTAAACCTGACAGGGAGTGAAATTTTTGTGTCCTTAGGCAGTGAGTAGGTGAAAAACTAAAAAGATGAACCATTAGTGACAGAGCAATTACCCGTGTGAGAATTTTTGAGCCTTGTATAGATGGCTTTGCATCTTGTCATTCTTTCCTTTCTTGTGTGATTTTTGCATCTATGTTATTGGTTACTCTAGGTTTTGCCTTAACTCTTTGGATACATCTAGTTTCATACACATGAATGATATGATCTAGGTCATCTTTCTTTATAGCTACTTAGCCAAATAAAGCCTATCTTGTGAAAAAGTCCTTTGGTTACCCCTTTGAGCCTATAACCGTTTCTTGATATGACAACTCATTATAAGCCTAAATTCGGAAAAACCATGATCAACCTAAACCTTAGGGAACAAAGGAGCTTTGGAATTGTTTTGGAAATAGGTCTTGAATAAGTGTGGGGGTGACACCTAGAGGCATTGCGAGAGTGGTATATTTGGAAAAGAGTAAGTGTGTCCAAAAAAAGGATTGATGAAAAGAAAAGAAAAGGATACGGAAAGAAAGAAAAAGCAGTAGAAACAAAAAGAAAAGATTGCAAGTGAGATTGCAACACAAAAGCTGCAAGATAAGAAAAGTGAGAAAAAGAAAGAGAAAAATATAAAGGGAAAAGTAGGATAGTGAACAAAGACGCTTTCAAGAAACTGGTAGTGTTCGAAGGAGATAATTTCTGTGCTTACAGATTCATTCCCCATTGCTCCTCTTGCTCCTCTAGTTATTAAAACTCACTCTACCATCCTGAAACCTACCTTACCTTGGCCACGTTATAAGCCCAAAAAGTCTTATTAATCATTTGTGCATGTGTTTTTGAAGGTGTGAAAGGAGAGGATAGTCAAAGCTTGACAGTGCTAGTTGACATAGGATGTTTGAGTGTATATACAAACCTAAACACTTGAGAGATTGAGAGAATGTCCTGAGAGAGCTTAGTCACTTCTCGGTTACTCTTTAATGTTTGCAGGTTGCTCATTTTCCTTGAATGTGGAGAAAGTAACTTTCATAGAATGTTTGAATGTCTGGACTTTAGGATAAATGCTTGCTTAATCTATTTTGTCAAACTTGAGAAATTCATTAGAAAATATATTTCCTCTTTCAAATTTCCTTGAATGATCCAATTCTGATTTTTCCCATGAGTGCAAAAAGTGTGTATGGGGTCTGATAAGTCATATTTTATACACCTCACAAGAGCTTAGGATGGGTATTATTAAGACTCTTTGATAAGTAAAAATCACATCTTAGCTAAGATTCATATTATGGGCCTAGAAATAGGAAAATATAAATTTGTGCTAAAATGAGGATTTTAACTAATAAAAGAGTGGATTTATTTTGTAGGCCCAAGCTAAGGATGTCTCGGCCCAACCAAGAGCATTTCGACCCAATTGAAGCATCTTAGCCTAGAAAAAGCGGCCTTGGCCAGATTAGTCTTCCCGCCAAAGCCGACTTTAGTGGCTAAAATCACTCTGGCATGAATGCAGATATGATTATGCTAGAATTAAGGAATTTGTAATGCAGATATGATTATGCTAGAATTAAGGAATCTATAATGCAGATATGATTATGCTTAAGGAATCTATAATGCAGATATGATTATGCTAGAATTAAGGAATCTGTAATGCAAGTATGATTATGATAGGATCAAGGAATTTGTAATCTCCTAGGATTGAGGAATTTGTAATCTCCTAGGATTGAGAAATCTGTAATCAGTAATTCAAATTTGTAATCTATTAGGATTAGGCTACGTCACAACTGCCCAACTTGTGTATAAATAAAGCACGCTAAGTCACATCTTTGGTGTGGAAAAATAGTGGAATTCTAGACCTAGTACCATCAACGATTGCAGGCATTCCAAGCTAGCACGGTGGTACACGAAACTTTAGTAAGGTGTCTCTCTCGATCAAGAAGGTACATGACCAGGATTTGGGAAGCTGGAAGCTGTCGGAGGTGAACGCTCGGTATAGTCGATGCACTCTGGTGGACGGAAACCTCAACGTCTGGCCATCAGCAGTGCACCATCGCCGTCCTTCCAAGGCAATCGTCGTGGAAGGTGGATTTTGTGGAAACTTTGAATTTCTTACCTTATACTCGAGTTTATTTTCTATAATATAAGCGATTTGCATTTTTGTCTTCTGATTATAATTCCTATGCTTTAATCTACTTTAATCTTGCCGCGATTGCACATTGTTAGAGGTAGATCATGTTAGACTAGGGTCAATTGGAATTGGTTTAATAATCTGGTTAGGTAGAGAACCTAAAATCAACCAAGTACATACTCCCTGCCTGATGAGGTAGCAATTGTGTAAATCCTCGGTATGGTAATGGACAAATGTTCGACAATTTCTGTAAGAATCTAAGGTTGATTCGGAGTATAATCTTAAGTAAAGAATCTATTGACTGATTGTCTGTTGAATTCAAATTTGGTACAGTAGTTAGTTTAGCGTAGTTTAGTCTACTTTTGGTACTTAGCTTATTTTTCTACACTTAAACACAAACCACCCCTATTTACTGTTTTTCCAAAATCTAAGACCGAGTCAATCCAACTTCGTCGCATCTGTCTAAGCCAAAATCATATCGACAGTTCTAGTCGGTCTCCCACCGAGATCATCCTGGTCGCACTTAAGTCGACCGACAGTAAGTCGGCATTTCATAACATTTAGTAGTTTCTGCACAAACTCTGATTGCTACACTTAGTCACAATTTAACACACTGTGTCCTTGAGAGATTCGACCTTAGGTTAACTATACTATAGTTAGCTTTCGTATTTATTTGAGGCATATAACACGACTAAAAGCCCACTTAGCACAAATTCAAGAGAGGACATAGAAGGGATGTATTGTGTATTATTTGTCCAGCTACCTTCATGGCACTTTATAGAGTTGGAAGTTGCTATTTCATAGCATTGTATAGAATTGGAAGTTGTAGTTTCATAGTATCTGTATTTCATTTCACATAGGACTACCTAGCCTTGGCTAACAACCCTATTCAATAGTATTTTCTATTAGTAATTAGATTTCTAAGTCTTGGTAGTTATAACGGTCTCAACTATGATCGGTAGTTGTTGAATGCATGTCTATGGCCCTGAAGCGTGTTTCTGTTTATATCGGTTAATTAGGGAACATGATTAGGACATAATCAAGGGTATAAAAACCCTCGGTGTAATTAGAATCTATAACTTTTGAATGAAATTGAGTTTGTGCCTAAGCATGGTCGAGAGCATTCTCTCTACTCTTATCTTACTTCTTATCAAGCTTCCATGATGCTTGTAGAGAATATCTACAATCTCTTATTTAATTCCTAGGAATTAGTGGCGAGCCATTTTGATTCTCAATCCACTTTTTGTTTTTCTTCTCTTAATTCTTTATTCATCATTTTTTCGTTGTTTATTATCGATTCTGCTTGACTAGATTTTGATTATGGATCCTAGGGTTGCATTCTGATACTAGGAATGCATCATATGGTAATCGGAGCTTCTAATCTTCATCTAGTTCTTGGATTCAAGTAGAACTGTAGAAAACACCTTTGTTTCCATTGAGCTTGAGCGAACTACAAGAGGTAAGTTCAAACTTCTATTTCTAGGTTAAACCTTCATCATTTTGCTTCATCCTTGTTAGGTTTTGTTCGCCTAACACTTCTCCACTCATACATGGTTCAAATTTTGTTAATTCTTTATTTAGCCTATTTTTCAAAATTTTAGGTTCTTATACTAAGAATGTATAGATTTTCAATTTTACTAGTCATATAATGCAATTTTGTTGAGTTTGTACATTGTTTAAGTTTATTTGTTCAACATCGATATGGAGATCTTGAAATTGATTTGAATTCCATCAATTTTGAAAATTGACTTTGTTGTTTTGCATATGTAAAGATTGCATCATATGTTTGTTGAATTTACGTGAGAAATTGTGTTAGAAAATATTGTAGAAGTTGTCAAAAAATTTGTGGATCAAAAGTTATGAAAAAAGTGTTCAAAGAGAAAAAGAAAAAGAATGTTCATATGACTGTTGTAGTGCAGTAAAAATGGAGTATATGTACACAAAATAAAAAAGGTAAAAGAAAGTAAAATTTGAAGGTCTAGAGGCAACATTAATTGTATAATAACTATAGGAATCTAGTGAACTGGTTTTGGTGCATTCATTGTTGAACGTTGTTAAACATTGTGAACATTTATACATCTAATTATTTCCCCTGCATTTAATACTTGTTTTGAGTCAGTACTAGTCTTCCTTAATGTCTTCCTTGAATTCCTTTTGAGTTTAGCTTCCTTTTCTTTGACATTTTCTTGCTTGCCTATAAAAATTCCTTATAGTTTTGTCCTTGAGCTTTCTTTCTTGTTTTCTCTTAAGAGTTTGTTGAGATTTTCTTGGCTTTCACTTGTAACGGACTTGTTTGATTTTAGAAAGTTATTTCTTGTGTAATCTTTGAGTGAGGGTTGAGTGGAAAAAGGCAAAAGAGAACACTAGAGAAAAAGTCACAAAAAAGTGAAACACGAGTGTAGAGTGAAACACTTTAGGTGAGTGGTGAGCTAGTGTTTGTTCTTAGTTGATCTGTTATTTGTACGGTAGTAGCATTTAGGAGGTTTGGCAAGTTTAACTTGAGAAGAGAAGAGTGAAAGAAGCATGGAGGATCAAAACATAGATTGGGAAAATTTATCCCCTAAGTCGAAAGTCATAGTGAGCTATATGAGGAAGCTTGGGGAGAAGCTAGAAAAAGTTGGTAGAGGGATAAAGGCCTTAAGCAGGGATAAGGAAGAGAGGCATAAGATAGCATATGTACATGAGATTGAAGGGAGTGTTGACGGAAAGAGCTCTAGTAATAGTGGGAGGAGTTCTTAATCTTCCAAAAGTGAAAGGCATGAGAAACATGAAAAAAAGAAAGGAGTAAAGGGAAGAGAGAAGGGAGAGACATGGGCGAAGAGAAGAGGAGCCTAATGAGGAGGAAATGATCATGACTAAATGTAAAGTTCCACCATTCTTGGGAAATTGCAATCTGAATGCATATGTAGACTAGCCCCATCTTGGCCCAAATGCTCAGCTCTCAAGGGTAGTTGGAAGGTAGTTGGGACGGTTAGGAGTCTGTTAGGGAGAAAAGTAGGGGTTGTTCGTGTATAAATGGAACCAAGGGATGCACCTAAAGTAGAGGACAATCAGAAAGCAGAACACACTACACTACCTGTGCTCTCAGACGAGAACAGTGGCGTCTCAGAACACATTTAATTTTTTATCAATATTAATTTATAACCCTTTTAATTTGTTGACTACATGGCTAAAGAAAAATTTCAAAAAAATACTATTTAAACTCTATATTATATTTATCAATTTACTTATATTATATTAACATACATTTTCATTTTTCATATTTTGAAATAAGTTTGATAAATTAATTATTTAAAATAACAAAATGATAAAAACAATTAAATATAATAAAACCTATTAATTGCACTGCATATTGTATTTAATAAATATTTTATTTAATATGTATCATATTAAAAATATATTTAATTGTAGTACCTATTAATTGTACTACATATTGTATTTAATAAATATTGTAAAACCTATTAATTGTACTACTTATTGTATTTAATAAACATAGTACTTGATAAATATTGTACTAAAATATTTAATTTTTATATTTTAAAATATGTTTTACAAACCAATTTTTATAAATAGTATTAAAAATAATAAAAAATTATTGTATTAAAAACTATATTGCATTTATTAAATATAATGATTATATATTATATTTAATAAATATAATTTTTAAAATGTCATATATATATTAAAATTAATTAATTTTATATGTATATTATATTTAATGCAAAACAATAAACATATTATATTCAATAAATACAACATTTAAATATTTAATCATTTTATTTTTAGTTTGAGCATGTATTATATTATTCAAATATAATACTTAATTTTTTTAATTTTACTTATAATAAATTCATTATAGTATTTAAAATACAATAATTATTGAGAAAGGTTTCAAGTACTTTTCTCAAACCAAAGTTCTATATGTACTAAATGTAGAGTTAATCTTAATTTCAATTTTATATTTTATGAATTATTATCATCCCCTTCAACTTCTCTAATTAATTTTTACATTTAATAAATATATAATTTTAGTGAATCTAACATTAGACCATACGGTTTAATTTGACTATATATTATATTTAACAAATATTTTAAAATTATATAAATATTAAAATTATTTCATTTTAAATATATATATTATATTTTGTTCCGGTATACTAAGAAAGTACTACATCATTTAAGAGTTAAAGATAAGGATAGTTTATATACACCTTCCTCCCTTAGCCTACCGATGTGTTTTTTAAAGATAAAACCATAAAAGCCATGAGAACCAAAGTAGATGATAACTCGAATGCAATAACCCTAACAATGCCCAAAGACAATTTAACAAGGTCAAGGCATAAGACAAAGTGGAGGAACAAAATTGTCAACTACCACGATGTCTTTTTCTTCTTCTCTCTTTATTTATTTATTTACCTATTTTGTTTTAACCATGATTATGAATAATTAAACCTCATATTAGGATTAGCTAGAGTTTATATTTGGAACCCCAATTTTGATTAAATGTTTATTTTCCTTTCTTTTTCCCTTCTTCTTCTTCCTTCCTGGTTGAATTTTTATTTATTTAAATATTTTTTCAAAGATTTGATCCATGTAGGTATGAATCAACTAACCACTTGTAATCAAGTCATAATTTATTGGTGGACCTATGAAATTGTTTGGTTTAGAAAAGGTGCATTACCAGCCTATTTTTTTTTTTTCTAAATGTCTGATTTGGTTAAATAATTTAATTTGCCTTTATATTCTGAATGCTTATTTTATGTTTGAATTTCTATATGATCAACTACGAGCCAAACTAAAATAAAAATTACTGAGAGCCTAGATCAAGGACTTGTGATAAAATTAAGAGGTAAAATTATCTATAATAGAAATTATAGATAATTAGGATTGAGGTGGGAAAATCACAAACAAAATCATAACTCTTATCTATCTCTAATTCAAATTCAAATTTATTTACTCATTTTATTCTTATTTTATCTTATTTTTGAAATGTTGTAAAATATTTATTTTTTTTACCTTAAAAATTATTTTCCTAAAATACATAAAAATTTCTAAAAATTGATAATTTCACACACCAATTTTTATAGGTGCGCATTTGAAAACACATGAAGGACCTAGAGTACAAAACAAAGAAAAACTTTAAGGACAAAATTAAAACAATTTCATGTGACATTTAAATGTTATAATTGAGAACTAAAATTGTAGCCATACAGAAAAAAAAATGTAGTAGCGTTTTTGAATAATTTTTAGATGATTTATTTGTTTATTTCTATATTATTTTGAACATTAAATTTTTAAAACAAAATTATTAATTATTATTATTTTAAAAAAGGATTATTATTATTATCTTTTTCACTTAACAAAGGTGGACCGTTGCTCTTATACATCCTTTTGTGCAATGAAAATTTAAAGTTAAATAATTCTTTTAGTAGAAAAATGTTTGAATGTTGTTGTTTCTTAGTTTTTGAGTTTTTAATAAATTTTGAATGTTTTAAAAAAAATTCAATATAGTCCATGTTGCACATGGGAAAAGATAGCGCGAGTAGCTATATGTATACACACTTACAGGTCATATAACAAGGGAAGATAGTATAAATTTTACATCAATGTTGTATAAAGTTGCATGCATAAGATATTATTTGTTATTATCGTTATGATTACTAAAATATATCTAAATGATTTTTTGTTATTTGAATCAATCGTTATTCACAAGAACAATGTCGGAGAAGAAGGTGAACCACTTCACATATGTAAATACATGCATAAGTATTGATGCAATGGATTGCATATACTAGTTGCTTTGAGTCCTTATTTTTTGGAACAAAATTGCAACTATGACTTTTTATCTCACAAAGTGGTTTCTTTACTGTCACTTTCAATGGAGCTCATTTTCTATATCACATCTCATGCATAATATTTAATACCAAACCATAAATCTCAAGCTCAAAATGTTATCTAAAAGCAAAAAAATAATTTAAAAGTATTAGTGTTCCGTTATCCTAGAATAAATGAATTACTTCTCTTCCTTTTTTGATTTCTCCCCTTTTTTATTCTTCCCGATCTGAAAAGTCCTTTTTTGTCCTACAGTGATGGGAGTTTTCATGACAACAGATAAGAGGCCTGAATTTGTCAGGAGGGAAAGCTTCACTGTTGACTTTTCCCAACATGTTAGGGGAAGCCGCTTCTGCACTGACGGTACGGAAAGGCGGTGCGTCTATCCTTCCTCCGACCGGGACAATTACACCAACCTAGAGGGTAGTGGATCCACGGTCTCCCAGTTGTCCAGCTTTAGGGACCGTCTGGCTAACCGGACGATCCACCCAAATAATCAAAACGGTCGGATAATCTAGATGGTAAAATTAGTAAGGTTAAATTAGTAACTAGGTTAGTAACTAGATTGGATAAATAGTTAGAAAAACCTATCATTTCCAATGGAAAGAACAGATATCAAACAAGAATAAAGATATAGCATTCATCTTAATTTGATTTTCGAGTAATGTACTAGCCCCAATTCTATTCCACCTAATGGATTGATATATATATATATAATATATATATATACTTTGATAAGATATAATATTTTATCAACTTTTATTAATTAATATACCTATTTCATCTGTTATTCACATTTTTAATATAATTTGCATATTTTTCATTTGACACTACTATAAAAAAAATCATAACCCTTTTAGTAATCTAACCCATGACAATACGTAACAATATGTAGTTGCATAAAAAATTAACTAAGTAGAACACACATAGTATTTTAATTAAAGAAGAAAAATATGTCACAAAAATACTACTTAAACATTATTTTATATTTATCATTTTATATTATATTATACTATATTAAAATACATATTTTCATTTTTCAAATAAGTTTTACAAAAATGATAAAAATTTTAATGTAATAAAATTTGTTAATTGTATTGCATATTGTATTTAATTAATATAGTATTTAATGTAACACCTCAGTTTTTTATTATTTATTATTGTTTGTAAATGCGTTGTTTTTATATTATGATATGTTAATAAATGATCTAAATGATTTTATACGTATTAGTAATTAAATCATGTTTATTTTGGAATTATATATGGGTTTAAAAATAGATTTTTTATTAAATAATAATAGAGAAAATGTTTTGGGCATGTTCTATTTTGTTTGGCCCATTGAGTAAAATTCTATGTGTCTCTGGAGTTTAAGTTACTTGATGTTGAATTTGTTTCTCTAAAACCACTTTTTGGCAAACAGACAGAACAACAGAAGAACTTGTTAGGGGAGACCTAGAGGATCACTAAAAGGAGACTTAAATATTACTTTTTGTTATTTTCATAAGAGGTAATGGGGGTAGTGAGATTATCTCACTATTTTAGGTATCCTTTATGTAAAATGAGTAGTGGAGTCGTCCCTAAGACCCTTGTTAAGAGTCTTTATTGCATTGTGTTGGTGGTATATGAAGGGAGATTAAACCCTTAGATTAGTGTGAGTCTTTTGAATGGTTAATTGTTGATAATTGATTAGATTTTTGTGGTTGTTATTCATTTAAGCATTTGGGGGTTTGAATTAGGTTGTTTCTTGGATGTAATTGGATAAAATTAAGTGATGATTACTACAAAAAAACATGTTATTTGTGGGAGTTAAAATTACAATTTCTGGTAGTTAAAAATCGAGTTAAAATAATTGCTAATGTTGCATACGCCAAAAACGGTTTTTGGCGGTTTTTATATTACCCCTGGTTTTTTCACTAGAAAATAAAAAATATTTATTGGGGTATATAACCACCAAAAAATTACATTTCATTCTTCTTTTATTTGATATTTAGTGACGGTTTAAAACCGCCTATAAATGTATTCCAATTCCTTTTACACTTAACCTGTTTTTGACAGTTATAAACAGACCGAAAACACATTTTTATTCTTCCTTATTAAATATTTAGTGGCGTTTTGTAACCACCAAAATTTAAATCCTTAAATTTAACATTTTAAAGTGACAATCCAAGTGTCACCAAATCATCCTTGAAAAAGTTGTATATCTCTGTCACCTACAACCATTGCTTCAGATTAATGCACTGCACCAAAATAAATCCAAATACTTGCATCTTCATAAGCAAAGCATAAACATAGCAACAAGTTTTTGTTTAGGATAAAATCACACTCGAATAAATTCACCCTCAAGATTTATCTAAATTCACCTTTAGTTATTAGAAAAGTGACCAATAACACACTGGTCAATCTTTCTGTTGGTCTTTAAAGGAAATCAAGTCGACTATAACTACTTTGTAGAAAGATGATGTTGTAGGTCCTAATGTGATGTTTTTATATGGTTCAGTTTAGCTGTATTTTGTTCTTTTTTTTGCCAATCATTATGTCAACTAGTTATTATACAAGTCTAACTAACTCTTTTGCTGTCCGAGTCAGTAATCTTATCATTCAATTGTTTAATTATATCATAGGACATCTAATAAGTAAGTGTTCAGACACATAATGTCATTCTAATAACCTAATAATGCATCTTTCTAGCCTCAGATTTGAGTAACAGTGGTATGGCCGGGTGTTAACAAAAGTGTCTTCCAGAATATCATCTCAGTTTTGTAGCTTTTCATTGCTCATCATTCTTAATGGTTTTCCTAGCTTGTTTGTCAATCCTATTGAACCACTGGTAACTTGTGTTGAAAATGGATTGTGTCGTTGAGGGTTTTTATACAAGAGGCAACTTAAGAGTTAAAATATTATAAATGAAATAGATAAGCAAAAATTTCTTTAACATGTCTTCACACCATGGGATTATCATAACTCGGAATATTCCAAAATCATGCATAGCAACAGATCAATGGGTGTACACACCTTTAAATTTCCTGCATGTTGGTCAATCAGGCAGGGAAAGAAGCCATCACAAACAAGTCAACCATTTGCCTTTAAGAAGAGAAGGGACTGGGGATGGAACATAAAGCATTTAGTTTACCTTGTTTCAATATTTTTACCATAGATCAAACAAATAAAAATAATCAGGAGCTAAACCAATATCTCTATTTCATAAAAAAAAATAAATGGTACTGTTGCCTAAATTCCAAGCATAACTATCTAATTTTGCAATATTCAATTTTTTTGGAAAATATGAGAATTTTCAACTGAACATCATACCTGATGGAGCAAAGGGGCCTGTGGGCATAGCCATTGATGAGTGAGTCAGAACAAGGAAGAATTGAAGTAGAGAAATTTCCTGCAACTTCACTAATCCCAACCACAATGTGATGATCATGGTAGGGAACAGAAAGCACAGATGCATTGCTGCTATGGATTGTATATGATCGAACAAAGGAACAAAGGAAATAAGGGTTGGCTGCTAAGGGTTCATCCAAGTCGGATGTTGGGATAAGATGAGTGCATATTTTGATATATTTATAGTAGAAAGAACACAATTATAAGAAACTCTCATTTTGCGGTATAAACTCCCACAAAATCATTTGTTTGATTTTCCCTGTCTACTTGATGAACTCATGCAAAAAATTGTTATTCATTGATTTCCCAGCTTAATTTTTTCCTCACCAAGGAAATTAGAGAGGAAACGCAATTTTTTTCAGTTTCTCATACAATGAGAATTTTCTTTTACAATGTCAGAACATTAAGTTTCGTTTTAGTAATTTCCTATCAAACACTATTAACATGAGAAATCAATATTTTTTATATTTATATGCAATTTTTCAGTAATAAGACAAGTAATAAACCAATCAGACAAATGACCTTCAGCAAGACATTCATTAGAAATATAAAACCATAGTTATTAAGCTTTCACCTTGTCGCTTAAACTTTTAGGAGATTTGGTTGTTAGCAATGTTCAATCATAATGCCCAAATCAATGCAACCATAACTAACTTCAAGTGCCCCCCCTAACAAAAAAATGAAACTAATCAAATCTTAAATCCTGCCAGTGTGCATTGCAGCCTCAGTAACACACTAAAAACAGGACAAACAGGCACAAGCAAGATTTGATATCATAACTTCTCTAGATATACATACTACATAGATTTACTATACTTACAAAAGATACTCCATTGCCTGAAGTTCAGTAGAATCAATCACATTTCAGACTGATAACGTTCTCAAGGCCTCAAACACAGAATCAAACTATGCTTCCCTTGCAGCCCTCTAAACAGATGGCTGCAATTATCCTTCATGGAGAAATACATAAAAGCCCTTCAGAATAGGTAGTAATAACCAATGATATTCATCTTCAAAAAGGGTAATCAATTCCTCAATGATTTCTTACAGTTTATGCCACCTAACTAACATATTGAGTCTGTCACCACATATTTCATGTAGTTCTCAAGTAGCCAATCAACGAGTGCAACTTATTCTTCTCATGATTACACAAAATCATGGAAGATTTCAAGGATAATAGAAATATGAAACAATCAAGTTCGAAAAGCAATGAATTGACTTTCAATCAACATTTCACTGTTCTCATTCTCTATCTTCTGAGGTTTATTTCTTGAAAAATAGTCAAATGTAATGTACATTAGGAAATCCATAAAAAGGCCCTTTTCATATGTTCCTCTCACAAGTTCAACATCATCTTGCATCAAACGGTGAGCTTGGTCCAGTATTCTATAGGAGATTTCATCAAAACCAAAGAAAATCTCCCTTAACTTTTGACCCCATAGTAACGCCTTCTCAAGCATTCCTACTTGCATTTTTAACATTGCTTGAATTTTAGACACGTTTCTAAAGGAGTCCTAGTCTTTCATCCATAAAACCCTCCTCCCCTTCGTCTCATTCTCCCCACATACAAACTTTGTTACTCCCCTAAAACAAACCAACCACACACTCACTCGCCTAAATCAGAAGCAAGAGAAGAGTAGCTAGCAAGAGAAGAGTAGCTAGCAGGGGATCATATCATATATTTTCCTACCTTTGATACATAACCACACATAATCTCTTTAATTCTTCTTTTATATTTGCATAAGATTTTATAGCTAGTCATATATAATCCTAAGTCATTTTCACCATCTCAATTTCTAAGTCCCACAAAAACTCATCCCAAAGTTGTGTATCTCAAGTTCAAGATGAATTGCACAGATGACCTATTCTTAATGAGGCAATGAAATAGAATCTAATTAATACAAGAAAAAGTAAGCAATAATACCATATGTACACATTTATTATTATTATTATTATTATTATTATTATTATTATGTAAAAGTAAATTAAATGAAGTAACAAGTTACTACCCTCTCTATAATGACTTAAAAAACAAATAACAATGTCAATTTTATGATTAGACATAACATTAATACTAACTACTATTTGTCTTTTTTGTTTGTGCATTCATTCAGGCCATAGCAAAAACCAAGGCAATAGAGAGAGTATCAAGGCCTACAACCATCACTGGTTTACTCTTATATTCAAGAGCTATGATCCCTATGATTTACGTTGGCTATCTTGGTAAAATGAAGCTAGCGGGAAGGTCTCTCTCTATCAGTTTTACCAATATCACTAGCTACTTTGATCTTTGGATTAGCCATGGGGATGGAACCTATTTGTGGACAAGCTTATGGAGCAAAATAGGGGAAGATACTTGGCTAGATAGTACATAGTACTGTTCTCCTCCTCTCAACCTCCTCTCAAAAAATCCGATTGCTATATATACATCTATGTATCCTTTCATACATATTAAGCATTAAATTACTAGGTCAACACTCAACAGACATTAAGATACTAATTTAACTAACAATTAGGTGCCCATTAACAAAATAGATTTAGCAATTAGCAACAAAACCTGAACAAAACCACACCACACTCTCTTGAAAAATCTAAAAATTACACAAGAATAGAATCATTACTTGCAACAAAAAAGTGTGAACAAACACTGCACATACAAAGCAGGCAAACTCAAAACGACACACACTAGCCATGTGTCAACCCTCCCCATCAAATATTAGCAAAATCTCAAAATATTAAGCTTCTCATTTAATAAAAAAAACAAAACTAACCTAATAAAAAATAAAATAAACTACTAAAAATACGATAATAAACAAAAATCAAAGATATAAGTTCTCCTCCACTAACGAGTAAAAACAGCATTGAGCTTATAATAACAAAAATTGTACCAAAGGACCAACATCAAACTTACCTAAGAAACAAGATCAAAAATCAAAAGAAAAATTGAACTTACCTATACTTACCTAAAATAAAAAACACAAATGAATGACCAAATCTGAACCAACAAACCTTAGATTAGAGAAGAAATGCAGAGATGAGATGGAAAGAAAGATGAATCATACAAAGATAGAGCTAGAGCGAGTACGAGCGCGAATGAGAGAGAGAGAAAGCGAAAGCGGTGAGGATGCGAGAAGAAATGCAGATATGAGATGAAGAGAAAGACGAACAGACAAAGACAAAGACGAGCCAGGTAAAGACAGAGCTAGAGCGAGCATGAGCGCGGAAGAGAGAGTGAGAGAAAGTGAAAGCGATGAGGATGTCGAGTGTAGGACACGAATATTATTGATGATGAAGAAGTTAACGATGTTGTTTTTTCTTCTTTATCCAAATAAAAGAGGAAACACACCACTTGTTATGAAATTGCATGTTCAAATGAAATACAAATTTGATTTTAGTTAAAATAGAATAAGTTATATTTAATTATTTAAATATTTTTATCTATTCTTATATTATAAATCTAAATTTGAATATTAAATTAACTATAGATCATCTACTAAATTTATTGGTATTAAAAAACTATATTAAATTTTAAATATTTTTTAGTGTTTTTATAGTAATTACTTAAAAAGTTATATTAACAATTTTTTTTATTAGTACTAACTACTAATAAAAGTTACATACATATAAACATAATTTTTATAACAATATGATTCTTAAATTTGATTTGTCTATTGGACAAGTTAAATTGACAAAAGATAAAAAAATAAAAAAATAAATTAAGACTTATATAAAGTAAAATAGTAATTAAAACTAAGTAAAAATAGATAATAACATATATAAATATAAAACAATGTATAACTAAAAAAAATAAGCTACAAAAAAAAATCAATTTGTGACGGTCATATCATGTGTTAGAAATTGCATATTTTTCTAGGGGTTTATGAACACCCCCACAAATTATGTCACTAAAAACCTATTTTGTTTGGTAGTTTGTGGAGGTTAAAAAAATTGTCAGAAATCATACAATTTTGTGGTAGTTTATAATAACCCCCACAAATAAACCCCATCAAAAATCAAATTTTTTGTAGTGTATGTGTTTTTGTGTGCTAAACTTGTGTGTTTCCATTCAATTTGTGAAATTATGCTTGAATTTTCTATAAAATTTGCAAATCACAAACTATTTTTCATCACTCCTAGCTAAGCAAGAAATGACTCTCGTTGGGTGAAAGTGAGTATAATAGAGTAGTTTCTTCTTTATTGGACCTATTTGTTGGACAAGTGCAACTATTGTTGAGCAAATAAAATCCCTAGAAGCACTATGGCTTCCATTGTTGACCAAACGATGTGGTCCACTAAGCGAGAGGGTGTCTCGCTGAGCAAGAGAGTCAAATTCTCTATATCTCAGTACATGGGTGAGAGGGTGTCTCGTTGAGAGAAAGAGCAAGGGCCAAAGCGAAATTTTCTTATCTACTCTCCATAAGGCTTGTGAAAAATGTCGTTTTCTCTTGTTTAATTTGCACAAAATCAATGACGAGTCATTTCTAAATCTGATCCATTTTTTTATTTTCAATTTCTTTTCTATCTTAAGTTTTTTGCAAAAAAAAATAATTTATTTTAATGGTAATATTGCTCGAATCTTCCTAACATTAACAATTGTGTTAAGTGAGAGATCTAGGCTTTGCCTAAATCAATCAAGTGAATCCTAGGCTTAAGCAATTCGTATCATTTGGTCCCACAATATTAACTTTCAAAAACAATGGGGTGTTAGGGATAACCCCACTATCCACAATTCATTCTGGTACCCTATAGTGAGATAATCTTACTCCCCTTCTTACCTTGAAAAGAGTAGACAAAGAAAATATATTCCTTAGAGTTGTTCTTCTCGTTCCTCACAAGTTCCCTTTAGAGTTTCTCCTTCTATTATGAGAATGTGTTAGGTTTTACCTTAATGGTCTAACATATTTTTTTATTAAAATAAGCCCATATGGCTTTTTCTTAATTTATTTAATTATAAAAACTCATTTAAAAACCAACATGTATTTTCTCAAATTATTATTTATTTAATTATAAAACATTTAAACCAGCTATTAATAATAAATAATAAAATTCAATATTTACAACCAATAATATATATAAAATAAAAGCTAGAGTGTTATAAGTAGCACAAAACCCATTCTTGTCCTAGACTATGTCACTCCTCATTGTGATGCGCACAACTCATTAATTATATCCACAATAGTAATATAGTACAAATAATAATCACCAAACCATATACAATTATCATTTATTTATACAAAATAACAATAATGAACACATGATACTATCTTGCACTGTCTTAGTCAGCAGGGTATGCTCAACTTATTTCACCCTTAGAGACATTGTTCAATTTTAATGGATAAAAAAACAGAAAAATAATAAATATCCATTAATATTGGTATAATTATTATTCTTAATAACATCTTTTTGAATTCACTTAGAATAAGAAAAAAATGTAATATATGAAAAATAGGATGTAATAATATTAAAAAATTAATAACGCATATATATAAATAGTAATTATTAGATATAAATCTTTATCATAAGTAAATTATCAGACATAGAGTTTAAAACATATAAATATTGTATTATATGTAAGTTACTTTTATAATTTACTATTTAATATATTATATTTTTTCAATATTAAACGTATGAGAAGTAGTAATTGCTTTTAATATATTATTTAGGAAGGGTAAGATAGTGGAAACTAATAATGGTTTGTTGGGGTGAAAAGGAGTTTGACAAAAAATGTGTACAACAAAATACCGAAAGATAAAACCATATAAATGTTAATCGGAGAGTGTGCGGTTACTTTTATATCAGTTTATTTTGATTGTGCTTTTATTCACCCTTTTCAAATTTCATCCTTTAACTGATAGATATTTACAGTTGCACTTGAATGAGAAGAGTTGCAAAATAATTAAGGGGCAAAGATGTCTATGTAAAAGTAGAGAACAAAAACAGTTACCAAAAGAGATATTATATATATATTATATAGCTTCATAACAACTCATTAATCACGATTGAATTGAAGTAAGAAATACGTCGCCCTAAAATCAAATTTGATGAAGGCCATCTTTTCAGTCCTCTTGGTACTACTTATTCTTTCTACTGGGATTGGTATGTTTTGCATTCTTTTCATTTATTTATATGATAGTGACTAATTTAAGTTTATTGATATTCTAAAATTTTATTTTGCTTTAAATAAGATTTTGAGTTTGAAATTGATGATTTAGTATTGAATATTGTGTATGTGGTGTGACTCAGAAAATGAAGGTCCATTGAAAATGATAGTAGAGGCAAGACTTTGTCAGGCTAAGTTGTACGACTACCACTGTGAAAGTAATAATTGTTTCAATCATTGTTCTGAGAAATATGGGTTGGATGCAACAGGCACATGCAATCAATTAGATCAATGTATATGTGTTTACCTATGTTAAGTGTTTCACTTTCTTCTCCAACATTTTCTTTATGAATAATGGTATATTCAAAGAAAATAAAATTATTTTTTGATTATTATATCATGTGGTTTTCTTTTCCTAAATTTTTATTAAGAATGATTATTTTTTATTCCATGGATAATTTTAATTTAATATATTAAAAATGAAAGTAAAATAATTAACAATGAATTTATTAAATAAAAAATATAACTTCTTAAAAAAGATAGCATTTCATACTTGATGTAACTTTTCAATTAAAACTTAAATTTTAATTACATTATCCGATTACGAATTGCTATACCATTGAAATTTGTTATACTTTATTATAATTATATTAAATGGTCATATCTAAAATAATTTTGAATTATTTAATAATATAAAAAGTTTTTATATTTACAGTACATCAAAATTAAACTGTAAAAGTTATTTACTATTAAGAGCAATTAATTGCACCTAATAAAATAGAACGAATACATTTTTAAGCAAATTCTTATATTCAAGGAGTTTCAATGAAACCAACAAAGTACTTTTTTGTTCCCATGACAATTCAGTTAGACACTAACTTCAAAGGACCAACTTAAGATCAATGTTGGAGAAGTCAATTCCACTAAAAAAAAAAAAGTGTATTGGCATTTATTTATTATAGTAGTAACCTATGATAAAACATAATTTTGAATCTTTTACAAAATAAAGATCTTGCAAGATATAATTTTTTTTTTTTTGGTATGTAAAATGTTTTGAAATAATACCTCAATAATTGTAAAATACCTGTATAAAAATAAAATCCTCATATAATGATATCATTAAAATCAACCTGGGTGTCTACCAATAAAATCGAACAAAAAAGGGATAATATATTTAACCCAATCTGACCCTTTATTCTACAGTAGGTTCAAAAAGTATTTCGTAATTATTATTGTTCTCTACATGTATGGTAACCGAAATAACTCATTCATGATATTCACAAAAATGCACATAAGAAAATTATTAAAGGACTCATAAATTATTCACATCGCATAAACCACTACAAGAACATTTTTGTAAGACAAACATCCAAACTCCATTACATTCAAATATGGAAACTCTACAAATTTTAAAGATGCAATTATTAGCTGAAAAATTTTGTATTAAGAGGGGACTTGTGATGGATTGGGTTGTTCATTATGACTAACCCATTTAAATATCCTTGATTTTCTAGGCAGTTGTAAATTTACCACTCCGTTAAGCAAAGTTACACTCAACACAGTTAGCTAGAGAGTAGACAAAAATCTCTCTACTTAGGTGGGTGATTTCTATTATCAAAGAGAGGAAATGAAATCAAGAATAAACTCAGGTTATTATGTTATTATTCTCAATTACATACTATTAAGAATAACATGCTATAATTTGTATATGCATGCTATTGTACTATTCTATTAGTTTTTCTATCAATTGGTATCTGGTATTCGAGCGTAAATTAGACATATTTTATAGCGGTTAATTATATGATCCTGTAAATGTTATTGTCAATTTTTTTCTGTTCTTATTCATGAAAATAAACTCAAGGGTTCTTTTGTTTAAATTATTCTAATCAAGATGAAGAATTTCTAAGTATATTTTCTCGAATTTCGTTAAATACACATGCTTATATTTTATCCATGAAATTAGAAATTGTTTTGAGGCTTTCTTTTTTGCGTATCTTTGTGAACAAAATGGAATAAAGAACATAATTTTTGATTGAGCAATTTGAGAACAAATTGGATTAATATGCACAATATCTTACGCAAGCCCGATTTCTTCTGCGTTCAATTTTGAGTTATTGAGTTTTTTCTATTCACAAATTTAGTTGAGGGCTTTTATAGATCAAGTCTTTTAAAACAAAATCCATCCAAGAACATCGTCTTTTGTTCACCTATGTGAGAGTATTTTTGAAAAAATCATATTGGACCTTTTACGCATGTGCATTTTATTCTCTTCCATTTTTGTCCTAGTTTACAAACCCATTTCATAAATAAAGAGATAATAGGACGTGGTGGAGTTGTATCACTATACCTCTTTGGACGACCTAGTGTACCAAATAATCTAAGTCGAGTCTCAACATAGGAGACGTTTAGTTTTAAAGAGATCTTACCCAAGGAGTTTTGATCATTGGAAGGGTAAGGATGAAGAGAAAGAATGACTCAAAAATACAAGAATCCAAAAAAGAGGAGTCCCCCAATATGAGAACAAAAGGAAAAGGCTACCCCCTCCCCCCAGACCAAAATTCATTGTCCAAAAGCAATAGCATCAAAGGCTTTAAGTGTTTGGGAAAAAAGGGCACATTGCCTCCCAATGACTTAATAAAAGGACCATGGTTATGAGGGAAGATGGAGTTGTGGAGAGTGAGATTTCGATGGAAGAGTCATCGTCTAATGAGGGTGTTTGGAATTTTTCAATGTCATTGTGAACCTCTTTTGTATATAGATAGGCATGATAGAACCTTCAATAGTCAAGAGCAAAAGTTTCACCAAATGGCTGCTTGCATTTTAAATTGACAAGGTGGCGTCCAAAATAATACGGAGTAATGTTTGGTTGAAATGATTGGGAATTCTTTATATAAGCTATTAAATAAAGGCATTAAGTTGGAAAATCCAATGTGGTTGTTCCAATTCATGAACTTGTGTGGCTATGGTGAGGATAGTAAGTATTGTATTCTTAGACGAGATGCTTGGGTTTGTCTTGAAACCCAAAACATGAGGTCTTAACTCGTATCTGAGACTTCATCAAGGTCATGGGATGACAGTTATGGATGACTCCTAGAGTTAGAGTCCACTACGTGATTATTTGTATGATCATCCATTGAAGCATCATAAACATAGTAGGTGCCTCAATTACCTTGTCTGTTGGTTCTATCGTACGGTCATTATTCATGGGACTAGTCTCCTTATGAGTAAGTTTCCATCCCATTATTCATTATATATGCCTCATCCTTGTCTTTCACTTTCGTAGACACTCCAATTCTGAATTTAAAGACAAATTATTTTCAAGAAGGGGAGTTTGATAGGAATCTAGGAAGGCATGAAGAGCAAGGAAAGGACACAACATACGGAGACTAAAACCCTTCATGTACTCATAATTAGAGAGATTTGAAGAGGCTTAAGGAGGAAGTTGCTTCGTTAGTAGCTTGTAAGCCTTGTATAGTTTCTTTAGTTTTGCATTCCCTTTTCATATAAAAACCATGGCTTGTTTATGGACGTACTTGGGCCTTTGAATGCATATGAAGTTCTTTAGATGGAAAGCCCTTTGGGTAGCCTTTGGTTCCTTTGGGGACGATTCCCTTCGAATAATGGGTCCTTTGGATGGTGCTTGGTTCCTTTGAATGATGCTTGGTTCCTTTGAACGCCTCACCTCTAGATGCCCCCCTTTGGATGCTCTTCTGGCCAGTGTTTTTCTTTGGGCCATGTTTATTCCACAACCCAAACCCCCTTTCAATTAGTTAGCTTTCGGGCCTTTTGTAAGCATGATCAATATATATATCCCATCCTAATTGATTTGTGAGGAATATTGATTCATTTGTGATCATTTTCTTAATAAGTATTTGAGAGAGTTCTTTTGACTTGTTCTTGGATTAGAACACTTCATTCTCGTTAAGTTCTCCATGAGACTTGTGCCGAATCTCATTTCTTTTATTTGATTTCATTGAAATCAGTAGCGAGTCATTTTTGAAACTTATCCATTTTCTTCATTTCAATTTTTTTGGTGAATCTACTTTGAAGCTAATGATAATCTTGCTCACATTTGAATAGCGATGACAATTGTGTTAAGTGTGAGATCTAGGCTTTGTCTAACATGATCAAATTCACTCGATGCTTAGGCGATTCGTATCATGTTGGCCTTAGACTCCACTTAGTATTTGTGTTTGACTGCCTTTGTTGACTGATAGAGTATTTAGTCATTTTTTCTATTTATTTTTGTATTTGAAATACTTGTGTTTGATTACCTCTATGATTGATAGAATGTTTGTTTGTTATGGTGTCTCATCCATGTCATTTTTTTTCTATCTCTCTCTATTGATAGACTACAAGACTCTTAACCTTGTGGTCATGGGTTGAAGGTTTCCCTAAACCCCAAAGTTGGATGTTATGGTTTGGCTAGGATGAATTGATTGAGTACAAAACTTTTAACCTTATGGCCATGAGTTGAGGGTTTCCCTAAACCCCAAAGTTTTCCTTTCTTAGTGCCCTCTAAATGGCTAAGCCCCCTAAGGGTTATAATTTTCATCCATTAAAGATTGTGGGTTTTATTGTATTGTATTGTGTGTAATTTGTTGCGTGTGTGCACAATATAGAAAAGCATAAGTCCCCTTTAGGTTCAAAACTCCGAGCAAGAATCAATGGCAGACCGTCAAGCACGGCCGCACAGAACCTATGCATGCTCATGCGAACTATGCACGCACGTGCAGGTTCTGTGCATGCCTATTTAGAGTCACAACAACTGTGCATGCCCATGCTAATGGGAGCATGCTCGTATTGCCCTATCTAGATTTGAGCGAATGTTGTGTTGTGATTGAATTTACTACTTGTCTGGGAATGTTATATTATGATTGAATTTTTGTTGACCTATGAACATGTGTTGTGCAAAGATAATATATAATGTGATTGTTGAAAACACATGAAAAGTGCAAAGATAATATTATTGTCGTTGTTGAAAATGCATGAGAACATCAATATATGGCATGTAAAAATGTGTAACGAACAATAAAGGAAATTGAGAAGGGTGACCTAGTATGTGACGGACAAGAATGGTCTCGAAAGACATTTATCCTGCGAGGGCTTGAGCATGGGAGGTGCTAGAAGGGTAATCGTGTAATGAATGGTAACGGTAAATGAAAATGTTGATCTAGTTTATGAGGGTCGAGAATGACCTCAAAGAACATTTATCTTGTGAGTATATGAGGGGCCAAAATGGTACTCATGAAAATGTGTGATGGATCATGGATGAGGAACCTAGACCTAGAAGAGCAAGAATGGTCCTCATCAGCGTAATTTGAGAATCTATGACGGGTCATGGATAAGGTACCTAGGCCTAAAGGGACGAGAATGGTCCTCATCCACTCAATTTGAAAATAATTTATGACATGAGAAAACAATAAAAATTGAACCGCGTCATCCTTTATTTAATGAAATCGATTGAAAAGAATGTGGACACAAACTCGAGCGGTAAGGTCACTAGACCTCTTGGGGGCTACTTAGTATGGGTGTGTTCTAGTGATCATGACTGATCGCACATGCTAGACTTGACAATGCAATCCCGTAGTACCTGATGTACTACCAAAGGAATATCATACTAAAGTGGCATGACTAACTACAAAGGTGAAGATTAACAAGGTTGTGCCTATCCTTCTTCATAAATTAGAGTTAGTACCACATAACATACAGAGTAGTACTAGGAATGCATCGTCATCATTCATGTGGATGCTTGTTTGTTATTATCTAATGATTTTGATTGCTTATTATCTATTATTTATGTGCTTGTATTCTACTTATTTTCTATATCTTGTAGTTAATTGTATGTGTTCTACTTACAGTGTGCTCATACCACGAGCTAAGGTACATTTTTCACTCCCTTCTGTTGTGTGTTATTTGTGTTTGAGTAGAATGCCATATTGCATGTGACGTTGGGCAAGAGCGTGAGAATTAAGTTGAGGTTCCTCATCTACTTCTTTTTCTTTTATTTTCGGGTTTAATCTTTGATAGGATATGTGACATCGAGACGTTTTTGTAATTACTTTGTGGTTACGTAGTTTGTTTACACTTTATGATATTAGAGTTGACTTTTGCAGTGCCAATAAGGAGGCATGTTTGTTTTTAATTACCGTAATGATCAAATTTTGTGAATCCTTTACCAATTGATATGTTTTCGAATTTAAATTCAATCTAAGTTTATTTTGTTAGTATTGTTAAGTATTTGGGGTAGAAAGTGTCTCACACAGTACCTAAACTCTCCTTCCATAAGAAGCTTTAGATGAAAGATGCTTATAGAGCAAGCTTTCTCAATAACAAGGTAGTTTTATCAAATATCACAACTAAAAAAATTATTTTTAATGGTTATTATTTAGTGGCAATAAACTAATTATCGGTGTTTTATTATTTAGGTCATAACTTTAATGGCTAATAAATATTGGCCAGTAAAAATTGATTTTAAATGGCAATATTAATATATTGCTGGTAAAAATTGAATAATATCCTATCACTTTCATGTTGCTGACTTATTTCTTTTATTTCCTTCTATTCATTTTGATTGTCGTTGGTCTCTCTTATTATCCACGTCGTTATCCCTACATTACAAATTAAGGAAGGTTTGTGAGTCTTTCTCTTGTTCTTGTTCATGTTCTATCTCTTCTCTTGAATCAAGTCTCATGTTTTCTCTAGTCAGTTCCCAATTTCATCTTCTCAAATTCATAGGGTTGTAACATCACTTTCTTCAATTTTGGAAATGTAAAATTCTTTTATTCTCATATTTGTTTTCTTTTTGTTTTTGCAAAAAAATGTTGTCTGATAAATTCTTGATTTACTCTCTTTCTTTTGTACAAATTTCTAGATGCATGATTTTCGTTTTGCTTGTATGCATTCCCTTTATCTAGATTTTGAATTGCTAGTTCATCAATTGTTGTAATGAAATTGATGTTTCAAATTTGAAGTGCAAAGTTGAAACAATGGAATTTGGTCTTTCTATTATATTAGCAGGTTTGGTGTTAAGTGAATGTTTATTCAACACTAAAGAAGACTAGGTTTACTATTACAATTGCATCAAACAACAATACTTGGTGAATGTTCGTGAAATTTGATGCATTTACATAATGGAATAAATGTTAACCATTTTTATTTTAATGATACCGAGTTCTTGTATTGTGTGCAAGAAATTTCTTTGCCCTGGTGCATATTTTTATAGGATATTTAAGTTCCTTCATTACTTGTGGTGACAAATGTGAGGAAACACTATTTTGATATATTGCTAGTTACCCAGGTCGACCAGTCGACTCCTCTACTTGCCAGGTTCTAGGTGTGGGAGGCTGATTGGTACACAATTCCTCAAGCACTGATCATTAACGAAAGCACTTTTATTTGGCTTAAGGCGGTGGTTGTATCCCTTCTCACAATTATAGGGAAAGGGATCGACCGACAGGGCCTTATCATGTTTGGGGCTTTTCAAACTCCTCGTGTCTGTTGCACCTGGCTAGTAGTGCTTGGGATATCGCCACTTGGTGTCCTGCCATTGGTTCTAGAGAGGCGCATCAGCATCGTAATGGGGGTGGTTGATGCTTTTAATTTTCGTCATCAAATACGAGTCTCGAAGCGGTGACGCTTCATTACAAAGTGTTAGATTTGTGCCCTATACTTTCTTTCATTAAGGACCCAGGTTGAGTTTTTGTCTTTTTTCTGCTAGAATTGTGTTTTCCTCTTTCCCATTCCCTGTCCTTCAACTTCCACTCTCTTTAACTTCTTGCAACTTTCAACGACACCTTAACTTCCTGTAACTTCAATGGCTATGGCCAGCAAAGGTAACCTTTTAACTTTAATGTCTATGTTCCTTCTTTTGTTTTTCTTCTCTGGGCATTCCTGGATGGCTTTGTTTGGGGTTTTTTCTGGGGGCCTTGACGTTGTGGGTTTCTTCCCTAACCCTTATATGGTTTTTCTCGTAGGGAAAACCACCATCGGGGGCCATCATCCACACCTAGTGTCTCCCATGAATCTATATCTAGCCCTTCAGGGTCACAAAATCCTCTTCCTACATGGGCTAAATCTCTTGGGGATGAGTGCCAGTCCATCTCCGTTTGGTGTCGGGAATAAGATAGATCCGCCACCATAGGGGAAGGGTTGGGAGGAATGTCTTCCAACGAGGACTTCTCCTTTGATTGGGTGAACGAGAATGTCCTTAAGATGTTCTCTGTTTACAACTCTCTCGGCTTTGTGAAGGGATGGCTAGTGCCATCTGTAGTGGGGGACCTTGGTCCCTAGATGTTCGACCTTGTGAATGGACGAGCCAGTATGTGGTGGTTTTGAGGCCGGGGAGGACACTTTCTTTTATCTTTATCATAGCCTCCCCCTCAAGCTAGGGTTGCACCTCCCCTTTTCCCACTTTGAGCGGTTAGTGCTGAACATACTGAATATAGCTCCCACCAAAGTCCACCCTAATAATTGGGGCTTCATCCGTGCTTTTGAGTTATTGAATGGAGACATGGGGCAGGCTCCTTCTTAGGGGGTTTTCTTTTGGTTTTTTGGCATCCGCTAGTCAGAGAAGGTGAACTATACTTCTCCGAGCAGCTGACCAGGACTTTCTCTACTTCGACCCTTCCCGGAAAGCTATAAAATTTTTCAAAGATCACTTCTTCTATGTATATGCTGGCCAAGTGGGTTCTAATCTCTTGGTCGACTCGGTCGATGATCCCCATTTTCCTCACTTGATCTAAGAGTCCTATTGTGGTTGTCAAGGTGGACATGGGTAGCTTGTCCGATTGGGAGGACAAGTTTATTACTGAGCTCCATGAATTGCCACCTTTGTCTTGCGTGGATCTGTTGAAAAAGTGTGATACTTCTTTTTTTTATTGTTTTTTCTTTCAGAGTTATATTCTTATCTATTGATCACTGCTTGATTTATTACATGTCTAACACCTTTTGAATTTAAAGCTTTGAGGAAGAGGAAGACTGCCCCACCTTCTTCTGTTTGTGTCGCCTCTATTATAGATATCCTAGGCAATCCTGCTAATGTTGTTCTTCCACTTGTTCCTTCTTCTGAGGTAATTAGTGATATTGTGGCCGAGATCGTCTCTAAGCTAGTCGCCTCCCCCTCCTACCGAGTCTTCCCAGAAAATGGCTCGGGAGGTGATTGAGATAGCTTCTCCCCCTCAAAGGAGAAAGAAGGTTCTCTAAAAGGCGATTTTGCTGAAGCTACCTCAGGTCAATCTTCAGATTGGTAGGTCGTGCTTCATGGGAATCCAAATAGCACCTCCGTTTGGAGTTGGCACTTCCCATTGGCAAAAGTGATTGACCAACACCTGGCATCGCCCTCTAGAGAAGGTTAAGTCCTTTGGGCTTCTTGGCAATTGAAGGCTCTTGAAGCATACGCCAGTTATTCCTAGGTGCTTGCCCGGACTCTTGAGTACTGATATGGTAACTTAGGGTGTTGTGCCAAAAAGGGTGTTGAACCTTACTTCTTCAATGTTTAAATTTCTCTTCAACCATTTTAGGTGATATGTTTGTACAAAAAATAGGTAACATGTTTGTAGAGCAAAATTTACCTTAAAGATGGATTATAACATATTAATTGCTTCATCGTTACTGAATATTACCTTTTCCTTGTGTATTGAGGCGCTCAGGACTTTGATTTTTGGCTGGGGGATCTATGGATCAACCTCTCATGTTTTTGGTTTTGGTTTTTTTTCTTTTTTTGCCTAGGGGCGTCTATGGACCGACCTCTCTCAAGTCTTTGATATTTTGCTTGGGGGTATTTATGGACCGGCCTCTCTTAAGTCTTTGAATTTTCCTAGAGGGGTCTATGGAAAGTCTTTGTTTTTTTTGTTTTTTTTTTCTGCCTAGGGGGGTCTATGGACTGACCTCTCTCAAGTCTTTGATTTTTTGCCTAGGGGTCTATGGACTGGCCTCTATTAGGTCTTTGATTTTTTCCTGGGGGGTCTATGGACTGGCCTCTGTTAGGTCTTTGATTTTTTCCTAGGGGGTCTATCGACTGGCCTTTCTCATATTTTTTATTTTTGCCTGCGATGGTCTGTGGACCGGCCTTTCTTAAGTTTTTGATTTTTTGCCTCGAGGGTCTATGGACTAGTCTCTCTCAAGTCTTTGATTTTTTCTTGGGGGAGTCTATAGACTGGCCTCTCTCAGGTATTTGGTTTTTTTGCCTATGGGAGGTCTATGGACTGACCTCTCTCAAGTCTTTGATTTTTTGCCTATGAGGGTCTATGGACTGGCCTCTCTCAGGTCTTTGATTTTTGCTTGGGGGGTCTATGGACCGACCTCTCTCAGGTCTTTGATTTTTGCCTGGAGGGGGTCTATGGACCAGCCTCTCTCAAGTCTTTGGTTTTTTTCCTGGAGGGGCCTATGGGGGGCGGGGTCTATGGACTGACCTCTCTTAGGTATTTGGTTTTTTGGGGCAGTCCACTTCATATCCTGAAAAGATGCATTGTATTAAGCTCATCATTTCTAAAGATACATTTACACTTACATGAAACTTTTAGCTGTAATAAAATCGCAAGCTGGCTACGTTCCATGTTCGGGGAATCCTCTTGCCGTCTAAGTGCTCAAGGCAGTATGCTCCTTTCCCTACATCTTCTGCTATTCTGTATGGACCTTCCCAATTTGGTGTCAACTTGTTACTATCAATAGTTCGGCTAATTTTCCTTAGCAGCAGGTCTTGACTTTTAAATTATCGGGAGGAGAGCTTTTTGTCATGCCGCTTAGCTGCCCTTACTTTGATTGTGTATTCCCTTATGTAAGCTACTTCGCGGGCTTCTTGTAGTAGGTCTAGGTTTGCCCACAGTTCATCCTCATTTTGAGTTGCCTAGAACAAAGTGGTCCGTGGAAATGGCTCCCCAATTTCTACTGGGTTACTACCTCATGCCAAAGGTTAGGCGGAAAGGTGTTTCTTTGGAAGTGGAATGGCGTGTGGTGTGGTACGACCAAAGTACTTAGGGGAGCTCTTCAATCCATCTCCCCTTTTCTTCTTCCAATCGTCTTCTCAACCCCTTAGGATGACTTTGTTGGCTACCTCTGCCTACCCATTTGATTGGGGGTGCTCTATTGAAGTGAACAACTACCAGATTTTTAATTGCGTGTAGAAGTTGGCAACCAACTGTGAAGCGAATTACTTATCGTTTTCCAAGACAATTTCAACCGGAAGCCCAATATCGACATATCAATTTCTTCCAATAGAAACACTTGACTCTTTCAATCAAAATGGTGGTGACAATCTCTACTTCAACCCACTTTGTGAAATAATCTACCACCACTATCAAATACTTTATCTGCCCCTGGTGCTATAAGGAAAGGGGCTAGGAAATCAACACCTCATTTATGGAACGGCCAAGGTGACATGACCGAGTATAGTTGTTCTGGCGAGGCCTTATGTATATCTGCAAGCCTTTGGCTCTTATCACATTTCTTAACATACTCTATGCAATCGCACTTTAATGTCGGCCAGTAATAGCTGACTTTGGCGACTTTACTGCTAGGGCTCGGCCCCTAATGTGTGATCCGCACACGCCCTCATGCGCTTCTTGCATCACGTACCCAGACTCATCCTCATCTAAACATTTGAGTAGTGAAAAAAAAAGCATCTCCTGTATAGGTGTTTGATGAGTCACAATTTATACATCTTTAAGACACCTAAGAAGGGTATTTGCAAGACTATTCTGTGCTTAAGAATTGATTGTTAGCTAAGATTCATTTTATGGGCTTAAATATAGAGAAAATACAAATCTGTGTTAATTCGAAAGTCTTAGCTAATAAAAGTATCAGCCCTTCTTCTGCAGGTCAAGCCGAGTCAACCAAGAGTCAACAGAAGAGCCTCAACCGAGTTGAAGTCGTCCCGGCCAAGACTGACTCCGTCTCGGCCAACCAGACTCGTCTCGGCAACCCACACCTTGCAGTCCATCAGCCCAATAAAAAGCGGCCCAAGTGTTTCCCATCGGCTATCCAGCTCGGAGGCCAGCTCGGTGCCATGTCACTCTTAGAGAATCTGCCATGTCACGTTGGAAGATCTGCACGGGGGTAGAATAGAACATTCACATTGTAATTCTGTTAGGATATTTTGTAGCGTCACCCAAGCCAGCGCAACTTCGTGTATATATAGGAGGAGCTGCGCACTTTTTTTTGAGTCTTTGAATTCACTTTAATTCCACACTTCATTTGTATCCATTTTCTCGCTCCCGCTCTCTCCATTTCCACGGTGGTGCACGGGCTGCATTGGTGCTTCTCTCGATTGAGGAAGTGCAGGTCTAAGACTGGGAAGCTGGGCGTTTACCAGAGGGGACCGATCAGACTACTGGACGCACTCTGGTGGAACTGATCCTCGGCGCTTAGGCTAACGGAGGTGAACCACCACCATCAACCTTAGCGTCGTTGAGGAAGATGGAGCCATCCAGTCGGACCACTGTATTTGTACTCTGTTTCTGTTAATTGATTTCGTTCTGCATTTCATATCTGCTCTCTTCCTCTACTTTAATTCACGTTGAATCTGCGATTGCAATTTAACTGTGAACAATGTTAAGCTAAGCCGATTGGAACTGGTTTAACTAATTCAGTAGGTAACCATTTGACGATTGTTAATAGGGAACCTAAAATCAGCTCTGAACTTAATCCCTGTCAACTGATGAGGTAGCGATTGCATAAATCCTCGGTATGACAATGGACGAACCTTTGGCGATTGCCATATGACTACCCAAGGCTGATATGGACTATGAACTGGAGATTGGAACCTGGACTGGACTTAATTAATGGAACTGAATCTGAATACAGTTATATAATAATAATAGATAAGTAGTAATAGTAGTATACATTCACTGCATTCATAGTCTTAGTTTATTTTCTGCTTACCTGCATTCAAAACCCCCCGTTTACTGTTTTCCTTACTGTTTTCTGGTCGAGACAGAGGTAACCCGCCTCTGTAGCGTCTGTCTGTACTCAGCCGAGACCAGGCCGGATAGTCTTAGCCGAGACCGTCTCTGCTCAGTCTCTGCCAAGCACGACTCGGCTACAACCGAGGAGAGTCAACACTTCACATCTCAGATTCTGCATTGTTTAACTTGATACTAAATCACAATTGAGCACACTGTGTCCTTGAGAAGAATGACCTAGGGTTGACTATACTATAGTTAGCTTTAGTATTTGATAAGCGCGTAAAACGACTGTAAAAACGCCCAATCATCAAATTGGCGCCGTTGCCGGGGACACAAGTTCTTTTGTGTAATTGTGTGCCAAGTTAAGTAAAGTCGAATCCCGAGTCTGTGAAGTGTAAGTCAGTCTTGAGTATCTTGAATTTGTCTATGTTTGTCTGGTATTTCTGAATTTCGAATAAAAAGCATGCCAAGTGTTAGTAATTTTTCTGCGTGAAATCACTACTAAAAAAAAAAAAAACAAACAATCCACAGCAATAACCTGCTGATCTAATTTTTGTACCATTGATTTTATTCTTCTCTACTAATCAGCATAACTAACTATACTTTTGTAATGATGCACGGCTAACTTTTTCTGCATAACTGATTCTTACTTTCTATTGAGCTAACAACACTAACTTTGATTTTTCTGCATGATTGACTATATTTTTTTACAATGCATAATTGTCTTTAATTTTTCTTTCTGTATATCTGCTTTTACTTTCCACATATTAGATTTTGTAATTTCTGTTCTCTTCTATCTCTCCACCTTATATTTTTCCTACTTTCCTATTTTTAGTTCTACTTTTCTGTTGTTTCATTTTTCCAATTCCATTTCTTATATTGTTTCCAATTCCAATTCCAATAATTTTTTTTTATGTTGTTTCATTTTTCTTTCTGAATTTCAATCCTGTTGATAATACATGTTCATTTCTGATTTTTCTGATATGGATAAATTTGCTCCTAGAGGGGAATAATTGCACGCTGATACCATGATGTATCAACCATGGTTTCCCCCATATTCCGAAAGGGAACAAGCTCAAAGTTACGAGCAATATCCATTTGAGCTAACCCCTGTGTTGCCTGAGTTATATGATTTTTTTTTAGGAGGCGTTCATCCTTCCAACACTATGGGAGTTTCAAAATTTAGAGCAGAGAATGAGATTTCTGCTGCGGACATTCAGAGATTGGGAGGCAACATGGATGGATGTGGTATGTGTGGCTCTGTAGGACATCAAACCCATGATTGTCCCATTTTACAAGAACCACCACTTCCATTTACACCGCAGCAGAGGGTCACAAACAACATACAGTTCCTACAGAAGGAGTGTTCCATGGGGAACTGGACCAACCACATGCCCATAAGCAACACGAACTCCCATGAAGATAGATGCACCACCTTTGCGGGGAGCTCCGGGAGCTACAAAAACAAATTGCTGAATTGACTGTCACGGTGAACCAGCTCTACTTTGAGAGATTTGGATTTAGCCCTCCTCAATCCCTCGCCAATCCGAGGGGACGAAGATATGAGTAGCACAACCAGCCGAGATGGCAAAAGAGCTACCACGAACCGTTCAAATGCAATATGAATCCTCGGAAATCGGTTCAGAGAATTAGACCATTGTGCCAAGCCCTACCAACTCCACACTCTTCGCTACTAACTCTAGTGTGATGGCTGAGATTGTTGATTGTCTGAATCCCTTGCCCAGAATTTAGACCAGGTTCCCTGGTCGAAATAGCTGATCCCCGCAAATCTTGATGCTGACACTAGGTGCACAGATGCCAAGACCGCGATCTGGGATATCTGACACTAACTTTGCGAAGGAGCTGTGGACGCTGCTCCCATAGCAGAATAAGTCGGCCGAGAATAAGCCGACTACACAGCCGAGACCGATTCGGCCACCCAAAGACCGAAGTTCCTTTCGAGTCGGCCAAACGAAGTTCAGGCGGGGACAAACCGACTTCGCCCAAGGAGACATCATCGGGGCCGACTCCATCCCAGGACAATCGAACCATAGCGAGTACCATCCGAGTCCAACTCGGCGAGGATCTGAGGCCGAGTCAGTCTGCAATATCCATTGCAAAAATCCAGCCAGATGTTGAAGGAATGCTGAGCAAGCCAACACTACACTTGAAATGCCCAGTCCAGTTTTCGGCATCCTCGTCCACAATTCACAGAGTCGGCGGCAATATTTGTTTGAAAATAATGGACACCCAAGTCAGGCGAGCAATGGGAAGTACTGCACCAAAATGAGAAGGGACCAAGAAGCTCGTATCGCTACTTGATCAAACATTTACCACTAAGTCTTACGCTCCAAGAGTCACCATTAAGCATCATGTGGCATTTGGCGGATGGATGAGAAGAAAGCTCCCCAGGCTATCGTCAACAGGAATGGAGCAAAAACGATAGAAATCAGATTTTGCACATTCTTTCCACCTTGAAAAAAAAAAGAAAATTTGTCATTTTGTATCAAAAAAAAAAAAAAAAAAAAAAAAAAAAAAAATGAAGGCCGAGAGCAAGAACTGAGTCAAGTTCACTCGGCCTCGAACTAAGAGCCAAGGCCGACATCACCTCGGTCAATAAAGACAAGAAGCAAGCAAGAACCGAAGTCTAGTTCTATTCGGACCGACTCATAGCTGAACAAAGGGCTGAGTCCAACTCCACTTCGGCAAGAACTATTTCAGTAAGAAGGAGTCAGCCAGAGCAGCCAAAGGCCGACATCATGTCGGCCCACCTGGTGTCGAGTCGAAATCAAGTCGGCCAGCCGGATCTCAAGTCATCAACTTCAGATAGAACTGTCTTCGGCAGATAGCATACCTTGAACCTGTTCCGTTATTCTCTCTCTGGTTATAGCATGCATTGAGGACAATGCAAATTTTAAGTGTGGGGGGGAGGATACCGTTGACATCATTTAAGCTTGCTGCATTCTGTCCACCATGTTTTATTTTGTTATGATTGTTTTGTTTCAATTTGAATTTCTTTTGAACTTTTGTCATCGTTTTCCTTTGTTTTCAATAAAAGTTGTCCAAGCCGAATCCATTTCGGCTCTGTGCCATCTTGGCAGGATCCGGAGAGATTTCGGCTTGGTAAGATTTCAATTCCGTCATTTCGTTTTTTGTTGATGTCCTCCTAGCAGAATTCCAAATTGGATTGACGAAAATAAACTGTTTTGGAAAGAATCTTGAATTGGCTTCTGGAAATTTGGAAAAGACAGTAAGAAGTAACTCTGCAACTTTGGCAAGAGATTTCTCTAGCTTGAGGGAATGAAACTTTTGTGCTCTAGTCAGTGATTGACTGAAAAACTGAAAAGGAAACCCTCTGTGATAGAGCAAATGCAACCTGTGTGAGAGCTTGAGCCTTTGTAAATACTTATGACTTACATCTTGCCATTCTCCTTTTTCTTGTGTGATTTTTGCATTCATGATTAACTGTATATTCTGCATTTTGCCTTAACTCTCTGGACACAGTTGTTCTCACATGCAGGAATGATATGATCTAGGCCATGTTTCTGATTAGCTTTGAGCCAAATAAAGCCTACCTGAAGAAAATTCTCTCCCTTGTTTACCCCATTGAGCCGCATAACCGTCCTTTCTTACAGCTCATTACAAGCCAAAGCCAGAAAACCATGAATAAACCTCACCCTCAGGAAGCTGAGGAGCTTTGGAATTGTTTTGGGAGTAAGTCATTACCAAGTGTGGGGGAGTCACCAGGAAGCAGAATCAATTCAGCATCCTATAAAAGCCTGAAAATCCGAAGAAAGAAAAGAAGCGAGGAAAAGAAAGAAAAAGAAATAGTGGGAGCAGCAGATGAAAATATGAGCTGAAACGGATGAAGAAAGAAAGCTGCTGCAAAACTTGTATAGTAAGAGAAAGAAAAGAAAGTGAACTGGATGAAGCAGGGAAAGAAAGAATTGACAACATCTTGGGTTTTCCCTCGTGCTGATAAAGCTTACTCCCCATTGCTCCTCTCTTCCTCATGGGTCCTGAAACAAGTTCTCCCATATTTTATCCTACCTGAGACCCAGCCTCGCTATAAACCGAAAAGAAGTCCTAGTGATCATAACTGTGTGTGTTTTTGCAGGTGTAAGAAGAGAGCTTTGTCAAAGTATGGTAATTTCAGCTTCAAGAATGTTGAGTGTAAATACAAGCCCAAACACAAAGGAGAGATGAGAGAGTTATGCGCTTAAATGAGAACTCTGTTACTCTTGGTTACCTTTTCTAGTTTGCAGGTCATGAATTTGACTAGAGCACCGAAGAAGTAATTTTTAGAAGGTTGAGTATCTTGATGCTAGGGTCAATGGGTACCGACTCTGTCTCGGTTGAACTGAAGGAAGCCAAGTGAAAAATTCTTTCTATCTTTAAAATTGCCCCTTGTTGATTTTCATTTTATTTTGCCGGGGAGTGCAAAAGGGTAAGTGTGGGGGTGTGATGAGTCACAATTTATACATCTTTAAGACACCTAAGAAGGGTATTTGCAAGACTATTCTGTGCTTAAGAATTGATTGTTAGCTAAGATTCATTTTATGGGCTTAAATATAGAGAAAATACAAATCTGTGTTAATTCGAAAGTCTTAGCTAATAAAAGTATCAGCCCTTCTTCTGCAGGTCAAGCCGAGTCAACCAAGAGTCAACAGAAGAGCCTCAACCGAGTTGAAGTCGTCCGGCCAAAGACTGACTCGTCTCGGCCAACCAGACTCGTCTCGGCAACCCACACCTTGCAGTCCATCAGCCCAATAAAGAGCGGCCCAACTGTGTTTCCACATCGGCTATCCAGCTCGGAGAGGCCAGCTCACTGCCATGTCACTCTTAGAGAATCTGCCATGTCACGTTGGAAGATCTGCACAGGGGTAGAATAGAACATTCACATTGTAATTCTGTTAGGATATTTTGTAGCGTCACCCAACGCCAAGCAACTCGTGTATATATAGGAGGAGCTGCGCACTTTTTGAGTCTTTGAATTCACTTTAATTCCACACTCATTTGTATCCATTTTCTCGCTCCCGCTCTCTCCATTTCCACGGTGGTGCACGGCGCTGCATTGGTGCTTCTCTCGATTGAGGAAGTGCAGGTCTAAGACCAGGAAGCTGGACGTTTACCGGAGGGGACCGATCAGACTCTTGGCACGACTACTGGTGGAATCGATCCTCAGCGCTTAGGCTAACGGAGGTGAACCACCACCATCAACCTTGGCGATCGTTGAGGAAGATGGAGCCATCCGAATTCGGACCACTGTATTTGTACTCTGTTTCTGTTAATTGATTTCGTTCTGCATTTCATATCTCTGCTCTCTTCCTCTACTTTAATTCACGTTGAATCCGCGATTGCAATTTAACTGTGAACAATGTTAAGCTAAGCCGATTGGAACTGGTTTAACTAATTCAGTAGGTAACCATTTGACGATTGTTAATAGGGAACCTAAAATCAGCTCTGAACTTAATCCCTGTCAACTGATGAGGTAGCGATTGCATAAATCCTCGGTATGACAATGGACGAACTTTTGGCGATTGCCATATGACTACCCAAGGCTGATATGGACTATGAACTGGAGTGTGGAACCGGGACTGGACTTAATTAATGGAACTGAATCTGAATACAGTTATATAATAATAATAGATAAGTAGTAATAGTAGTATACATTCACTGCATTCATAGTCTTAGTTTATTTTCTGCTTACTTGCATTCAAAACCCCCCGTTTACTGTTTTCCTTACTGTTTTCTGGTCGAGACAGAGGTAACCCGCCTCTGTAGCGTCTGTCTGTACTCAGCCGAGACCAGGCCGGATAGTCTTAGCCGAGACCGTCTCTGCTCAGTCTCTGCCAAGCACGACTCGGCTACAACCGAGGAGAGTCAACACTTCACATCTCAGATTCTGCATTGTTTAACTTGATACTAAATCACAATTGAGCACACTGTGTCCTTGAGAAGAATGACCTAGGGTTGACTATACTATAGTTAGCTTTAGTATTTGATAAGCGCGTAAAACGACTGTAAAAACGCCCAATCATCAGTGTTCATCCACAAGAATGTATTTGGATGCCTCCCTTATCAACTTCTTGGCCTGAGTTGCGTCATTAGGAATGTTGTCCTTCTTAAGGTATTCCAAAAACGGGTTCATCCACATCTTCTTTGTCTCTAGGCAACACACCCCTTACTCTTCTATTATCGGTCGACCGATTCTTTCATGAATAACTGACTAGTTGTTCCCCCCTCTTTGTGTGCTAGCCAACTTTGATAATAAGTCGACCCTCTCATTTTGCTCGTAGGGAATGTGCAAGAGTGTGAACTTTTCAAACGAGGCGGCCATCTACATTGCTCTGTCCTAGTATTTAATCAATTAAGGGTCTCTAGCTTGGTATTCTCCATTTAACTGGCCTATAACCAGTTTCGCGTCACTTTTGGCTGTTAAGATCTAGGCATCTAGTTCCTTGGCCAACCTCATCCCAGCCAATAGTGCTTCATATTCGGCTTGGTTGTTGTTGGCCTTAAACTCAAATCGTAATGATTGATCGATCAAGACTCTGTTTGGTTGGATGATTCTTGCTCCACTCCTACTTTGATTGGATGCCTCATCAATGGATAAGAGCCTCTCCCTTCCTTCACTGCCCGGTCGTCCAACGGGAGCCAATTCTACAATGAAGTCAGCTAGTGCTTGGGCCTTGATGTGATCCCTTCTTTCGAAAGAAATGTCAAACTTAAATAATTGGACACTCCATTCCACCATTCTCCCAGCCGAGTTCGGCTTTCGTAGTATTTTCCGGATGCTTAAGTCGGTTCGGACAATTATGAGGTAGGCTTGGAAGTATGAGCGTAGTCTCCTCGAAGTGATTATAAGGGCGAAGGAAGCCTTCTCTTGCTTTTGATACCTCATTTCTGGACCTTATATATTCTGCTTATAAAGTAGACCGAACAATGGTTTCCTTCTTTCTCTTGGACAATGGTTGTGCTAATAGCATCATCGATCACAAATATATAAACAAGAAGAGGAATACCTAGGGTAGGTCTACTAAGGACGAGTGGGGTCGCCAGCATTGCTTTCAACTTCTAGAAGGCCTCTTCACTCTCTATTGTCCATAGGAAGATTCCTCCTTTCTTTAGGGTTTGAAATATGGGTAAGGTCGTCTCAACTGATCAGGACAAGAATCTGGATAAGGCTATAACCCTCCCAACCAGCTATTGTACTTCTTTGATGCTTCGCGGTCTCCTCATATCAATCATGGATTGGCATTTTTCAAGGTTAGCCTCAATTCCCCTTTCAATTAGCATAAACCCCAAGAATTTTCCCGCCTAAACCCCAAAAGAGCATTTCTCAGGGTTTAACTTGAGTTGATGTTTTCTCAAAATTTGGAATACCCTTTGTAGGGCATTGCAATGTTTGCTTGCTTTGTCGACTTCACCACCATGTTGTCCACGTAGGCTTCTACATCGGTTCGCATTACATCTTTGAAGATTCTGTCCATTAGGCGTTGGTAGGTAGATCTTGCATTTTTTAGGCCAAATGGCATTACCTTATAGCAAAAGGTTCTGGAGTCAACGATGAAGGCGGTCTTGGATTCGTCTTGGGGATGCATCGTTATTTGGTTGTACCCTGAGTAAGCATCCATAAAGCTTAGTAAGGCAAAACTCGAAGCTCCATTTACCAGTCAGTCTGTGTTAGGTAGTTGGTATGAATCCTTTAGGCAAGCTTTATTTAAGTCAGTGTAGTCTATGTACATCCACCATCTACCACTAGATTTCCTTACCATGACCACGTTGGCAAGCCATGTGGTGTATTGTACCTCTCTGATAAATCCTGCCACCAGTAACTTATTGGTTTCTTCTTTGGTTGCTTTTTGCTTCTTTTCCCCCAACTTTCATTTTCACCGCGCAACCAGCTAGGAACCTGGTGTTATGGACAGGCGATGGCATATGAAAATTGGATCAATGCTTGACATGTCGATCAGTAACCAAGCGAAGACATCTCTATTTTTGGTGAGGAAAAGTGTGAGTTAGTCTTCCTCTTCTTTTCCCGATGCCATCCTTATCTTCGTCTTGTGAGAGGCTGAGGGGCCTATCTAGACCTCTTTCAACTCTTCAACTTGGAGCGGTCTTTGGTCTTCAGATTGATGTCGTGGGTCCAGATCCAAGTCTAAGAAGTTGATGGCTACTCCACCCCTTGAAGGTTGGGGGCCTATCCTCAAAGCACTTACGTGCTACCCCTTGGTCGACCCAAATAACACCTACCTCCTTTCGAACAGGTCATTTCATACATAAATGCAAGGTGGATACCACTTCCCCCAATCTATTCAAAGCGAGACGTCCCATAATCACGTTATAGGAGGCCAATGTGTCAACCACCATGTATAAGACCAGTATGCTTCGTGCATCACCTCTCGTTTCGAATGTAGTTTCCAATTCAACTATCCCTTTTATTTCAACCTGCTCACCGACAAAACCATACAAGGTGCCCGAACATTCCTCAAGATTGGACACTAGAAGTCCTAACTTTTGAAATGTTGACCAGTATACGATGTTAGTAGAACTCCCCTGATCTATTAGGTCCCTCTCGACTTTGTACTTTACTGTTATCACAGAAATTACCATGGGTTCATCTCGTTGGGAGGGGGGGAGCATACCTCATATCCTCTTCACTGAATGTTATGATTGGGCTTTGCACATTATTAGGCTCTACTCTAACTATCAGGACTTCTTTTGACTGCCTCTAGTTTGCGGATGCTGCTCAGATCACCTTGGTGCTACCCCCTGATATGGTAACAATGGTTCCCTTATGCCAAGTGTTGGGTCTTTGCCTCAACCTACTCCTCTCCCTCGGCCTTTCTCCCCTTTTCATATCGTCCCGGCCGGTTCGTCGTTGTTCCTCCTTTGCCTCCTTTTCGATAGTCCCCTGGTTTACATGGGTCCCTTCGTCCTTGTGAAATTCGCACCACTTGTCCTGTCTTTACCCCATCATCCGATTGCTCATTGTTTTTAGGAATTCCAACAACTAGGTATGGTATACCTCATGCAATATTTGTGCCCTCTTTACCTTCAATGGGGTAAAGGATTGGGTGTTGTCGTCACGTGTTTGGTGTTGGATCCAGTATCCCATCTCCCTTTTCACGCTCCTTGAGGTACCTTGCTTTAACTCCTGAGTCACCAAAGGTTAGTGCTCTACTTCGAGTCGGTCGACCAAGTCCTCCTCAACTTCTATGTGTTCTTCTGCTTGTGTCCTTATCTCCTCCATGCTAGTCAACCTTAATGCTAACACATAGCTAAATTGGCAGGCTCGCAACCCCTTCTGGAAAGCTTTGACAAAGAACTTCTAGTTCGGGTCATTTACCCGGACCATGGCATTATTGAACCTAGCAAGATAACTCTTCAAGTTTTTCCCTTTTACTTGCCATCTGTCGAACAAGTCAGCCACCTCGAGCCATTTTGCTTTGTTAGTTGCAAACTACGAAACAAATAGTACAGCCAAATCCTTGAATGGCTAAATGGTTCGAGCGGGAGAGTCGACAGCCATTGCATGGCCACTCCTCTTAGAGTACTAGGGAACAATTTACAGCTATGGGCGTCACTCCCCCCATTGATGTACATTTGAAAAGCTTGTAGATGCGCATGTGGATCTTGAGTTCCATCAAATGGGTCCACTACCAACTCCCAGAAGTTGGCCAGGACAAGGGTTCTATCGGTCTCCTAGTTGAAGGGTTGTCCCCAGAATGCATAAATGTTCACCACCTCCCGCACTGGTCCTCCAGCTCTTTCTATAGGCGCCTTCATTGCAACTATCTACTGGCAGAGGTCCTCTTCTCTTTTCTTAGCCATCTTTATAGCTTCGAGGTGTCGCTCTTCGGCTTGGTGATGCCGCTCCTCTGCCTCCATCTAATGTCACATAGGCTCCGCACTGAACTGTGATTGTCGATCACTTCATTCTTGTAGGGAGGCTACTACGCGGAGTAGCCTTTACAAGGTATCCTCCTCCCCTTTGTTGGTAGAACTTGTTTGGTTTTTAGTCACAAGCATGATCACTTCTGTTCATCATTTTTAGCTCAAGGTTTTTGGTCTCTCAAACTTGTAGGTGACGAGAAAAGTTTTCTCGAAGCCCCGTGGTGAGCGACAATGCTCAAGTCAGGAACAAGTTTGGGTATTTCAATGACTTTCTCCCTTCCTCCTTTTGACTTGCCTCCTCGCTACGTAGCCTTTGCTCTTTATACCCATCACTCCTCCTCCTATGTGGGTTTCCCTTGATGGGACTTATTAGTCTTTCCTTTCCTATCTCCTATCTCTAGTTTTCAAGTATCTATCCATAGGGAGAGGTGTAGCCTCGTTTTCAGGCCTTGAGTAGTGAACTTCTTCCCATGCTCTTGTTATGTGGCATTCTTCACAAGCAAGCATTAATTACCACAGTGTATCTTTGTCAGTTACCTAAGCTGGTCATCCTACTCCTCTACTTGTCGGGTTCCGGGTGTGGGAGGCGGACCGATACAACCCCACTTATGTTATTGTTATTGATGTTGTTTTATTATTATTATTATTATTATTGTTGTTGTTATTGTTTTTATTGTTGTTATTGATATTGTTTTGTTATTATTACTATTGTTATTATTATTATTATTATTATTATTATTATTATTATTATTATTATTATTATAAATATTATTATTATTATTATTGCTACTACAATTAATATTATTATTATTACTATTATCCTTCTTATCATCACTATTATTATCATTATCATTATTATTATCATTATTATCATTGTTACTATCATTATTATTATTTTTATTATTATTATTTTCATTAGCATTATCATTGTTGTTATCATTATCATCATCATCATCATCATCATCACCATCATCATCATCACCATCATCATCATCGTCGTCGTCGTCATCATCATCATCATCGTCATCATCGTCGTCATCATCATCGTCATCATCGTCATCATCGTCATCATCGTCATCATCTTCATCAGCTTCATCATCCTCATCGTAATCATCATCATTGTCATCATCATCGTCATCATCATCATCATTGTCGTCGTCATCATCATCATCGTCATCAGCCTCATCATCATCATCATCATCATCATCATCGTCATCATCATCGTCATCATTGTCATCATTATCATCATCATCATCATTATCATCATCGTTATCATCATCATTGTCGTTGTCATCATCATCGTCATTGTCTTTATCATCGTCATCCTCATCATCATTATCATTATCATCATCATCATCGTCCTCGTCGTCATCCTCATCATCGTCATCGTCGTCATAGTCGTCATCGTCGTCATCTCATCGTCGTCATTGTCATCATCATCATTGTCCTCATTGTCGTAATCCTCATCGTCATCATCGTCATCCTCATCGTCCTCGTTGTCATTCTCATCGTCCTTGTCGTCGTCATAGTCGTTGTCATCATCGTCGTTGTTGTCGTCATCGTCATCGTCATCGTCGACCATCATCATTGACACGACTTAGTTCGCATCGGGGGAGGGATTTTGTTTTTATTTACCTCTTTTTATTATTTTTTTATTTGTGTGAGTTGAAGGAGATGTGCCGAGATCAGACTCGCTCGCTGACCCAGCATCGAGTTGGTACCGATTCGATCAATCCGAGGGGGATCGACTAAACTAGTACTAACCCAGGCTGGAATCGCCACCAATGTTTAATGGTACATTGGAACCTGCGGAGGATAAGGAAAGTGAGTGAATCAAAGATCTGGGAAAGGGGTAGGTTACGCATGAGGATGGTGAATCATCCCATCCGCCTACCACCTGGTAGTTACCCTGCGACTTGCATGTGTTAGCATAACCTTTACTTCCTATAGTTTGACCGAGTCAGGAATATATGAGATGAAATATGGATGGTTTTGAACTTGGACGAGTGTGTCTCTTACTCCTACGTACCCTTCCTAGCCGGGAGGGATCAAAGTTAACGTAGTTCTATGAGTGCGTGCAGGATTAGACTTTCCATTGGCCATTTTTCCTTAAGAAAACAATTGTGTATTGCTATTGACAAGGGGGAGACTTTCACTTGGGCGTCTCTGAGACGATAGGATGCGAATCCCTAGGAATTCGACCCGGTGACCTAGGATCTGAAGGTAGACTATCCCTTGGGCGTCCTCTGTGTGTGTGAGAGAGAGCTAGCATGACTCGAACACATGCGGGTTAACTTGGATGCATGAAATGCGCTGTGTTCGAATGCTTGGATTTGAGGGTTAGCTATGGGCCACCCTACGAACCGTTTTGCACACTGTTTATGATAAATAGTGGCTCGTCGACCATCTGAAGTGTGATGCACACTGTTTATGAAATGAATGATAGCTAGCCGGATGATGAAGTGTAATGCACACTATTTATGATGTGAATGATAGCTTGCCGGCCATTTGAAGTGTAATGCACACTGTTTATGATGTGAATGATAGCTTGCTGACCATCTAAAGTGTAATGCACACTATGTATGAAATGAATGATAACTCGCCGGATGATGAATAAGATTTAGCCAAGAACCTTACTTGGTATCTAGAGAGGAGATTGATGCGGGAAGCTAGGAACTTTCACGGGTGTCTCTCAAATGATCCTAATAGCGTTTCCTCAGTGATTCCTTTTTGTTTAGTGATTCTTGGCCCCGAGTCCTTCACAACGAGGTCTTTTATAGCCTTCGGGGGGACTAAGGGTGCCCTTGATCCTACCATCTGGCATCTTCCTGATCGCTTGATTTAATTTGTTATCACCATCAATCCCTAGGCTGATCCTCATGGGGCTCTACGCTCAATTGTGCCATGATCTTCCACGATTCACGGCGCATTCCAAGGGTAGTGGCTGACCTGGCACTCCTGCATGCTATGATTGACAAGGATCATTTGGTCTGTTAAGATGCTATGCTGACGTGGCTTGATTGATGGCTCTGCTTTGTCGCGACGATTCACGGTCTAGATGCTTTGAGCATGGTGGGGTAGCTTTCTACTTGGGTGACTAGTTTTTAGTTCTGGGTTGGACTTCCACACTTGGTCTGATACAGGTCATGCGAGGCTATTGGTACCGATCCAATCACGCGGCCTATGGATCCTTCTTCTTCTCTGCCTGGGTTGGGCCCAACCCTACTTTCCTTGTCTCAGCTTTGTGTTGCCTGGGTTGCCAAGTCAGACAGGCTTGCTTTCGGGATTCTCCTTTTCGCCGGGTTACTTCTCCGGGTCGAACAGTATTGGGGTTCCACAATCATTTTATCATCATCATCGTTATCGTTATTGTTATTCTTATTTTTTTTATTACTTTTATTCTTATTGTTATTATTATTTTATTATTGTTACTCCTAAAGTACAATGAGAATCTCATGGTTAGTTCATTAAAAAAAATATGATGTATTGAATATTTTTATTAAATAAGGAATCGCCAAACTACCACAACTCGAACGTAACACGTGAAAATATAGAATTAACATTTATATGAAAATAATAGTGATAATAATTTATTTTTAATAAAAAATATAGGGAGTCAAGATATTACAACTCAGACATCTCAAATTGAAATTGTAAAGTTAACAATGCGTATTGCCTAAAAATAATAAAGAAAAATTATAATAATTTATTTATAATAAAGAAAAAGAAGTGAGATTGTCAAGTTATCACAACTCGGATGCTCTCCTTAAAATTGTAGGATTAACAAGACATTTCGTCTAAATTAACCCACCACGAAAAACTAAAAAAAAAAACAACAAATATTTCTTTATAGTAACAAGCAATGGATAAATAAAATACAAATAAACCTGAGAGCTAATTTTATTTTAGGACTTTAAAAAATAATTTACCTCCAATTCTATGCTAGTATCAATTGTAGAAAATAGAAAAGTAAAAAAGAAAAAGTAAAGAAAGAATTAACATAAAAAAGAAGGGAATTGAACTTGATTGATACAAATTTAATTAGCTACATTGGATTTTATTTATCAATTAATGAATCTTTGAGTATTTAGATTTATTTAGCGATAACCACCAAATCCCTTTTTTTATAGAAATATTTAATTATGTTTAAAGATGATAAATTACATTTATATCTATGCATGATAAAAATAAAACAAAATTCGTATGCATGAAATAATCCCTGTTATTTGATTTCGTTACGACAAGCGACACCTAATTCACTAAACCATAATAAATAAATATTATGAAAAAAAAACATCACATCGAAAGCTTTATTGAGATTGATAAAGGGCAAAAACGACTTAAAAATATATTTTTGTTTTTCAATTTATGTCATTTTTTAATTTAATTTTCTAAATTAAATTTTTTATTTTTAGTCTTCAAATTTGAGAAATAACTAGTTTTAATTTGTTTTGACAGAAATAACAATAAAGACTTCTTTTATTGATAGACACTGACTCAATAAATATTATTAATTATTAAGTAAATACATATATTATTTATTGAGTTAAATATAATTTTCTACATCTAAAAAATCTTTTAACATTTAAGTTGAGGAGTAAAACCAACCATTTATAGAAGTAGAAGATTAAAAAATAAAAAATTTAATTTAGAGAATCAAATTTTAAAATCACTTAAATTCAAAAGATTAAAAACATTGAATTCATAGGAAAACATATGTAAATTGGCTTGGAACACAATTGAACAAGTTATTGACCTCACAGCCCAAACATTGGGCAACGGACAATTTAAGCATCCTCATAATTCAATAGAATACAACATAGGCGAAAATAAAATAAAGTAAGACAAAATATAATGAGAAACAAGAAAATAAATAAAAGGAAAAAAAAAAAAAGAGAAAACATGAAACACCAAGAAGCCACGCTCGGTCAACATAACACTAGCAACAAGTAATATCTCATCCACATGGTTCAATAATGGATTAGATTAACTCAGTTAGTGCATATTAGCTCCAATTAAAGGAATAAAAGCCACATAAACCATGTTCTACAAAATCTATTTAACTCTCCCAAGTATGCCTCTTTAGCTCACAAGTTTTTTTGATGCTAGCAAAGAAAAAGCAACCTAAGTGTACAGAGCCTGATATATTCACCAAACTATGTGACATGTCACGCTTCTTTGTCTGAGTATGTTGCAGTGTGGCTGAATCAAAGACACTAGGACTGTAACTTCTTATGCTTTGGTTGTAAACAAAGGCTGGGCTTATGTTCATGTATTGTTGGAACTCAAGGCTGGTCATGATGTGTCACCGGTTCTCCATGAGTGAATCGTGATCCAATGGTTTAATGTACTGGGGTGGTGTTGTGTGGATTCTTTTGGTATGGAGTTTCATTGGTGGTGGTGATCACGGGTTGGAGATGAATGTGGTATTTTTTTATGGTTCTGGTTGTTTAGGGAGGGTTGAAGGGGAGTCATCTTTATATTATGCTTGGTGGAAAACCATCTATAAGAAGAACACCATCCATATAAATATGCTGTCCATACGAGTCCATCATCCATAAACATAAGAGTATCTAATAAGTGTTCCAACATTTTGAAACTTATATTTTAACTTATATATTTTGTATCGCTTGCAATTTGAATATAGATGTTTACTAGGAATACATTAATGTTATTTGGGAATATATTAACGTCACTTTTCTATATAGTGTATGGTATCATTATTATTCTGTTTTTTAGGAAATAAAACTTAGCTTTTTAAGTTCTTAAAAACAAATCAACTCTGATCATGTAGTGCATTGATCAAGACATCTATAAGATAGGTAACAAGCAGAACATATGTCTCTTGCTATCTTAGCACATTAAAGGAAAGAATATACAACTCTCTGTTGTACCTTTTTTCTCTCCTTAGTACAAGACAAATGTACCAGAGTCAATCCTATAGAAAGTTATCTTTGGCATTTAATGCACAAATATCTACATCACAAATTGTTTTTCAATGGAAATTCTTATATATATACATCTACAAATAGAAGACAAAACAAGAAGTCATTTGAAAAGTTTCCTCAGTGAAATATCTCTTTGTAAAAATTCTTTCTTTTGTGTGATAGCCTAAAAAGACTAAGTGTTAAAAAATACTTTGTTTGTAATATGGGTCCTAGTTTAAAAGTGTGTAGAGTTTGGAGAGGTTGAAAATACATATTGTTGTAAGTCAATTAACTTAGTGGAAGATCCTTTATTGGAAAGGACTAGATGTAACTCTAAGTTGTAGAGTGAACCACGACAAACACTTGTATTGATATCTTTTGTCCTTTGCTTTTAGTTTCTATTATCACCCTTTTTGGGTCATATGTCCATGGCTTGTGCTTTAAACTTAAATTTATTGAGAAAAGTTTTAAAATGCTTAAAAATAACACACACAATTTAACCCATATTCTTGTGTGTTCTTGTTATCATTAGTTGGTATTAGAGCTCATCCTCTTGGGATTGAGCATGTAACAATGTAGGGGACAAGATCCACATAGAAGCAATATGAAAACAAAAGGACATGTTAACCAAAAACTTTGTTCAAAGGACAAAACTACAATTACTGGAAGTAAAGAATGATAACATTCTTGAATGCATGTCACAATGACATGTAGGATGTTGTAGAGAACGAAAACTACATTCTAGTAAAGTAGGACGAAATTAAGCTTCCCAGATACTCATGGAATGAAGAGTAGAAGATGAGGTACCTTCTTAACTCTAAAGCTAGAAATTTTCTAATGTGTGCCTTTATAGAAGCAGACTATGAGAAAGTTCATAGCTACAAATCCTCTAAGGAGATGTGGGACGCTCTAGCTTTAGCCTATGAAAGAACATCACAAGTAAAAGATTTCAAGATAAGTATGCTTGTAAATCGATGTGAGTTATTCAAAATGAAGGATCATGAGAGTTTTGATCATGAGAGTATTGATCAAATGTTTGGACGCTTGCAAACAATTATCAATAATCTGAGGTCCTTAGGTAAAACTTATGATAACTATTGTCATATAAAAAAAATCTTGAGAAGTTCGCCTAGAAAATGAAGACCACGAACTCCCAAGTCGTTTGTGACACTCCTTATCTCGTTATTTAATTACTAATCGTCAATTGAAATCTAAATATAAAAGCTTCAAAACATAAAATCTACTAGAGCTCCAAAAAGGTCAATCCAAACTACTCAAATAAAAAACATAAAAGATAACTTCAACCTAACATGTTCAACCCTAATGTCGCAATCCTATAAGAGCTGACAAAACCCAAACATAAAATCACTAGAGACAATAGTACAGAAGCATCAAACTTTGTCCTACACCTGCTCGTCTTCACATCTAAGTAGCGTTCAACCAAAATAAAACAACACAAACAATATAAGAGGAGTGAGAATACATCTCACTACTATCAGGGTAACCTCGACAAGGCCAGGTAGTACACACAACAACAAATGAGATTTCACACACATCTAAAATAGATAGTTATGCATATGCCATGATTGTATGTATCATGTGCACTACTCCATATGTATGTGGTACCAACTATATTTAGAAAACTAGGCTAGGGGCAATAGTACTAGTCTTCGCCTTTAGAGTTAAGCATACCTGTTGGAGATATTATAAATATTTGATAAGATATGATAGGTACCTCATTAAAAGTTTACAAACATCTAAATGTCTTATTATATTAAGAGGTCACAAATATCTAAATATCTCATCAAGGAGATCGTGAATATCGCATTTTATCTACAATGGTTATATTTTATTTTTTTATTATTCACAAGTAGCCTTTACCCTATAAAAAGGGAGATTAGAAATTGTATTATTCAATTCAATCAATACCAAGTTTCATTTACTTTCAATATGGTATTAGAGCTTCAGATCTTGGAAGTTAGAATCCATTTACTAGTCGTAAATGCTAACCTCCATGATGAAAAGAAAATGGTTGCAACAAAGCAAAGTGAGTAGTAAAAAGAGAGCGAAGGGAAAGTTAGAATCCATTTACTAGTCCTAAATGCTAACCTCCATGAATCTATCCTTGATGGTGCAACCCCTGAACAATACCATTATAGTTAAATCCATACGCCACGTCACCAGAATTGGACACAACAATGAGCCCTACCATCCCTTCATTGAGGTGGTGCATGATGACAAAGTCCATAACCTACTGAAGCCTCAAGCCTTTATATTCCATGAGTATTGCCACCTCACGTGCTAGTGTGCCACATATGATTGCATCACTTTTGCCTGTGCATGACCCTGCATACACCTCACACTGCTCATCTTGCTCATCAACCTTCATACCTTGTTTTCTAGAAAATTCTTCGACATCATTGAAGGTGAGGTTGGAATGGGTGATTTGTCCATGACAAGGCGAGTGAGTGAGATGTGGTTTTTGACGATGGAGAGGTTTGAAATGGTGCCACATTGTCTCTTGGAACCATCAATAATGCTTGCCTCCATCTCCATTATTCCCTTTTCTATTAGGGCAGATCCATGCCCAAAGTTGAACAGGGGATCTGTTTCCAGTTCTCGTACGGCAAGTTCAACGATGTCGATTGCAAAAGCATTGGAACGAAAGGCAAAGACTCCAAGATTGAGAGAGTGGGTGAGGAGTTGTTTGGCTTCCTCCTAACGTTGTAGATTTCGTTGTTCAACAAGAAAGAGGTTTATAAAGTGTCGATTGTAGTAGCTTGTAATCTTTCATGGCTTGTATACCGTCTTGTAATCCAAATGCTAGATGATTCTACTAACCCTATGATAATTCATATTCTAGACACCTTATAAGGTCTTAAGATAGGTAGAATAGACTCTAATTTGTAGTTAATAATCACGTATTGGATAAGATTCAGATTTCCAAGATTAAAATAAGGAAAATGCAAATCCATGCCAATTTGCTGATTTTAGCTAACAAAAAGAGTAGTCTCATTTTGCAAGTCAAACTGGGGTCCTGAACCATCCCAGCCAAGACCGAGACCAAGTCCTCCTGGCCATCATAGTTGAGACCAAATGCGTCTCGGCAAACTGAAGGCATCTTGGCCAAACGAAGGCGTCCTGGCCTACTGAAGGCATCCTGACCAGATGAAGTCATCTCAGCCAGACGAGTTCCTCTCTTGGCCAACTTTGTCTCGAGTAGCCGACTCTGGTTCTGTGTACCCACTCCGTCTCCAATAAACAACTCTAGCTCTAGATGCCGACTCTGTTCCAGTAGCCGACTCTAGTTCCATGTGCCGGCTCGTATGGAGGCCTTCGTATGGCTAACTCTAGCGTAGTAGAACTCCGTCCCGACTGGATGAAGTCGACTCTGTGTTCGCGTCCTAACCGGATGTCAATTCCTGCGATACCGACTCCCATTCGTCTGGATCCGTCCCAACAAGCAAAGACCAAATCCACTCCAACAATTCCAGCACGTGTCATTTAGGAAAACAGTTAGTTGAGTCTGTTCTTTTTGTTACGACAAGTTAGTTAGGACAAATATTTCTGTTAGAAAGTAGTTAGGTTATACATGTATAAATAAGGAGATGTGGTTAGTTCATTGGTTAGTGAAGCTTTGCCAAATACACACACACTCCATCGTTCACCTTCATTCTCACTTTACTACTCCTTTGTTCCACGGCGCTTTAGTATGACGTTTCAGTCAATTGAGTGGATGTAGGACCAAAGTCTAGGTAGGGGTCAATTGCTAGAGAGGACTAACCAGGAATCTGGCACACTCTAGTCATTCAACCTCGCAATACCTGACCATCTTCGATGGAACACTACAACTACCATTGGTTGTCATCATGGGAAGCTGATCACATCTTTCCCCTATATCCACTTCATGTATCGGTACACTGGTTAATCAATGAATGAATTTGTTTTCCTTTGCTATTATGTTTGTAATTCCTATTAGTTTAATCTGTTCTTGCTTGTGTCACAGTCATGCATAGTAGGGATAGATCATGCTAGATTAGGGGTCGGTCGGAACCAATCTAAGCAACCTTATAGGTAAGCAATAGATAACCTATATCAACCATAGGGCATAATCCTTGCCAAACTCGAGGTCGCAGTTGTGTAAGCCCTCAATAGGAAATGGACGAATGTTAGGCGGTTGCCTTAGGAATTAGATTAGTGAGGAATTGTATGCATCATAGGAACCGGAATCCAGAACCATCTCATTGATACCTTTGTAATCGATATGATAAATATATGTTTCGTTAGATGTAGATTGCCTTTAGTTTCCTAGGTAGCCATTTACTTCCTTCAACTTTACTTTTCAAATGCCAAAAACCCCCTTTTTACTTTTCCATTAGCGCATCCGCACTTTACACTCTCTGTTTTGCATGTATCTCAACCTCTTTACACTAGAATTCACTAGAATCACGTGTCCTTGAGAGATTCAACCTAGGTTGCCCTATACTACCCATAACATAGGAAATCTAGCAGTTTGATTGGTGAAATAACAACTAATTCTAACACTATAACCCTACCATTAAGTAAATGGTGGAGACAAAATGTTAGAGATGAAAACTTTTGTACCTTGGAGACCTCCAAGAAAAAAGTGAGCTTCCCAATACTTTGAGAGCCTTCAGATTCTAGTAGCACCGATGGTCTTGTGGTCCTGCTAATTTGTTCCGCAAAATGGAGATTGTAAGAACAAGAAAGTGAAGATTTGAAAGAAAGTGTACATTATATACAACTTCTTCTTTGTTTGCAAAATCATAGCCCATATGGTCACCTTCTTCTTCTATTGTCTTGAGATCACCTGACATGAGCAATATCATTCTCCGTGACCTATTTTGTTACTCATTCACTATGATTCCACCAGAGAACGCATCAAAATCCACCAAAAATGGAAATATCTAGTAGGTTGGGGTCCTCTCTCTAACTCAACAGCGACGATGGTGATCCTCTCTTGGGTTCTCGTATCGATGTTGGAGAAAAGGATGCTATAATAATTTAGACGAGTATGGAAGCTGCTTCCTCTAGTAAAGTTGCTCCTAGAAAGCAAAAATATCGTATAAGCAACATCAAACTGTTTGGGGTAGATTTGCCCCATGGTAATGTTTTTGTTGCAATAGTATATTTTGTTCAAGGTATTTTAGGACTTGCTAGATTGGTTGTGAAGTTTTACTTAAAAGATTATTTGCATTTGGACCTTGCCAAGGTAGTTATGATTTCTAGCTTTTTTGCATTGTGTGGCTTGTCTAACTTTTGTATGGGTTTATTAGTGATTTTGTCCCCCTTTTTGGTTATTGAAGAAGGTCATATCTAGTTTTATCAAGGTTGATCGGTACACTCTCATGAAATTTGATGGCTACTTTTGTTGACAGGAAATACAATGTTTTTTCTTTTGCATACTTCTGGGATCTTTCTCTATCGCCTTCTTGGATGTTGTTATAGATTGAATAGTTGTGGAAAGGGCATGCGGTGAGTCACAAAGCACCTCAAGATCTCTACAGTCTTTATGTTGGGGTTCTTTAACCTTTGGAGGAATTATGAACTCTTACTTCAGTGGATCTTTGATGGATACATATGGAGTAAGGTTTATTGTTGGTATCATAACATTGTTTACATTGTTAGCACATGTAGTTGTTGTTCTTGTAAAAGAACAACCTAGGTTCAATATAACAAGAGGGCAAAATCGTTTTTTTTGCCGGGCCAAAGTTTTTGGAAATTTCAAAATAGAGCATTATTCAATTATAGGATTTTGTGCGACATCCTAGTGTTTTTCTTCTTACTTTGTTTATTTTCTTATGACAAGCAACTCTGTAGTCTAACTCTACTATGCTCTACTTTACCACAAATTCTCTTGGTTTTACCCTTGTGGTTTTGGGACGTTTTAAGCTTGTTACCTCGATTGTGTCTCTGCTTGGTGTTGGCCATTATAATGGATTTATGAAGAATAGTACTTCACCGTTGGCTCTCAACACATTCCTTTTGGTGCATCTTTACAAGATGTGTGGACTAAGCGTTGGCACCCATCATGATTTTTTTCCATTGCAAGTTCATATCTTTCTTTTTCTTTTATCTTCAACTTTTTCCTTTCTATTTTATTTTCCCTAGAAAATTCACTATACAAACCTTATATGAATCTTCTTCTTTCTCATTAGATTCTTCAATTTTGATCTCTTCTTTCACTCTCATAACAATGTGAAAGTATAATTAATATGGCAAAGGAATGACTCAAGCCATCGACATTGATCTTATCCAAGGAGGAATACAAAGGAAATCAAAACAAGATTTATTATACACACTAACAATTTGGTGAAATGTTTTGAATTCATTTTGCCTTTTGAACCATAAGTTTGCTAAGTTGCAGTTGTGGTTTCTATATTGCTCACGTGGTGCTTATGAAAATTTCTTTTTGAAGACAAATTTGTATTTTCTTGCAATTTTCTTTGATGAAAGCTTCTCTATATGGTAGTTAAGCATTGATTTAAGCTTCTGCCAAAGATGATTATACATTGATATATTTTGCTTCTATCTCGAGTGGTTAAGCATTGTGTTCGGCTTCTGCTCTTGATGGTTAAACTTTGTTGCTTCTGCTTTATGGTAGTTAAACATTTGTTCTTGGTTTGTTTCTACCGTTAGTTGGTGACTATTTTCTCACATATAAGTCATATTAGTGGTGACTTCATTCCTACCAATTATCATTCTAATGGAGACTCTTTTCTCACACATGAATCATATTAGTGTGACTTCTTTCATCGACATTTATTTCGGTGGTGACTCTTTTTCCACTAACAATATTACTATTTTGAAGCTTCAAAATGTGGTTTTCAGAAAGTTGGACTTTGCTTTGCTTGCCTAGCAATTTCTTTTTGACTGATGGACGTTCCAACTATTTTCGCTAAGCTATATTTCTACCAACACTCTTCGACTTCTCTAACATCTCTGAGTTGCCTTTAAAATTATTGTTTTTTCATTAGAACTCAATTTTTATCTTTTCTCTTTATTTGTAGGGAAATAAAATTTTTTCCTTGTAACAAGTTGAAAGCTTAGTAAGCTTTCAACTTGAGGGGGGTTGTTGGATATATTATAAATATTTGATAAAATATGATAGGTAACTCATTAAGAGATTATAAACATCTAAATATCTCATTATATTAAGAGGTTACAAATATTTAAATATCTCATTAAGAGATTACAAACATGATATTATAAATATTTGATAAGATATGATTTGCAACTTACTAAGAGATTACAAACATCTAAATATCTCATTATATTAAGAGGTTACAAATATCTAAATATTTCACTAGGAGATTGTGAATATCGCATTTTATCTACAATAATTATATTTTATTTTTCATTATTCATAAGCAGTCTTTACCCTTTAAAAGGGAGATTAAAAATTATATTATTCAATTCAATGAATACAAAGTTTCATTTACTTTCCATAATACTTATTTTCTTTTCAACTCGATAAAGGTGGATCTTTCCTCCTATGTATCTACGTAGTTCTTTTAATAGAAAAATGTTTGGATGTTGGTATTTTTAGTTTTGATTTTTTAATCAAATTTGAACGTTTGAATAAAAAACATTTCAATATAATCTACATTGCACATGGGAAAAGATAGCACAAGTGGCTATACGTGTATCATTACAGGTTATATAACAAGCGAAGGTAGCATAAATTTCACGTCGTTTTGATGTTGTAGAGTTGCATGCATAAGATATTATTTGTTATTATCACTATGATTGCTAAAGTATATTTGAGTGATTTTTGTTGTAATATAATCCACGTTGAACAAGGTATTAGACAGCCAGAGCAGCTATACATATTCCCTTATGCGTAATGCGAAAAATAAAGGTAGTGCAAACTACACATCGTTGAGCATTGCTTCAATTTTTTTTTAAAGAGTTAATTCTGTTATTATTAATTAATTTATATTAGAATGATTTTTCTATTTTAATTATCAATTATGTGGCACTAGGTATAAGATAAAGAATGCATATGCAACTAGACATGTACCTTGGCTCCATTTACATTAAAAAATTGGTGTAAAAATTCTTAAATAGGATATTATTTTTTAATTTTTTAATTTTTAAGGAGCACTTAACTAGTATATTTCCATAATGCTAATTTTTGTTGATATTATTATTAGTAAATATTGTATTCGTTTTAATATAATCCACGTTGCATAGAATATAACACTACAAGATTTTTTTATTTTGCTACTAATTTTAACTACCATTTAAATTAGTAACTAAATCCTAACTAATTAACTATTAATTAACCAAAATATTATTTTTTCTAGCTAAATTGAAGTTATATTCATTTATACTTCTTATTACTACAAATTAGTTAGGAAATAACTACAAATTTTAAAAAAATTACTACAAATTAACTAAGATTATTTTCTTAACTAATTTGCTACTTATTTCATGCTACCATTCAATATTATAGTAATTTTGTAGCTAATTATTTTTACTAGAAATTAGCTACAAAATAACTATTGATTTTAAAATTAGTCACAAAATTATTTTGTAGCAAATTTTAAATTTTCTAGTAGTGTAAGATACCACAAGCCGCCATACACATATATCACTAAGAAAATTAGTTTGAGAATTCTTTAGCAAAACATTTGCTATTTATTTATTTATTTATGCCCCATTATGTCTATACAAATTTTTAGGATACCCAGTTCAATTATCAATTATTTTTATATTAACACCAAAACATAATCCCAATAAAAAGAGGTCAATTAACTTTTTAGAGTATTTGAAAGAGGAAATTCACGTAGGTTATTAATTTAGGCTACAATATGTATCATCTAGAAACCAATTAATTAATCCATTAAGCGGTATTGTTTCATAAAAAAGCAAGATCGAACAATTAAGTATTTTACCTCCATTTTGCAGACATATTAAATTGAAATTATCCGTGGAACAAAGAATAGTCATTCTCTTATAAGGATTTCGGAAAAGAAAAACAAATAGATATAATAATCAAAGAGTAATTTTATTTTTCTTGAATCCACCTTTATACATAAGGATAATGTTGGAGAAGAAGGTCAAACACCTAGCAAGGCCAAACACATAAGCATTGATGCAATGGATTGCACATGCCACTTGCTTTTGACCCATATTTCTTGGAACAATCAGTGAAACAACTATGAGTTTCACAATGATCATACAATTTTATCTCACAAAGTGGTGCCTTTGCTGTTACTTTTAAAGGACCTTCATTTTCTGTGCTACATCAAATACACAATATTCAATACTAAACAATAAATCTCAAGCTCAAAATCTTATTTAAAAGTAAAAAATAATTTTAAAAAATTAGTAAGCTTAAATTAATAACTAGATAAATGGTAACCAAAACATACCATTCCCAATGGAAAGAACAAGTAAAACGAATATGACCGAAGATACTGCCTTCATCTTAATTAGATCGTAGAATAATGTACTCCTTACACCAATTCAAGCCCACCTAATGAGTTGATATGAAGCAATATAGTAATATATATATATATATATATAAGCATTTAAATTTTTATACTTCTTTTTATTAATTTATAACCCTTTCCATTAATTGACTACGTTGTAATGTAATTTGCTTATTATGTATGCATAATAAGCATTTAATTTTTATACTTCATTAATTTATAACTCTTTCCATTTGTTGACTACTTTTTAATATAATTTTTTATTTTTCATTTCACATTGCAATGAAAATCAACCCTTTTAATAACCTAACACATGAGAATAGGTAACATATGTGGTTGCATAAAAATTAAATAAGGGACATTAGAAATAAAGGATAAAAACACATTATTTTAATTAAAGAAGAAAATATGTGTAGAAAAATACTATTTAAACTCTATTTTATATTTATCAATTTATTTATACTATACTATATTATATTAATATACATTTTCATTTTCATTTTTCAATTAATTTTATAAATTTATTATTTTAAGTAACACATTGATAAAAAAATTAATGTAACAAAAGTTATTAATTGTACTGCATATTGCATTCAATGAATATAGTATTGAATATTTATCATATTAAAATATATTTAATCGTACTACATATTAATTGTACCGCATATTGTATTTAATAAATATTGTACTACCTATTAACTGTACCACATATTGCATTTAATAAATATAGCATTAACATATATTTTATTTTTGTATGTTAAAATATGTTTCACAAATCAATTCTTATAAATAGCATTAAAAATAATCAAAACTTAAGTGTATTAAAAATTATATTTCATTTATCAAATATAATTATATATATTATATGTAATCAATATTATTTTAAAATATTATACATATATTAAACTTAATTAATTTTCAATATATATTATATTTAATACAAACAATAAATATATTATATTCAATATATACAACATTAAAATATTTATTCATGTTTCCTTTTAATATGATTATATATTATATTATTGAAATATAATATTTAATTTTGTTGGAAAGTAAATTTTACTTATAATAAATGCATTATAGTATTTATTAAATACTATGATTAATGAAAAAGGTTCAAGCACTACTCTCAAGCCAATGTTCTCTCTGTTTAAATATAGAATTAATCATAATTAAATAATATATATATATATATATATATATATATATATATATATATATATATTCAAATTAATTAATTTTAATATATTATATGTTTTTAATATGTCAAATTTAGACCATTTTTAAATTTAGTTTTCCAAATTCATTTTTTATTCTTTTAGTCCTTCTTTTAGTACTTCTTTTAGTCTCCCATCACGATACAGGTCGAGTCACCTGTTGATGCTCAAAGTCTCATTCTTCATCACACATCGATTCTGGCTTATGAGCAACAAAAACATGAAGATTTATTTTCTTTACAAATAATAAATCTTTCATCTTTCCTTTCCACAAGTGATAATTAGTACGATTCAGACTCACCACTCTATTTGTATTACCCTTCATTATTATGGTAAGTAAAACACCCTTCAAACTAGAGAGCTCTGATACCACTCTGATGGGGTAAAAGTAATAAGGCACTGCAATGATGCACCAACGCAGCGGATATAAATTCTCCTAACTTGCAAGAATCTCTAAGGAGTAATCAAAAATAAGAATGACAACATCAATAAGAAGAAGCACACAAGAGACACCAATATTTTTAATGTGGAAAAACACTCTCAACATGAGAGGAAAAACCACAGGTTTTCCAAACTAAAAAAATCAATCCACTATGATCAAATAGGAGTACAAGATTGTTCAATCATGAGTACAAATTTGTGCATACAATCAACCAACTCAATCAAGCAAAAAAGCTTGCAAATGGAGAGCAAGAAACGAGAAACAAGAAAATGAAGAACTCACAGAATCGTGCTATTGTATGAGCACGGTGTCTCACACCATAAACATCGAAATCAAGATTGGAACGGTTCAGAAGATATTGTGATTTTGACGTCCTACTGATCTGTGCAGACATGAAAGTAGAACTCTTTTTTTCTCTCTTTCTCTTCTCTCTTTTGGTTGTGAAAATCCACTCAGTCTCAATCTCCCAATCTGACCACTTTTCCACTTATAAAGAGAGACCTAGAGGGCTTAAGAGTATTGGGCTTTTGCCCACATAGTTGGAAGCCCAAGAATAACCCAACAAGAAGATCCTATATGGAATGCTAGGGGTTTAGGTAACCTTGAGACAAGATCAATTCAAGAAGAGTTTTTGTTAGTCACAAACCAGACTTTCTTTCCTTGCAAAACCATGCATTTTGCATGATCAATTTCCAACTAGATTTTGGAAAAAGTAGAAATTAAAGACTATGTTGTTAATGATCATGATAGTCTTGCTCCTAATTTGTGGAGTGTGAGAGTTGAGCACTTAACTCCATTTTTTTTGGCTCTTTCTAACCAACATCTTTCTTTCTCAATTGTCTATGGAAATAAGTTGGTTTACATTTTTGTCGTTTATGCTTGCACCACTTATTTTCTCAAGAGGAAACATTAGATGGAATTAGAAAATTTGCAGCAAGCCAACCTAGAAGGTTGGTGCTTTAAAGGAAGCTTTTAAATGTTCTTTTGAGTGTTTATGAAAAGAGAGGAAGTATACTTCGTATTAAAGTCTCATACTATCATCTAATGTGAAGAATTCAAAACTTGGAATGATAGTTGTAATTTGACATACATCATGATCAGAGGAGCTAGGTTCACATGGTCTAATGGTAGAGGTTCTAACGGTCACACAGAGACGAGGCTAAATAGATCCATTAGTAATGAAGATTGACTCTTTTACTAGGATAGTGTGGCTTGTTGTACAACATTACCCTATACTCTTAGTCCTAAAAAGAGGTGAAATGGTGCTTTCTTCTTCATTTAAATTCTTTAGTATGTGGACCAATCATATGGATTGCAAAAGATCAGTATCTAAGATTTGGAGATGTGTTCATCATGTCTAGGAAACTTAAATATTTGAAGATTTCCTTAAGAACCTAGAATAGAGAAGTTTTTTATAATGTCGATCATAGAGTTAAGAATGAAAGGTCTGTCATGGATGCAATTCGATCACATTTGGATAGATTTGTTGTGAAACCCCAAAAACAAGTCCTAACCGGGAACACCATCAAGCCTCGTCAGAATAAGTGATAAACTTCGTTTTTCAATTGCCTCAACGTGTATCAAATAAACTAAAGCTAACTATAGCATAGTCAACTCTAGGTCGAATTCTCTCAAGCACACAGTGTGCTTGATTATGACTTTATGTGAAAGTTGAATGACACAGAACTCAAGCGTAGATTGCAGACTCACTCTTAACTAGATGTCAAGTTGCTCACGGCAGAGACTTACCGGACAAGGTCTCAGCTAAGTGTTGACAAATGCAATAAAGTCGAACTTACTTTGTTGCAGACTAAATTGCAGGAAATAGGGGTTTAGGTACGAATTAAGTAAAGAAACAATAATTAAACTATGTATGCAATGCTAGCTACTCCTCCTCCTACTAATACTACTACTATGTTCATATTAATCCTCAACAATCGAATAAATTCTGGTTTGTTCATTCAAATTCACGTTCCACATCAACCTTCGATTTTCTTATGACGATCGCCAAATATTCGTCCATTGCCATACCGAGGATTTACACAATCGCTACCTCAACAGTTGGTAGGGATTAAGCTTAGAGTTGATTTTAGGTTCTCTATTAGGTTCTCTAATTGATTACCTACTGAAGTTGTCAAACTGGTTCCAATCGACCTAGTTCAACGTTATCCATATTACTATATGCAATCGCAACATAGTAAGTGGATTAAAGTACAGGAATCGCAAACGTGAAATCAAAATTAGAACTGTTCATATTATTAAGAATGAAATACAAACACAGGGTGTAAATTCAGTGGTTTCGTCTTCCACGACGATCACCATGGTCGAACAGTGATGGTTCACCTTTGTTAGCCAAGGCGTTGAGATCAAGTCCACTTGAGTGCGATGGCAAGCCAAGTGGTCCCTTTGATAACCTTTGGCCTCTCAATCCTTGACCCGTGCTTCCTCAGTCGTGAGAAACACCAATGCGAGCACCGTGCGCTACCGTAAATGTGAGAACGAGAGCGATAGAATGAAGTGTAAAATGTGTCTGAAATCAAGTGTGAATTCAACAACCTTTAAACGCGCTCAGCTCCTACTATAAATACGCGAGCTGGACTTTCTGAACAGGCACACGCTAACAACTCCTAATTGAATTACAGAGTGAATTTCCTACTCTACCCTTGCGTAACTTGTGCTACAAACTTCTCCAGAAGTGACGTGGCAACTGAGTTGGACAAGAGTTACAGTGGTGACTGAGATGGATTCCTAAGTGGACAACGTAATTGAGCTACTCCTTATTGGGCTGTTGGACCATAAAGTCGGCCAGTTCTAGAACGAGTCGGTCTGGCTGGGACGACTCTCCTGGGTCAAGGATTCATGATGGGCTGAGGTCATCCAGATTTGTCCTGTAAAATGGAATGAATTCTTTTATTAGCTAAGACCTACAATTTAACACAGATTTATACTTTCTCTATTTCTACGTCCCTGATATGAATCTTGGCTAAGACTCAATTCTTAAGAATTGAGTGATCTCTAAAATACTCATCTTAGGTCCCTACGAAGTGTATAAAATGTGACTTATCAATAAGCACTATCTTTCAGGACTTAATACGGGGCTGGATTCGAGAAATCCCAATCCAGCATGGACAAGACTCCACCGGGTTAGCAGAAGAGATGTCACAACACTACATCAAGGCCATAGACACTCTTAATTAAAGGATGCTGATGATCGAGCCACGTCAGACAAGACGAGTACAGACCTGTCTAACGAATTTCTCAATCCTCGCCAATAAGGATGCGCGAAAACATCATGTCAGCCACTACCCTATAAGTGCACCGAGAATCACGGAGGAACGTGCCATGATCAAACACAGAGGCCCAGGAAGATTACCCTCGGGATTGCCTGTAGTAACAAATTGAATCAAAGGGATGGGAGGAGGCCAAGTGGTATGATTAGGCATGCCCTCAGTACCCCCCCCCCCCAAAGGCTATAAAAAGCCCCATCGTGAAGAGCTCGGGGCCAAGAATCACTAAGTATCATAGAAAATTACTAAAGAAACGCTATCTGAAGAAATTTGCAATATGCATGTGCAAGTTCCCAATTACTCACATCAACTATCTCTCTGGATACCAGGTAAGGTTCTTGGCCGAATCTTACGTATGATTCAACCAGTCCTCATTAATTTCATAAACTTCATGCATTATACTTTAGATGGCCGGCGAGCCACTGATCATTCCATAAACAATGTGCATTACACTTTAAATGGTCGATGAGCCACTGATCTTTCCATAAACTTCACGCATTACACTCTAGATGGTCGGCGAGTCATCATTCATTACATAAACAGTGTGCATTACACCCTAGGAGGTCAATATCTTGCCTCCCGACCCTAAAACTGGTTGGCAAGAGCCACAGGAATCCATTCCTAAAAAACAAACACCCCAAAAGCATACTGTACTCCTCATGACTGGGTCAACATGCATGCATCCAAGTCATCCTAGTTGTGTTCACACAACCTAAGGATACCTAAGGGATGGTCCAACTTCCATTTCTTGACAGTCGAGTCGAACATCCAACAACTTAAGCTCTATCGCCTTGGGGGCACCTAAGTGAAAGTCCCCGTGCATCAGTTACTCATTTAAGGAAAGACGCCTAAGGGAAAGTCTAAATCCTTTATGCATTCACAGAACTACGTTAGCTTTGATTCCTCCCGGCTAGGAGAGGTATGTAGGAGTGGGAGACACACTCTCGTTACGTTCAAAACCCCATCTCCCCACTCTTACTCTCAAACAAATCAAGTTCCAAGAAATGAAGGTTGTGTCATCATTTGTAAGTCATAAAGGAACCTACCAGATGGTAGGCGGATTGGATGGCACGCTATCCTCATGCGTAATTGACCCCTTACTTAGGTCTCTAATTCATTTACCTGCTTTATCCATCTCAGGTTCCCAATGTACCATCAAACATTGGTGGCGACTCCAAATTCGAGTTAGTATAGACTTGATCAATTCCTGATATTGATCTAAACTATATCGACTTAGTACCGGGTCAGTGAGCGAATCTGGCTTTCGAACCGCCCCCTCAATTATTAATGAGAAGAACATGGGGACTTTGTGCATCACATGAATATGTCCTTAAGGACAATGTGAAATCACACATCTCAGGCTATCTCTTTTATGTTAAGTTTTCTTTTATGCAGATAAACAATGGATTAAGATTCGTACATCTAAATTTGTGGTTAACAGTTGATGAGGATAGAGATTCATGGGCAACTACAAAATAAAAAAAATGCTTTTTTTGAAAATTCACAAAAATCAATCAAGCTTTGAAATAATTATTTGTTCTTAAACAAGGAAAGATAATTCTTGATAAAATGAGTGATATTGAGAATCATGTGCTTCATTACTTCACCTCCCTTTTATGAATGAGACAACTCTTGTGTTGATAACGAACTTAATGAGGTGGACATCTCAACTTTGGTATCCTCCACAGATAATACAATGCTCACAATATTCCTTCTTTTGAAGAGGAGTCAGCAGTTGCTAGCAAAGTTGCATTGCATCCATATGTTAGAAATAATAATTAAAAAATAAATGGTTGTAAAATGAGTAATTATGGATATTTATGGATATTTAGTGTATTAATTAAAGGACGTTGTAATGTCTATTTATAAATTACTCTATTATAAATAGGGTATCAACCTATGTAACTGATACACCATAGAAATAAAGTATTTTTCTTCTCTAGTTTTATCTAACACCATATTTATCTGCTACTTCCACAACACATCATTTTTTTGGTCCTTCCTCTTCATCTTCTTGTTCACACTCTTTCCACTTGTTCTGCTACTTAATCTTTAAGTGTAAACCAAAGTGAGATTTTCTGATCTTAATTGATGATATTCTTGTTCAATTTTTTATGCAAGAGCATCACATGATTTTTTATTTCTCTATTCTTATATTTCTCCCCATTCATAAATTGTGACATTTTTCTCCCTCTCAATTTCCCGATTGATTCATTTTTCATTTAAACAAGCAAGAACAGTTCAGTATCTCTTTTATCTGTTTAAGTAGATTTTGATATTTATGTTCCCCACCCTGCTTTGATTTTACTGCGACACCCATTTCCTCATTTTTTCATACATTATTTAATTCAACTACGGTAGTTGGTCCAGATTATAGTACAGTATATATTTCAGTTACAATATAATTTCACTCCCTTCTTTCTCTAGCTTAGCTTCTTTTTGTTTTGGTAGAAGTTTTCATCTTAATTACTGACTGTTATTTTTGAACTGTTAATTTTTTTTGTCAATCGCGTAACTCACAGGCCTATATTTATTTTCAATAAATTAATTAACAAATAGAAAAACTTGTTTCACGAATTATTGAATTTGCTTTCTTATCATCTTGTTAAAATATAACTATCATATAGAAGAATCTAAGGCATCATCCAAGCCTTAAACCCAGTTTTTATATTATTTATTATTCTATGTAATTAAATATTTTATAGTCTATAAAACCAGTTTTCCTATTTAGTTTTGGATTTTGGTTGAGTTGTATAGAAAGTCACAAATTCACGAATTATTGTTTTTCGCACTCTTGCTGGATGAGGAAGGCTTCTCACTCTGCGAGCACGTGTCGAGTAGAGGAGTATCTCCTCTGTTGAGCCTATTTGCTAGTTGAGTGTGATACTGGCTGAGTAAATATGAGTCCTAGAGTTCTTTGTAGTTCCTTCGTTGAGTGAATGGTGAGGCTCATTGAGCGACATTGTCAGGGCCTGAGAGTAGTGATCCATAGTTCTACTCACTAGGCGAGTAGTGAGGCTTGTCGAGCGAGAGAGTGAAATAAAGAGTTGAAAAGAGTTGTTGTTGACCGAGTTGGTGTCTTACTAAGCAAGAGAGAGGAACAAAGAGCAATTACTCTCTATGACTCTTTTTTGCTGGGCAAGTAGTTGTATTTCTATGTGAGATGGTGAGAACAAAAAGAGTAACTCTTTGTTGCTCATTTTAACTAGGCAAATTTTGGATTGGATGCATGAAATAAAAGGTCTAGACTCTATAGTGACCTTGTCGTTGAGCGAGAGTGACCATTCGTTAGGTGAATGAGGGATTTGTGGGGAAAATGGCAATGTAAAGCTCCCTGTAGCTCTGATTCGCTAAGCATGATGTTGGACTCACTAAGTGAGGCATGCAAACTTAAAGAATAGATCCCTTATCAATATATATGTGTTGTTATGTTGCCTTTATATACTATTATATATGAACTTTAAGTGTGATATAACTATCATTGTATTGACAAATGAGTATGAGATATGAAAATGAGTAATGTATGAGTGGTTGTCGAACAGGTTGCCTAAGCCAAGAGTCACTACAAGAATTTTTTGATTTTGCTACTAATTTTAGTTACTATTTAAATTAGTAGCTAAATCCTAGCTAATTAACTATTAATTAACTAGAAAATTATTTTTTCTAGCTAAATTGAAGTTATATTCATTTATACTTCTTATTACTACAAATTAGCTAGGAAATAACTATAAATTTTAAAAAATTTACTACAAATTAACTAAGATTATTTTCCTAACTAATTTGCTACTTATTTCATGCTACCATTCAATATTGTAGTAATTTTGTAGCTAATTATTTTTACTAGAAATTATCTACAAAATAACTATTAATTTTAAAATTAGCCACAAAATTATTTTGTAGCAAATTTTAAATTTTCTAGTAGTGAGTAGTGAGTAAGGGAATAGGATAAAACTAGTCGAGTGAACTACCTAGACCTAGGTCCATGTGGGGACAAGAATGGTGCATATTGTGTGGGTTGTGAGATGAGGTACCTAGCTTGTGGCAAGCGAGCATGGTCCTTATTAACCCAAATTAAAAGGAAAGAATGAGAAAATCATTTGTATGATATCCATCATATAATATAATTGGTGTAAGAAATATTAGACATGAGCCAAGTGGTAAGGTCAGTAAGCCTATTGAGGCTATTTGGTATGAAAATCCTAATAGTCGTGACTGATCCCATGGACCAGTACACATGATAAAAGCTAAGTAGATTTTGATGTTCTATCGAAGTAGGTTATGTGAACTGAAATTTTTGTATATGGATTTAGGTGGGCACTTCTTACGCTTAATCTCAAAGTCTAATTATATTGTCAATGAATTTTCTAAACTTATAGAAAAAGACATCTTTGTGAACTTAAAAGCAATCTTTATTTCAACAAATTGTGTTGTGAGTTTAATTAAAAAGAATATAGATTGGAGCATGAAAGATGATCCTGAAAGGATAATTCAAGATTGTGTCAATCTTAGATGTATACTAGAATGGATAACATCGTTGGAGCGATAGAAAATTACAAATTGCCCCAAAGTTAAAGTTGAGGTCTCTACCTGAAGGCGTGAAAGTGTTGGAGAATTGATAAAAATTTCTTGTGTCTTGACTGTGGGAATTAATCTCCAACAAGGAGGTAAGATTAAAGATATTTGTTTCTTTTAATCTTTTAGCAAAGAACCTAATTAGTATAATATAATACAACTATGAATATATGTTTTTTCAATTATAATTGTTCATATACAACAAAACAAAGAAGATAGGAATGAAAGTGACAATGCTTGGTAATATTGTATTTCATATATATAATGTACCATAGCATATCTACCTTATTTCTTTTTAGTTAAATAAGTGTTTGTAGAAATTATACATCTAACAATAATTCTAAAAGACAATAATAAATATTTATTGATAATTTCTTAATATTGATGGCAAGTAGACTTCATTTTTTCTTTAATGAATATAATAAAGTGAGAGTGAGTATAAAGGAATTTCTTTCTTTTTCAACATTTAAACTTTTGAAATTGATAACTATATGAATTTGACATAATGGTTTACTAGAATAGCTCCTATTCAAAATAGAAAACATGACCTGAAAATTGACATGAATTTGCCCGTTGAAATTGTTGACTTGATGCCTGTCAATCTCATAGTAGCATTGGTTGGAAATGGAATTTGTTTGGCTCTTATAGATACCTATACCATCATTGTTTTTGTTATATTTAGTAGCCTAATAATGTTTCAAATTAGAGCTTTTCTTTGGTAATAAGTAACCTTTGAAGCTCAATAAAATCATTGCAAACTTTTTGCAAATTAGGTAAACTATGAACATTTTTCTTTTCTTATTTTTGGATTATTTAGCATACATCCTATTTTTTTATTTAGTATAGACTTGTTGGAAATACCCTCCATAAATATTTGCTAAAGTTCTTGATTGATTATATGATTGTTACTTGTATAGATAAAATTTGGTCTTTAATCCCTATGTGTTAGTTGACTAAAGTCAAACTAAAGTGGAATATTAAGACTTAGCGTTGCATTCCTATATCTTATTTTATTTTTGATATGATGTAAGCGCTCTATTTGACAAATATGTTATTGGTTGCTTGGCATATTGTATTTTACTTAAAAAAATCCTAACTTCTCTACTCTACTTCTTTATAATTAAAGTACTATTTAGACCTTATGCATATGGTACATCTAATAGCATAGGAAGGACTAAAATAGATGTCTACATGTATACAAATATTTATAATTTTTGATTTTGTTGAAATTTGATAAATTGAGGATAGAAGAAAGTGTTGGAATCATAAACTAAGTTGACTCCTCTCCTCAATCTAGAGCAAGTTAAGCATGTACGGTGTCTATCATAATTTTGCTCTATCATGCAAGAATTGTTGAACTATTGAGTGTGTGCTCTTTTCCTCTATAGAATGGGCTCCTTTTCTCTATGGAGAAAGATCCAAAATACAAATTTATTATGTGACACACTTTGACACTTGAATTATAACATTTTGTGGTGCCTCAGTAGTAAATGTTTGTTAAAGTTAAATAGTTTGTTGATGTGACACATGGTGTATCATTTGCTACTCATATTTCATGTTTTCATAAATTTTGTCACCTAACTTATAACTTTTCATTTTTCCCCATCACTAAATGTTTTTCAATTTTACATAAGTTGCTAATGCGACTCATGACAAAGAAACCTATCCTTTAATTATATATATATTTTTTGCTTGATTTCATTTTTGTTCTCCTTACTTTGGTATATAGGAAATTTAGTTCACCATAGTTTAGTTCCAAAAGGGATGTCCATAGGCAAATTCATCGAAAAGGGTTGTTCAGGTATTGGACACCCAATATGGACGCATCTATCTTTGGATGCATATGTGGTTATTGGACACATTTGTCTTTGGATGCATCTGTGGTCATTGGACACCTAGTATGGACACCTCTAAGGCCATTGGACGCCTAATATAGATGCATTTGTCTTTGGATGGATCTATCTTTGGACATTTGGACGCGTCTAAGATCATTGAACACCTAATATGGATGCATCTAAGGTTATTAGATACCTAGTATGGATGTATCTATCTTTGGACGAATTTGTCTTTGTGCGCAGTTATGGTCATTGGACACCCAATATGGACGAATCTCTCTTTAGACACGTCTATGCCCATTGGATGCCAATTATGGATGAATCTGTCTTTGGACACATCTACATTGCTTGGAAGCATATGAGGTTATTAGATGCCCTACTTTGGATGCCCACTTTAGGTGATCCTATCTTTGGACGAATCTACCTATGGACAACACTATTGGAATGCATTGCATATTAAATATCTATTAAATTTAGGGTTTATATCCAATCAAATGGTATGATATTCATGCAATACATTAGATAATTTATAAAATCCATTTCATAAGCCAAATACATTTTTCATAAAAAGTACAACATACATTAAAGGGCACAACAAAAAAGGTTAATAAAATGAAGTTATTTAGAAACCAATAACAACTAAAATAACAAAAGGATGTCTACTTCAAATACACATTTTCTTCCATTTATACCTCCTCTTAGGTAGCACAATAGTGTGATAAATATCATATTCATCATAAACAAAACAAAGCAAATGATTATGAACAACTTCAATGCTTTTTTGGTAGACTTTAATTAAGTTTCAAGATTGGTAATGTTTCTCTTCTACCTCACAATCAATACATCTCTTTCATCAATAACATTATTTGAAAATCATTTGAAGAAATTGCAATCAACATCTTCATCATCAATACTCTATTTTTCATAATTTCAAACACAACGCATCAATTTAGTGAGTATGATAAACTTAAAAATTAAAATATAAAGAAAATAACCTTTGTAGCTACGACATCTCCCAAATTCTTCCCAACATTAGTAAGAGTACAAGCAGTTTGCAAAACTGTCAATTTCCCACAATGACATATAGCAGACCATCTTCAAGATCCACCACCACAAGAGGCCTGTGAATCATGGCTGAACTAAAGCACCAATTCGTTGTTGATTTGTTATTCATGGACAAATTCGTATGGTAATAGCAAGAAGAATCTTCAAAGTGAGACATTGGTACAAAAGAAGAATTTCAACAAACAATAAGTGCACAACAAGCCCTAATTTCATGTTGAAATTAGGGAACAAGACCACTCATCCTTAAACAAGCACAATATAAAAAACATTTAGGACCACAGTAGAAGAATATACACACATGGTGGACCACTCTTATTCCTAAACAAGCACAATAAAAAAAAACTTAACATACACAATATAAAACCTTAAACAAATTCAAGCACAATAAAACAAAGAAATAGACTTTTCCTTGCACCTTCGCTATGTTAATTATTTCCATTCCACAAATATCATCAACCAATACATTTAACCCCTTATCCATATATTCACCATAAATAAAATACCACATTTCCAAAACTGACTGATATCTCATGTCCCTCAAAAGGTCTATTATTTCAAAATAACTCCACCTATTTGTGTCACATTTCTAAGTTGAATCATAACCTAGGTAATCTAACTTCTCTCTATTAACAAAGTGTCTCCCATGGTGCATGATAAGGGTGTTTTTAGTCGTCTCAACGTGCATCAAATAAACTAAAGCTACCTATAGCATAGTTAACTCTCAGGTCGAATTTTTACCGAACAATGATGTCTTTCGATTGCGAAATAGTGTGAAACAAAATGATGTAAAATCTAAAGTGCAGTGTTGTTGACTGCGTCTTAGTCATTCACCAGGAGTTTGCTCTCGGTAGAGATCGAAATGAGATATGGTCCGGTAGAGACTTATCGACTTCGGATTTCGATTGATTGTAGACTTGACACAACAGAGTTGGACTGACTCCTTTCAGACTTAGGAAGCAGTAAATAAGGGGGTTGGAATGCGAATAAAGTAAAACAGAAAGTAAAACTAAACTATGAATGAGAGAGAATATACTACTATTATGAATATTACTTTATTATTATTATTACGATATAAGCGTGTTCGTGTTCAGCCCATTAGTCAAAGTCAGGTCAATTTCTTTTTCAGGTTCTTATCGGTATCGTCGGAAATTCTTTTATGACAATCACCAAAGGTTTGTCCATTTAATAAATACCGGAGGAATTACAATCAATCGCTACCTCATTAGTTGGCAGGGGTTAAGTTCAAAGCTGATTTTAGGTTCTCAATTAACATTCATTAGTTGATTACCTACTGAATTAGTTAAACCAATTCCAATCGCCTTAGCTTAACATTATTCGTGTTCCAAGTGCAATCGCAAGTCAGATTGTGAATTAAAGAAGAGGAAAGGAATAGAGATCAGAAATGCAGAATAGAATTTGATTAATAGGAAACAGATTACAAACACAGTGGTCCAGATTCAGTTGGTTCCATCTTCCACGACGATCGCTATTGTTGATGGTGGTGGTTCACCTTCGATAGCCTGAGCGTTGAGGATCAGATCCACCAAAGTGCATTGGAAGTTCCAATCGACCCCCTCTGGCAGACTTCGGCTTCCTAGTCTTAGACCTGCACCTCCTTGATCAAGAGAAGCATAATTGTAGCATCTTGCACCACCGCAAATGGAGAAAGCGAGAGCGAGATAATGAAAACAATGAGTATGCGTAGAGTGTGAATTCCAAGACTCTCCAAAATGTACACAGCTTCTCTTATATATACAAGCTATGAGCTACTATGCTACTCCTAACGAACTCTAACAGAATTACATAGTGAATTGCCCATTCTGCCTTTGCGTGACTTGCGCTACAGCTACTCCAGGAGTGATGTGGCAGCTGAGTTAGGGCTGAGGTGGCCTCTAAGCTGGATTGCTGCTGTGGACTACACAATTGGGTCGCTCCTTATTAGGCTGCACCTTAGTGGACTGCTGGGTTGCGAGGCCTGGCTTGGCCGAGACAGCTCTCTTGGCCGAGGTGAACTTGGCTCAATCCTACAGAAGAAGAGAAGAAAGCTTTTTATTAGCTAAGACCTTCAATTTAACACTAATTTGTATTTTCTCTATTTTTAGGTCCTTAATGTGAATCTCAACTAACAATTAATCCTTAAGCACAAAATGATCCTGAAACACTCTTCTTAGGTCCATAAAAGATGTATAATTTGTAACTCATCAATGAATTACAACTTCATACAGTAACGAAATTGAAACAAATAAATAAAAAAAGGAAACAACAACAAATATTGGGGACCACCCTCTTTACTAAACAAGTACAATAAAAAAAACACTTAACACAATATAAAACCTTAAATAAATAGATGTCGTGACAAAAAAATCAAATAACAATAGAAAAGTGCAATCTTATCCTGACATTACGAAAAAAATAATCAAGACAAAGAAAAGAAAAGTACCTTCAAATGTTGAACTCTAATAGAAATAGAATGACTCTGTTTGTTGAACCCTCTCTTTATATCAAATTGCTTATCCCAAACGACAGTTCACTGAATCCCAATTGATAATCCAAAAAACCAAATTCGCCACCTACTAAACCCTAATGGCTTCAACCTTCACATAGGAGCTCATATTCTATAACAACTAGTATTCCATAGGTGCTGGTATTCATGATGTCATTTCGTAAACTAATAAAACAATTAATAAAAATTAAATAAGTTAAAATTACATGTAACATTAATTTAATAAAAAATAGTTAGATAAGTGTTATTTAAGATAGCTCCATTTACACCACCAATGATTTGGACGAAAAGGATAATATTGTTGCATTTTTTAAAATTGAAGGACCAAATTTAAATTTCTAATAAAAGATAGATCAAATTGAAACAAATAAATAAATAGAATGACCAAAGAAATAATTTAGCTATTACCACGTGCAATTCAATTATAAGTAAATCTGAAAACAATTACAATCCTAGAAATTGACAACTGACAATATAGAAGTATCTAAAGAAAAATAACAGGTAGCAAAAGATAAACCATTCCACTAACATTTAACATACGAGGAGCAATCGAATAATAAAGATGAAAGAGACAACAAGATTTTTACATAAAAATCTTTTAAGTGTGAGAGGTAAAAATCATGGCCACAACCCTATAAATCGAGCTGCACTATGATGAAAATAGGCATAAAAGTGTCTCAAACAAATGCACAACCCATGAATAGTAGACAAACAAATTACCAAAGTAAATAGTTTACTAAGTGAAAGAACTAGAAAATTTGTATGCACTGCAGACTAAATATCAACAACCGCAGGATAGGAATCAGCAATGACAGTTAAAGTTCAAGAAAAATGTGTGCAGAAACTGCTGACACAATTTTAGTTTAATGCAACGGTTAATGAAGTGAGACACGAATAGGATTCTTTATATTTTGGATCTTTCTCCACAGAGGAAAGGAGCTCACAACTAACAGTTCAAGAACAGTCCTTCACGATGGAGCAAAATTATGAAAGACAATTTAGTTTTTGATTTTAACCCTTTCTTTTGTCCTTAGTCTATCAAATGACAACAAAATTACAAATTATAACTATTTGAACAAACATTTTTTTAGTGTTCTCATATATTATATTAGATGTCTAGATCGTGATTTAATTATTGAGAAGCAGAGTAGAGAAGTTATGATACTTTATGCATGTGAAATACAATATTGATCAGCAACTAATAAAAAAATTGTCAAATGGAACACTTACAGCATCTCAGTAATAAAATAAGATAAAGGAATGCAATGCTAAGTCTTATCCACTTCAGCTCGAATTCAATCCATTTACACCTAGATATCAACTGCCAATTTTATCTGTACAAGTAGGAATCATATAATCAATCAAGAGTAATAACCAATATGAATAAAGTACGTTTTAACATGTCTATAGGAAAAAAAAAAGTAGAATGAAAGCTGAAGAATGCAGAAAGAAAAAAAGAAAAATGTTCGGAGTTTACTTATCACCAACAAAGTCTAATTTTAACATTGTTGAGCTAAAAATAAGAATCATGATGTTCATTCAACATATATCTGGAAGAGTAGTAAGGCATCAGGTCATCAATTTCAATGGTCAAATTCGTATTATTAACCTGTCAACTTTTCAGTCATATTTCTAGTTAGAATAGGAGCTATTCTAGTAAACCACCTGGTTTTAATGTTTAACCTGGTCTAGCAATATACAATATACTGTTAGATAGATGTAAAAATCTTAATTCGCAATTTACATGGAAAAGAATAAAAGGTATGCTAATAATTGAAATCAAGTAATTACCTGTGATCCTTTAATCAATTCCTAGCTACTTTATTTAGTTCTTCAATTCATGTTAGTAATAACAGCAGTACATCCTTGGCACATTTACATAGCATGGGTTGCACGATTCACACACCCAAAGTCGATCGATATCCTCATTATCTGTGAAACTAATCTGATTTTAGGTATTGAGATTTCCCCACCCATGCTTGTCTTCTTTCTTTGGCTGTACATAAAAAATTATAATTGAAAAAACACAAATTCTTAGCCGTATCATAATATATACCTTGTAAAATTAAATTTATTTGATTCTTTGCTAAAAGATTAAAAGAAATACATAGCTCTGATCATACATACCTCCATTTGGAAGATTAAAAGAAATATCATCTCAATTCTCCAACACTTTCACCCCTTCCGGCAGAGACATCAACTTGGGGCAATTTCGAATTTCATACCGTTGCAGCATTGTTATCCATTCAGGTATACATCTTAGATTTGAACAATTCCGAATTTTAAGACTTTCTAAAGTGGTAACATGCTGAAGCCCCTCAGGCAGATATTCCATTTTCGGTATGTTATCAAACTTCAACCTACGCAGATTTGTAAGTTCTTTCCATTGCATGCTGTAACAATCGTCTTCATCGTTGCACAAATCAAGTTCCACGCAATCTGAAATACTCAAATTATGCACTGTATTGAGATGTTGAAGGACTCTGGATAGGGATTTTAAACCATTTATCCCTTTTATGTCAAGAATCTGCACTTTGGAATGATTGACTGTTTGTTGTAATATCTTCTCATTCACCTTAGTAAGCGCAACAAACTCAATATCTTCGTGTGGTGGAAACGAAATTAGATTAGGGCAATGTCCAATTTCAATAGTATCAAGACTCTGTAACCGATGCCAACAATCTTGTGGATTTCCTTCTTCACCACACTTACACCATCCTTTAAGATTATATAACTTGTAAAGCCTGATCACTTTGAGTGATGGAAAAAAGATTGATGAATTATCATTATTGTTATTGTTGTCTATCCACTCTAGACAAGGCAAGCTATGAAGAACAAGATGTTTTATCAGATGCAATGGTGGGAGGGATTGCAATCTCATGCAACTATGTAATTCCATTCTAAGCAAATTTTTGAATGGGAAGATGGAATCAGAGATTGTCACGCCTCCAAATCCTTCTATATATAAGCCCTTGATGTTGTGGTGCGAAAGTAGTCCCTGTAAGATTAAAGAATCTTTATCCATGTCATTGTCATCGGCAAAAATTTCGCTGTTCCAATTCAAACACAAACTTTCAAGATGGGACTTTCCCATTAAATTCATATCCATAGCTTCTGATGGGTTACCCCTCAAGCATTCTAAGCCTTTTATTCGTAGACATTTTCTCAAATTATTTAATCCTCTTAGTTCGCTTGGTCCACCACTATATCCGAATTTCTTATTCAACACAAATGATGTCAATGTTTGAAGATTAGACAATTGCCCTATGCCACGTGGCATAAAAGTCAAATTTAAACAGCCATCCAACTCTAGATGTCGAAGACTTATCATCTTCCAGATATCGCTAGGCAACTCTCTCAAATTTAAACAACCAGTGAGTTCAAGAGTTTCCAAGTTAATTAACTTCGTGATGGACCTTGGGAGAACCTCAATCTCATAATTAAAAGAAAGATTGAGATATCGAAGATGTTTGAGCATGTCAATACAAGATGGCAACATTCTATAATTTAAATTATTAAGATCCAACACTCGTAGTTGTTCCAAACTTGACATAATCAAATTAAAATTACTAGTAGACATCTCGAATGGTTGCATAAAACCCTGATTTGGCAATAAAATTGTCTTTAACTTGTTTTCCTGGAGGAGAGAACTTTGAACTTGCCGGAAGAAATCCAACGAAAAACCAAATGACAAGTGATTAGTTCGTTTGTTAATCTGTTGCCCTTGTTCTGTGACTATGACACAATCATTTCTTGAAACAGATATTGCAGTGTCATGCATAAGATCATGCATTTTGCAAGTAAAGATACCACCAGATAAATCTCTTTGTAAATCTTGAAAGAAAGATCTATGAAATAAATTCATAAAGTACTCATTACCAACATCTTCTAAACATATGCTTTCATTTGATGATTGAACAAACCCTTGAGCCACCCAAAGTCTAATCAAATATGTTCGATCAATACCATAATCCTTTGGAAACAACGAACAAAATGCAAAACATTTTTTCAGGTGGATGGGTAGATGATCATAACTAAGTTTGATAATTTGAAATATTCTATTGCCTCCTTCTTCATCAATTTTCACAAGATCTTTATCCTTGAAGTTTAACCAATCATGTTCTGTTTCCATAGAATACATTAAGCTTCCAACACATCTAATGGCTAAAGGAACCCCTGAGCATTTTTTCACAATGTCCTTACCAATAGACACCAACTTCTGATTCTCTGGCTCTTTTCCATCCTCAAAAGCTAATTGACTAAATAATTTCCATGTTTGTTCTTCATCTAGACCCTTTAAAAAAAAAGGCGAAGAGGTGCTTGATATCTTAGCAAACTTCTCACTTCTTGTGGTTATGATTATTTTACTTCCTTTTGCTCCATCTGTCAATAGTGTCAATAATTGAAGCCAGAGCTCACGATCCTCATTCCATATGTCATCTAAGACAAGCAAATATCTCTCTCCCTCAATTTTTTTGCGAAGCTCCTGTTGCACTCGGTCCATCTCATCATTAGTTTTAGATTCTATGATCTTTTTAGCAATAGTTTTCACATCAAAATCATCAGATACACACACCCACATTTTCAACTTGAAATGCACTTCAACTGCCTTATCGTTGTATAAAAGTTGAGCAAGTGCAGTCTTTCCAAGTCCTCCAATTCCAACAATGGAAATAATTGAAACATTTTCTTTCATATCCATATTGGTATTCAACAACAATTCTAAAAGGTGATTCTTCTCATTCTCTCTTCCAATAACATATTCCCCACGAACAAAGGAGTGAGTTTCTCTTTGCCTTACAACTTGTTGCTCAAGATGACGATTAGTTAATTGAAAACACCTTCTATCAACATTAAGGGCTTCTAGTCTCTTCCCAATATCCTTAACTCTCTTCATCATTTTGAAAGTAAACAAAAGCATATTGGAAGAAGAGAAGAAGATGCGAACCTTTTTGGCCTTTTTATCTTTTGTCATTACTTGGCGTATCTTGTCTTCGGTAGAGAAGTCATCAAGCAAGTTATCAGCATCATCAAGTGCATCTTTGAGCTTGTCCAGCCAGACTTGAAGTTGATGGTTGGTGCCCTGCTGCTCCTCTGCATCCAACACCACAGCCTTGATATCTGACATGTTCTCCACCAGCCTTTCAAGATCATCTCTCATGCGCCAGTTTTCAACCACCAAATGACCCAACTTGGAGATCAATTTTTCAATGATGTTGAACAAAAAACCTTCAGCCATCTTCTCAAAAGTGAAGATCGTGTACAAGTTTTTTATTTTCCTTAAACTCAGAACACAAATTTTGAGAGTGAAGATTGCTTTTGGAAAATGTGATCTATGAGTATTCACAATGGTGAGAGAGCAAAAGCAATTATTTAAGATGGCTGGATGATGCATTGGATTCCATAATAAGAAAATTATATTATAGGTAGATGACAAGAAAGCAAAATCAATAATTGATGCCACCACAGGTATTGTGACTTTATCCTGTACTGTAGATAAGGGATGGAAAAATACAAATGGCAATGCCGTGGGTATATATTAATTAATACTTTCATTTCATGGACTATAACTATGTTCTGTACTCCAATATTGAATTATTTAGGAGTGATGATGTCGGCTAAACTAATAATGCGTTTTATTCTTTTATACGAAAATTATATTTTAGCTAGATGACAAAAAGGTAAACTCTGTTTCTCAATCCAAATAAAGAGAGGGGAAACAACTGTGAAATTGAGCAAATATTTGAAGTGAAATTGAGCAAATATTTGAAGTGAAATAAGGAAGAAAAAAATAAAGAGAAAAGAAGTGTCCAATTGAATTAGTTTTGTCCATTTGCTCTACCTAACTCATTATTGCGTTGGACTAGATCAATCAACTCTTAGTGGGTGGGTCGAATCCAATGTGCCAATAACTATAAAATATAAAAAATAAAAATTATTAATTAACTTTTATATAAGAAGACAGTAAAATATTTTAAATCACTATAAATTAATATAATAAATATAGAAATATAATATAATAAATTAATACATTATTTTATATTTATACTATAAAATAACAAAATATAATATACACTAATAAAAATAAAATAAAATAAAATGTACTAATTATAATAAAAATTTAATAATCATGCATTGATAGTGTAAAATAGTTTTACACTATTATTTAATCACAAACTATTGTGTATAGAATAGTATTTCTCTTCAAGAAAAAATAAGTCAAAAATCCTGGAAATATAATATAAAAAGAAAGTATATTATCTTGTGATGTAACAAATTTTTGTCATTACAATTTAATAAATTACGTACTTAATTAATGATATTGCTTTCTCATCGCCTAGTTAATATATAGTTATCATATATCTAAAAAAAATATAATTATTATATAAAACAATTTAAGACATCACTTAGAGATGCTTCAGTGTCCTTTGTCTAAATAATTTCATGTTGAAGATAAAATTTTATCATGTAAATCATTTGTCATTATTATTTATTAAAGTGATAAATAATGAAGATCATTATTTAAATAATTATTTTTTCTTTCTAGCTAGTTGGATAAGATAGATGTAATAGGAAGAAATTTACTGCATGATCGATTATGAATAAATATTTAGAGCACATTTTTACCTAAGAGTGCCTGGATGAATCGTTGTGGAGTTATTCTGGCTTAACTAGTGATCTCGAGTTCAAGGAAGATGATTTTACTAACATCTTCAAGGCAGAGTGCAATTTGAGTTTAAAATGTGGATATGTAACCAATACCCACTAAGTGCGTTTTTTACCAAAACAAGACCCTAAGGCCAATTTTAACAACTCAACACTTATTTTCCAAAATACATTTATTTGATTAGGTGACAAAATACGATTCGAACACTCACATGTTTATGCATAAGAATCTTGTATCTATCTCCGTATCACTTAAAGTTCCTCCTCAAACAACCTTAACAAAAGGAAACTCCTTACCTCTTAATTGTTTACTCCTACAGTCCTTAATCTTCACATAAGACACTTGATAAGATAAATTATCCCTAACTTGTATATCATCCAACTCAATCACATGTGAAGGATTAAAAACATACTTATGGAATTGAAAGACAAGAAAAATATTATGCAAATTTGCAAGAATAATAGGTAAGGCTATTTGATAAGAAACTTTACTGACTCTTTTTATGATTTGGTAAGGACTAATGAAACAAGGAGAAAGTTTACTAGTCTTTAAAGCATTGTCAATCCCAATCCATGGAGTGGCTTTCAAGAAGACATGGTCATATCTGTCTTTGGACACGTCTTAGGCCATTGGATGCCAATTATGATCGAATCCATCTTTGGAGTCCGCCATTTGATGCATCCACATTGTTTAGAAGCATATGAGAATATTAGACACCCAATTTGGACGTTCTCGTCTTTGGACAACCCTTTTGGATGAATCTACCTATGGACGTCCCTTTTGGAATGCATTGCATACTGCATATCTATTAAATTTAGGGTTTATATCCTATCAAATGGTGTAATCCCAATACTAGAGTGAAAGTTATCATTATGGGTGAACTCCACTAAGGGTAATAGATTATCCCAACTACCCCTCTACTCTAACACACAACCTCCACAAAGATCTTCTAAGGATTGGATGGTTATCTCAATTTGACTGTTCATTTGAGAATGATAGCCTGAGCTTAAAACTAAGCTTAGTTCTTAAGGCTTGGTGCAAGCTACCCCAAAATCTAGAAGTAAAGTATAGATCTCTATCAAACACTATACTAAAGGGTACACCATGTGATCTAACTATCTTACTAATGTACAAACTAATTAACTTTTCTAAACTATACCTGATGTTAATCATGATCAAATGAGTAGATTTTGTTAATTAATCCACTATAACCAAGATGAAATCCATGTTACTTTGGATTTTAGGCAAACTTGTCATGAAATCTATATAGATTAGGGTGGGAATAAGTTAAGGAGCACACATGCTATTAGGATTGGGATGACAAAAACATAAATGAAACTCTAACCCTTTCTTCTCTCAAATTAAAATTAAATTCATCTACTTGCTTATTTTTCTTTGCATGATTCTTTTTACAACTCTGAAAAATTGTTTGCTTAAACTACATAAGGGTTCCTTGAAATTGGTCATCACATACTCTAGTCCTTGCGGGTATGATATCTAGACTTATTTTCTCAATATTATTGTGATAAAGTATGTTTGCCCTTAAGTGCATTTTAACATGCATCGAGTTTTTGACATTGTTGTCGGGGACTAGTTGAGATATCAAAGGATAAAAATCATAGTGAGATTAGTTTTTTTTACTCTTCTTACCTTTTCCATTCTTTCTCTTCCTTTCCTTTCCTTTCTTATTCTTTTACTTTTGTTCTTTGTTTATGCTAACCTGTTCTTAGGGACCTCAATTACAATTTGACTTGGAGGTTGAAATAGTTGCTTGTAGGAATAGGAAATCAAGAAGAATTAGGATGAAACAAGGAAACTAGTATAAATAATAAAACCACATGCACCTCTAAGATGAAGAAGGTCCACTAGAGAGAAGGCAACAAGATTATTTTATCCCTACCATAGAGGTATCCAACAATATTTGTTTCCTTTTGGTAGGGGCCAATAACTTTTAACTAAAACTTGCCTTAATCATCAAGGTGTAGAATTTGGGCCAGTTTTAGGGATTTCCTACTAAATTACCCTTGGCCCATTTGAATAAGTTTATATGCTTCACCGACATAGTGAAGATGAACAACATGCCCATGGATGCGATACTCTTGGGGCTACTCCCCTTTTCTTTGACAAACATCACACTAGAGTGGCTCACATCCTTGCTTGACAGAGCCATCACCACATGGGATGAGTACCCGCGTAGTTTCTTACTCGAGTACTTCCTTCTAACCAAATCTAACAAACTAGAGTATGATATCCTAAACTTCTCTCACTTTGAGTAGAGTCATACACCCATAGTTTCTACTCAACTACTTCCTTCTAACCAAATCTAACAAACTAGAGTATGATATCAAGAACTTCTCTCACTTTGAGCAGAGTCATTGTACAAAGCTTGGTAGAGATTCTAGAATATGCTCTACAAGTGACCCCACCATGGCTTCCAAAATGGACAATTGATCAAAATCTTCTATAGTGGCTTGTCCACCCTGAATTGGACCAGCATTGACAGTGCTTGTGGAAGGACAATCATGAAGAAACCTCTAGCTGAATCTTATGGGATCATAAAGGACATTGCCTCTAACAACTATCGTTGTTCCACAAGAGACGAACACGTAACAAAGAGGCCATCTAGAATATACAAGGTAGAAGCAATGGTTATAAAGCAAAAGCTAGAGCTGCTCACTAAGTAGATAAAAACCCTGATACAGTCACGGTCCTAGTTCCTGCCATCTCCCCTTCCTGCATGTGAGGAACATGGGACAGCAAGCCATGAGAGCAAGGACTATCGAATGAGCAACTTCTTTGCCAATGTAGTAGAAGAAAACTTCATCAATAGCTCTAATAGAAACCATATTGAACCGTACAACAAGCCGTCTATCATTCCAAAGTGTTGTTTCTTAAGTTAGAAGGGATAAATGGGTTAAATTCCCTATCCAAAGCTCTTCAAATCTTATTGCATCACGGGACTTGGAAATTTCAAATTGCAAGGAGCTTGATCTGTGCAACGATGAAAACAGTTGTTACAACATGCAATGGAAAGAACTTAAACCTTTGTTGGTGGTTGTTCGCTAGCATCCCGAAAATGGAATATCTGCTTGAAGGGCTTCAGCATGTTACCATTCTAGAAAGGCTAACAAATTAGTACTTTCCCAATCTTACATATATACCGGAATGGATAACATTGCTGCAGCATCAAGTTGATGTCACTTCCATGAAAGTGTCGACCAAGGGAATTAATCTTCCACTTGGAGGTACAATCAGAGCAGTCTATTTCTTTTAATATTTTAGACACGAATCTAATTATATATTTAATTTACAAGATATATTATAATACAACTCAGAATGTGGGTTTTTTTATTTATACTTTTTCATGTACAACTAAACAAAGAAGACAAGCATGGGAAGGCAATCTCCATATATAACTAAATCAGATTAGTTTCATAACTAATAGGGATGCCAAGGACTTCGAGTGTGGAACGTGCAACCCATGAGAGGCAATTCATGGTAAGTTAATGATTGAGTTTACTTATCCTATATCTATTGAAATCTATCCAGAAAAATCAAAATTGACATTTGCATAGGGCGAAGAACTGTTGCAGTTGTGTTTATTACCCACTTGACTTGAAGAACTATAGAGGAAAGTAGAAATTAACTTAAGGATCACGATTCACAGGTAATGACTTAATTTTAATTATTAGGATACCTCCTATTCTTTCCCTTGTGAATTGTGAGTTAAGATTTGTACACCTATCAATCAGTATATATTATTGCTAACTAGCTGAGATACCGTAAGTACGGGCTGATATTGATACCAAATTGTTTAAAAATTGCTCTTTTATACATGTATTTATTTATTTTCTTTATATTTAAACGATCATGTTCTTTAGTTCTCTTGGAAGTGACTTAGTCACAATAGAAAGTCTAAAATATTTATTTAACTTTGATTGCACATACAATTTGCTATATAGCAGATGATTATGAAAAATAATAACAAGATGTGTGAGACTATTTAGTGAGACAAAAGAAAAGTTAGTAACAATCCATCTCTATCGTGCTTCTCTATATTTAGTGACAGTTATTGGTAATATTGTATTTCATATATTTATAATGTACCATAACATCTCTACTTTGTTTCTATGTAATTAAAGAAGTATTTATAGGTATTGTACATCCAACAACAATTCTGGAATGAAATAATAGATTCTTACTCATAATTAATTTCTTAATAGTTAATGTTGATAAGTCGATGTTACTTTTCCTTTAAGAGCAGTGAGTACAAATGAATTTCCCTTCTCTAAACCTTAACACCTTGTGGTTTCCTAGAATAGATCCTATCCAAAATGGAAACATGGCTTTAAAATTGACAGGATAACTATTTGATAGTGACCATTGAAATTGTTGACTTGATGTCTATAATTCCTCTAATAGCTTCAACTATTAGTTAATGGAATTTTCTGACTCTAGGAGATATCTATATAGAACGAAAGACTCTTGTTTTAGCTTTTAGCTGAAGAATGTTCAATATCGGAGCTTTGTTGTTGATAAGTCTTAAAAATTTGGGTTAAGCCTAATCAACTCTACAAAACTAGTTTGTAAGGTAAAGGTGTCTTCTATTTATTTACTATAATCAAGACATCTCATTAGTTGATGTGAGATCCTCAACCCATTCCCATCATGGTGAGGATTGGACATCTACCAATAATTCGATAACGAGTGATCTGATAAACTTAACAATAATCATTAGCATAAGTTCTAATAGTATCTTATAAGGTAAGATTTGTCCCCACTTATATTGAGATTTAAACTATCATGTTGTTTAGTTCTCTTGAAAGTGACTTAGTCACAAAATAGAAAGTCTAAATATTTATTTAACTTTGGTTGCTCATACAATTTGCTATATAGCAGACCATTATGAACAATAATAGCCACATGTGATGGTACTATTTAGTGGCATAGAAAAAAAGTTAGTAACATGCCATCTCTATCCTGCTTCTCTATATTTAGTGATAGTTCTTGGTAATATTGTATTTCATATATATAATGTACAAGTAGGGTGAAGGTTGCTCCTACTTTTATACTATAATCAAGACATCTCATTAGTCGATATGAGATCTCCAACTCATTCCTATCATGCCGAGGATTGTATATCTACAAGTAATTCGATAGTGAGTGACCTAGTAGACTTAACAACAATTATTAGAATAAGTTCTAATATTATCTTATATATTTGGGTTGGACCTAACTCAACCTTACAGAACTAACTTTTTAAGAAGAGTTGTCCCCACTTATATACTGTAATCAAGCTATCTTACTTGTCAATGTAGGATCTTCAACAATAAGTTTAGGCAGGTTGACTGTACACTTTTGTAGCTCAATAGAATTACTGTAAACTGTTGCTATCATGTAAACTATGAACATTTTTTGCTTTTTCTATTTGGATTGTTCAGCTTTCATTCTACCTTTTAATTTCGCTTCTACTTGTACAGACAAAATTTGGCACTTGATCCCTAGGTGTAAGTGTACTGAAGAGGACAATTAAGACTTGGCACTGCATTCCTATGTCTTACTTTATAACTGATATATGCTGTAAGTGTTCCATTTTACAATTTCTTTTATTAGTTGCTTGGCAATATTGTATTTCCCATACATAGAGTATCATAACTTTTCTTCTCTGCTTCTCTATTAAAACAGTATTTATACGTAATATTGTACATTTAATAGAATCTCTAAAAGGACTAAAATAGATATTTATTCAATTATTTATAATTTGTAATTTTGTAGTCATTTGACAGATTGAGGACAGAAGAAAGAGTTGGAACCATAAACTGATGATAGAAGAAGCATAACTATCTACTAAATATGCCTTGTATAACTTTGCTCCACCATGCAAGGACTGTCCTTGAACATGGTCCTTCAATATTGTCTTAACTTTTCGAAAACATATAGGATTTCAAGTAGCATTAGTGGTTCTTCATATGTAAATGTTAGTAAAAAGCTAGTGATAATTATGTTGGTTTGTTTTTCTCTAAATTCTTGTATTTTCATGTCTCCCACTTCACTTTCTCCCCAACTCATTTACTTGGTGTATATTAAAAAGTAACAACTCCAGTCAATAATGCAAAGAGAAAACAGATACAATTGGAATTGAATTATTAATGTATACAATAAACGAAGACCAATAGAATGATTTTAAGAAGCCTTTAATTTGAGGGCAGGACATGAACTTAACTCAGATATCCTCAAAATGCATAGTGAGTTTACTTTCATGCTTCCTGATCTTTCTCTTACTCTGCTTGAGTATGGATTAGACATTGAAATCTGAATAAATGCTGAAAGAGCAGTGATACTAAGAATATCTGCATTTCTTGAGACAAACAAGAAGTATCACTCCTTTGTTACAAATTGCAAAGATCAGTTTAAAATATCAATTCTACATGAATGCAATACATATAAATACTATTTATTGACCGTTTTATTACAAAGGAAATCAGCAAACGCATTTCATCAAAAGTCTCTTATCATTCTTTTTGTAAAAGGTTTATGTTATTTAGATTGTTTATCTGCAAGTGTTTCATAATTCCCAAACAGCCCCTATGAGGCTAGATTTAGGATGAAGTGGAATATAATAAATTATTTAACTCTTATGCATCAAATGTGGTTGTTAATTGATCTTGAAATTGTAGCTGAGAAATTCTAATGTAAAGCATTAGTCATTGTCATGTGTTGATAACCTTAAATAATTGGGTTGCTTTGTTTATAATGTCGGAGATGATATAGGGGATTTATTTTATCCTTAAACAAAAAGAGAGGAGATAAAGATTATTCAATAAACTTATCCTTTTTCTTACTCCTTAAAATTCATCTATGCATATAGTAACTTTGAACAAGCCATATTTTCCTTCTTGATTGATCAAATGGACCCTTAGCTCCTCATTTAGTCATTCTTATTTGCTTTTCTCTGACGTTTTCTCTTTGATACTGAATTGGTTTATGTCAGCGTTTGATAAAGACACTGGTGATGGTTTGTGTACTGGACTTCAGGGGTTTAAAGGAAGGATGTAAAAGCTTTTCAAGTGGGCATACTTCATGTAAGTAGTAGAATATCTATTTCAAAAATACTGATGAGGTGTTGATGGCATGAACTCAGTCTAGAGCGTTGTCTAAGATTTGAATATGAAAATTACTCATTGTGAAGGATTGGTTGGTTTATAATTGAATGTTTTGGTCTTTAAATTTGGTAATTAATGGTTAGTATACTTTGCTGGTCTTGGTTTCTTTTCATGGTATTTATTGTTAGAAATAATAATTAGAAAATAAAGGGTTGTAAGATGAAGAATTGTCAGTTACTTTGGATTAAGGAGTAGTTACTCTGCATTAAGAGATAATTACTCTACATTAAGGAGAAGTTATTTTATATTAAGATGCATTATTATTTTGTACTATTTATGAGTATTTAGTGTGTTAATTAAAAGACGTTGTAATGTTATGAATTTCTCTATTATTAATAAGGTATCAACCTATGTAACTGATAAGTCAAGAAATAAAATTTATTTTTTTATTTTCTAAAGTCTCCTCTGGTTTCCCTAACAAAGTGGTAAGCTCTGGTGAATTGAGAGAAACACTTAGTGAGCTGAGAGATACAGTTTGTGAGTTGAGAGATGACAAGTGGTAACTTGATCTTGTTTCAATTCCCTCGTCTTACCAATGGGAATTATGACAATTGGTGTCGTCGCATGAAAGCCTTGCTAGGTTCCAAGATGCTTGGGAGGTTATGGAGAAAGGTTATGCTCTCCTTGAAGAAGTGACTATTTTGTCACAACATGAGAAGGATATTTTAGTAAAGATGAAAAAGAAGGATCAACAAGCACTTACCTTCATCTATCAAAGTTTAGATGAAGCTATGTTTGAGATGGTGTCTAATGTATCCACCTCTAAAGAAGCTTGGGAGATTTTGAAAACTTCTCTTGAAGGTGTTGACAAGGTGAAGAAGGTGTGCCTATAAACTCTATGAGAAGAGTTTGAACTCTTGCATATGAAGGAGTCTGAATCAATTTCAGATTTTGGCAATATGGTGATGACAGTAGTGAACCAAATATAGCGTTACGGGGAGAATATGGAAGATATTCGTGTGGTAGAAAATATTCTTCATTCTTTAACCATAAATTTTGATTTTGTGGTTTGTGCAATTGAAGAGTCAAAGGATTTATAATCGATGATAGTGGACCAATTGAGGGGTTCACTTCAAGCATATGAAGAAAGGTTCAAGAGAAGACATGAGGAGCCTTTGAAGCAAGTCCTAAATGCCAAAGCTTCTTTGAAAGAAAATGGAGGAGAAAAATATCAAAGAGGACATGAACATGGACGTGGATTTGGACGTAGCCAAGGAAGAGGAGGAAGAGGTAGAAGAGGAGATCATGACAACTATAATATTGAAAGGAGTTATCAATCATGGAAGAGGAAGAGGTAAAGGCAATTTTGGTAGAACAAATGAAAGGAGGTATGATAAATCTAATGTTGAATGTTATAATTGCCATAAATATGGTTATTTTTCTTGGGAGTGTAGAACAAATGTTGAAGAAAAGGTAAATCTTGTTGGCGACAAAGAAGAAGGTGAAGAGCCAACACTGTTGTTAGCACTTAACGAAGATAGTGATGATAAGAGCCTATGGTATCTTGACAATGGAGCAAGTAATCACATGTATGGTTACAAGGAGAAATTTGTGGAGCTTGAAGAGAAGGTGAGGGGAAATGTTTCCTTTGGTGACTCTTCCAAGGTGCCAATCCAAGGGAAAGGTACTATTTTAATTTCCTTATTGAGTTTGGGACAACTTGTTGAGAAGGGATATGAAATCTTCATGAAAGAAAATTGTTTGTGGCTTAGAGATCAAAATTCTAATTTGGTTGCTAAGGTGTTTATGTCAAGAAATAGAATGTTCATGTTAAGCATTAAGACCAATGAAGCAAAATGCTTAAAGGCTAGCATAAAAGATGAAATGTGGTGTTGGCATATGAGGTTTGGGAACTTGAGCTTTGGAGCACTTAAGGCCTTAAGAAATGAGGAGGTGGTGAAGGGGATGCCTCACATCAACCATCCCAATCAAGTGTGTGAAGCATGTCTTCTTGGAAAGCATGCAAGAAGTTTTCCTAAAGAAGTTGAATCAAGAGCAAATGAGCTTCTCCAACTTGTGCACACTGATGTGTGTGGTCCAATTGATCCTCCTTCATTTGGTAAAAATAAATATTTCTTACTTTTTATTGAAGATTTTAGTAGGAAGACTTGGGTGTATTTCTTGAAGCATAAACTAAGGCATTTGTAATTTTTAAAAATTTTAAAGCTCTTGTAGAAAAAGAGAGTGGTTATGTAATTAAGGCTTTAAGATCCGATAGAGGTGGCAAATTCACATCAAAAGAATTCAATGAATTATGTGAAAAGAATGGGATTTGTCGCCCTCTAACAGTTCCTAGAACCCCACAACAAAATGGGGTAGTGGAGAGAAAAAATAGAACTATTCTTAACATGGCTAGATGTATGTTGAAAGCCAAATCTATGCCCAAGGAATTTTGGGCCAAAGTTGTTTCATGTGCAGTTTATTTTTCTATTCGCTCTCCTACAAGGAATGTCAAATGTCAAACACCTCAAGAACTATGGAGTGGAGTGAAGCCAACAATTGACCATTTTAGAATCTTTGGGAGCATTGCATATGCTCATGTGCCCAACCAAGGAAGATCCAAACTTGATGATAAAAATGTGAAGCATGTGTTCATTAGTTATGATTGATGCGACCTAAATCGCCCTGGGGCGATTTAGAAGATGCTGGCATTCGGCGAAATGGCGCTTTGTCATGAATTTGAATGGATGGATCAAAGTCTGAGAATGTGCCGGGAACCACAAGGACCCAGCGCGATGAGTCGACATCTGTTAAGCTACCCTGGGAAAGGTTGGCCTAAACTAATGTGACTCGGATTAGAGTCGCCACTAGTGTTTAATGGTACACTGGAAATCGAGGATATGGCGCGGTCTCGAGTTAGAGAATCCGGGTAAGGAGCCAGTTACGCGTAGGGATGATGCATCATCCCCTCCGCCTACCATCTGGTAGTTACCCTATGAATTGCATACTATATAACCTCTACTATGATGGATGATATAGAGACAAGTTATTGGTGGAATGGTTAACTTGACAAGAGTAGGCCTCTTTCTCCTACGTGCCTCCTAACTGGGAGGAATCAAAGTCAACGTAGTTTTGTACGAATGCAGGAGGCGAGGGAGAAAGTCAGACTTTCCGTTAGGAGTCCTTCCTTTGGGAGGGGAGCAACAAGGTGTTTATAGGGTATGGATTATGGTATGGTTGAACGTTCCCTTAGGCGTTCGTTAGAGTTTAAGGTGCGGGGATGAAACTTTCCATTAGGCACTCAGCCCTCACAGTTTAAACTAGAAGTCGACTCTATCCATTAGGCATCCTGCCTCGGTACTGAATTGTATGTTTGTGAGTATGCCTACTAGGTTGACTCGAGTATGTAGATACTGACTTGGGGTCGGGTGAAATGCGCTGGGTGTCTGGCCATGAAAGTCGGGACTGTCTCAGTGTTAAGTTAAGGCGAGCTATGAGCCTTCCATCTGAAGTGTTCGTGACTTGATTTTAAATTGAGGCAAGCTATGAGCCTGCCATCTAAAGTGTTCGTGACTCGGTTTGATATCGGAATTGACTGTGCGTTAGAGATTTGCAGTATTTGGGTCATATAGACTCGAGAATGTAGGGATTTAAGCTTGGTGAGGGGAACGCCAAGGCCGACTCAACTTCCTTATGTGGCAAACTACGTATTCACCATTTGAAGTGTGTCTAGGGAGGATGCCTATGGCTTGAGTGAAACTTTGGCCAAGAGACTTACCTGGTATCTAGAGAGTTGGTTGTCGCATAAGCTTGCAGTTGATCCTTTCAAAATTTCATGTTGTAGTTCGTGTAATAATTCCTTAGTGATTTCGCTCTTCTTTAATTCTTCGATTCTTTGCCCCTCGTTTGGGAGGGGAACAACGAGGTGTTTACAAGGTATGGATTCTAGTATGGCCAAACTTTCCCTTAGGCCCCTATCGGAGTTTGGGGTGCGGGGACGGAACTTTCTGTTAGGCACTCTACCCTCGTGGTTTGACCTTGAAGTTGGGACTATCCATTAGGCATCCTGCCTCGGCACTAAATTGTTTGTTTGTGAGTCTACCTACTAGGTTGACTCAGGTATGCAGATACTGACTAAGGGTCGAGTGAAATGCATTGGCTGTCTGCCCATGAAAGGCGGTACCGACTCAGTTTTAAGTTAAGGCGAGCTATGAGCCTACCATCTAAAGTGTTCGTGACTCAGTTTGATACTAAGACGAATTGCATGCCATCTAAAGTGTAATGGGATGGGACTAAGACAGCCTGCCTACCATCTAAAGTGTAATGGACTTGATTTGAGACTATGATGGCTTGCCTGCCATTTGAAGTGTTCGTGACTCAGTTTGATACTGGAACGGGCTGTGCGTTAGAGATTCAGACTGTTTGGATCATATAGTCTTGAGGACGTAGGGATTTAAGCTTGGTGAAAGGGGGGAAGCTGAGGTCGACTCGACTTCCTTCTATGGCGAATTACGTATTTGCCATCTGAAGTTTGTCTAGGGAAAATGCTTATGGCTTGAGTGAAGTTTTGGCCAAGAGACTTACCTGGTATCTAGAGAGCTGGTTATCGCGTAAGCTTTCAACTGATCCTTTCAGAATTTTAGGTTGCACTTCGTGTAGCAATTCCTCAACGATTTCGCTCTTCTTTGATTCTTCGATTCTTGGCCCCCCCCAACCCTTCACGCTAAGGCATTTTATAGCCTTTGAGAAGGCGATAAGAGTGCATATGATCTTTCCATGTGGATCTACTCCCGCCTCTTGATCGAGTTCTATAGCCTTGGCAATCCCCAAGTTGATGCTCATTGGATCCCGCGCTTGATCGTGGCACGTTCTCCTTGAATTCGTGGCGCCTCTCATGGGTAGTGGTTGACATGGTGCATTCCTTTGCTATGATTGATGAGGATCTTGCTCTATTGAAGGTGGTGGGGCCCTTGGTTTGCTGGTGTGGCTTTATTAACAGCCTCTCCTTCCTTTTCAGAAAATCGTGCGTCTTAGACTGCTCTGATTTTGGTGAAGTTATTATCGTTGTGCTGATGTGGCAAATTCTATTTGGTTCTGTTGGGCTGGACGAATCTCATCATCATTGAGGTGAAGTCTTGTGCACTCGATGCGGGCCACTTCAAGTCTCTGATTGTTTGGGTTGCACCTTGGGGACCCTCCTTTTGCGTTTGTCTTGATGAGGGGTTGGCCTTTGGTCCTGTTGGGTTTCGACCGACTCGTAGGCTGGTTTGTGTATGTTCTTGCTGGTCTTATCCCACGGGTTGAAGTCAAATGCGCTCTTCCTCTTGGATGTGGCTGAGTTGGCTAATCTTCTCAACGGGTCTCTTCCCCGCCCTTTTGGGCTTGAGTCCTCTTTGTATTCGCAGTTTTCGTGGATTTGTTTCTTTGCTGGACAGATTTAGGGTCCTACAACTGCCTCCTCTTTATTTGTGGGCACTCTGGGGAGACGCTAGTGTCTTCTCCGAGTGGCCAGGAATAAAGATATCTCTTGCTAGTCCTCATCCGTGTACCGGGTTGACCGAAGGTAGAAGGTCGCGTGTAGGAGCGATGCGCCTTTACATCAAGTGACATGGCTACTTGGGAGTCAAGAGTCAAGCGAGACACCTTTAGGTGTTGTGACTTCTTAGAAGGCAAAAGGTTGTGCATTTTGAAGTTAGAATGACAAGGCTCATGTCGCTTCGCTTCGCTTTGAATGTGTATTGTCGTTTCTTCTTAAATGTGCCCTTCAGTATTGGTGACATATGAATTCATCGTTCTTGCTTTTTCACGCCCGTATTTAATTTCTTGGCTTCCTAGACACGTCTCTTTCCTGGTTATAAATGGGCAGGTCTTAGGCTGTCATTTCTTCGCCTTTCCACTTTGCCACTTTTCCCCTTCGAGAGTAATGTGAAAATCTTCTTTAGCCCCATGTAGTGGTGTATTAGAACACATATTCTTTTCCATTTAGGCCACTGATTCCAGAAAGCATGTACCTCAAAACGCTCTTGGCTGGGCTTTTCAAATAGCAACCATCCCCTTTGAGAGGCCTTATTCTTGGGTCTGTGTGATAAGTGAGTGACGGGTGTGTAGTGGCGAGTGAGCTGCCTTCTTTCTGGGAAGCCGAAGTGGACGAAGCAGTTGTAGGAGTTGGCCCGAACACCACAATGGTTTGCAAAGACTTTAAGGCAAGCGACTCTCGAGGTCGACTTCAACAAATGTGTCGTGAAACAAGATGTGATGGATGGGAACTTTTCCTTCTTTGTTGTTGCTTTTTTTTTCTTTGATGTAAAAGTCCTCTTGTAATTTATGTTATGTTCAATAAAGCGAACGCGTTCTCTTATCTACTGTGTTTTGCTTACTTGTTTTATTTCTTTAGGCTAAGAAGCTATAACAACTAAAATCTAATGTTAAGATGGGAAGGAGAAAAAAAAAAACAAAATTCTGACCTAGAACCAGGAGACTCTAAAATGGTGGACTTGGGTGACCCTGAGACTCAAGGTTGGTAAACAATGGAAGTCTGAAATTGACACACTCAAACTCCTAAACTAGCGAACTTGGGTGATTTGGAATTCTATACTAACAGACTTATGTAATTCTAAACTAATGCATTATGATGACTTGTAACTCTAAACAGGTAAACTTGGACGATTCGGCATTTTACTAACACACTTGCAACTCTAAACTAATAAACCTTTGATTTGGAGTTCTCAATTAATGGTCTCAGGTGATTTGAAATTTTGATCCGAGGATTGAAGTGTGAAATGTGTTTGAAGTGGAAGTGGATTGAGCGTAGTTGACTCAATTTTCTTGTTTTCTTGGAAACTTACGTTTGATATGGAGTCGAATAAGGGTTTACTACACTAAGGTAGGCTTTGACATGGAGTCGGATAATGGTTCACTACACTGGTGGTAGGCTTCGACACGGAGTCGGTTAAAGGTTCACTACACTAAGTATGCTTTGACACGGAGTTAGATAGAATTCACTACATAGGTGGTAGGCTTCGACACAGAGTCGGATAAAATTCACTACACTGAGTAGGCTTCGACATTGAGTCAGATAAGGGTTCACTACACAAAGTAGGCTTCGACGCGGAGTCAGATAAAGGTTCACTACACCGAGTAGGCTTTGACACGGAGTCGGATAAAAATCACTACACTGAGTAGGCTTCGACATAGAGTCAGATAAGGGTTCACTACACGGAATAGGCTTCAACATAGATTCCGATAAAGGTTCACTACCCTAAGTAGGCTTCGACAGGGAGTTGGATAATGGTTCACTACACTAGGTAGGCTTCGATATTGAGTCAAATAAGGTTCACTACACTGGGTAGGCTTTGACATTGAGTCGGATAATGTTCACTAAATTGGGTAGGCTTTGACACGGAGTCGGATAGAATTCACTACACAAGCGGTAGACTTCAACACGGAGTCAGATAAGGGTTCACTACACTAAGGTAGGCTTCACCACGAAGTTGGATAAAGGTTCACTACACTGAGTAGGCTTCGACACGAAGTTGGATAATGGTTCGCTATACTGGGTAGGCTTCGACACTGAGTCAAATAAGGTTCACTACATTGGGTAGGCTTTGACACTGAGTTGGATAATGTTCACTACACTAGGTAGGCTTCCACACGGAGTTAGATAGAATTCACTACACAAGTGGTAGGCTTCGACACGGAGTCACATAAGGGTTCACAACAGTAAAGTAGACTTCGACATGAAGTCGGATAAGGGTTCACTAAACTGAGGTAGGCTTCGACACAAAATCGAATAGAATTCAATATACAGGTGGTAGGCTTCAACATGGAGTCAGATAATAGTTCACTACACTAAGGTAGGCTTCGACATAAAGTTGGATAAGGGTTCACTACACTAAGGTAGGCTTCTACACGAAGTCGGATAAGGTTCATTACACTGGGTAGACTTCGACATTGGGTTGGGTAAGGTTCATGACACTACGTAGGCTTCAACATCGAGTTTGATAAGGTTCACTACACAAGTGGTAGGCTTCAACACAGAGTCGGATAAGGGTTCACTACACTGAGTTAGGCTTCAACACGGAGTTGGATAGAATTCACTACACAGGTGGTAGGCTTCGACGCGAAGTCGGATAAGGGTTCAGAATGCAATTGTTAGTGTATGCATGGAGTGTTTCCCATCCTCGCTTTGTATGTTGTATGTTGGGGTATATTTTATTTGTCCAAGTGTCCTATGTATGCACAAAATGCCTCTTCTCTTGGTCTTATACACGCGTGGGACATCCGGGCTCAAGTACGTTCGTGACGTAGTCCTTTAACTCGTATGCGCATTGCGGAGTGACTCGATGATCAAGGCGGATCCTGCCTTCAGACTCGGCTTTGTGTGGGTTTCGTCGCGACGTGGCGGTAGGGTTGTCAGATTCTCGGACGGGCCGACGAGTTCCCCTTTTTGATCTTAGCGCAACAGTGCATTAGCATTCCTTTTGTTTAATAAAATATGCTATGACAAAGAATAATTTATTGATGAAAAGGGTTTACGAGAATGAGTCCCTCCTGAGGGATCCCATGGAATAGGATATAGGTCAGGACCAGCTTCTAGCCAAATGCCCTTAGTTGGGAATTGATAACGATTCCCCTCGTGTCGGCGATGCTAACTCCTCCATCCTGGAGACTCAAGGTCAACCCTTTGGATTCTGCCTCGATTGAACTCTCGGGGATAGAACAGTTTGACAATGTCTATGTTGACGGGGTGGATCAGCTCATGCCCCTCTGGGTTGGTTAATATTAAGGCTCCTTCAGTGAAAATGCGTTTGACTATGTAAGGCTCTTCATAGTTGGAAGCCCATTCCCATCTCGAGTCCTTGGCATTGGGCAAGATTTTTCTGGGTACCAAGTCTCCTTCCTAGAGTGAGCGGGGCCTCACCTTTGTGTCAAAGGTGTTTTTGATCTCTTTTTGATAGAGTTGTCTATGACATAAGGCCGTCAACCTCTTTTTTTCTATCAAGTTGAGTTGGTCTCGCTGGCTCTAGGTCCATTTGGCTTCCTCCAATTTGGCCTCGTCTATAACCCTTAATGAGGGTATTTCCACTTCTACTGGGAGAATCACCTTTGTGCCATACGCCAACAAATAGGGGATTGCCCTTGTGGTAGTTTGCATTGAGGTTCAATATTTATGTAGGGCATAAGGTAACATGTCATGCCAAGCTTTATATGTCACCGCCATCTTCTGTACTATTTTCTTGATGTTTTTATTGGCCACTTCCACACCCTCATTCATTTTGGGACGGTAAGGCGTTGAATTGTGGTGTTTAATCTTGAATTGCTCAAACAACTCAGTCATTGCTTCATTGTTCAAGTTTTTTATGTTGTTTGTGATGATGCAAGTTGGGAGTCCATATCAGTATATGATATCCCTGCTGAAGGCGGTGGCACCCTTGGTTTGCTGGTGTGGCTTCATTAACAACCTCTCCTTCCTTTTCAGAAGATCATGCGGCTCAGAGTGCTCTAATTTTGGTGAAACTATTATCTTCGTGCTGGTGTGGCAAATTCTATTTGGTTCTGCTGGGCTGGATGACTCTCTTCATCATTGAGGTGAAGTCTTGCGCACTCGATGAGGGCCACTGCAAGTCTCTAATCGTTTGGGCTGCACTTTGGGGGCCCTCTTTTTGCGTTTGTCATGATGAGGGGTTGGCCACTGGTCCTCTTGGGTTTTGTCCGAGTCATTGGTCGGGTTGTGTACGTTCTTGTTGGTCTTATCCTGCCGGCTGAAGTCAAATGGGCTCTTCCTCTTAGATGTGGCCGAGTCGGCTAATCTTCCCAACGGGTCTCTTCCTGACCCTTTTGGGCTTGAGTCCTCTTTGTATTCGTAGTTTTCGCAGAACTATTTCTTGGGCCGAACAGATTTAGGGTCCTACAATGATGCAAATTCAAAAGGCTACAAGTTGTATAATTCAAACAATGGGAAGATGATTGTAAGTAGAGACGTAATATTTGATGAGGAAGAGGCATGGAATTGGGAGAAAGAAGAAGCCACTTATGATTTCCTTCCATATTTTGAAGAAGGTGTTTAAGAAGTTGTAGTACCAAATGAGTTTACTACTCGACCTCCATCACCAACTCCTTCAGTTCATGAATCCTCATCTTTCGAAGGGAGTTCAAGTGAAAGGACACAAAAAAGAAAAGCATTCAAGAAATATATGATGAAACAAAAATTATAAATGATTTATTTTTCTTTTTGTTGACAGTGAGCCTCTAACTTTTGATGAAGCTATGGAGGAGAAAAGGTAGAGACAAGCCATGGAGGAATAAATCAAAGCCATAAAGAAGAATGACACTTGGGAGTTATCAAGTCTTCCTAAGGGTCATGAAGCAATTGGAGTCAAATGGGTGTTTAAGATCAAGAAGAATGCAAAGGGAGAGGTGGAAAGATACAAAGCAAGGCTTGTTGCTAAAGGATACAAGCAAAAACATGGAGTTGATTATGATGAAGTGTTTCCACTAGTTGCTTGTATGGAGACAATTTGTCTTCTTATTTCAATAGCAGCTCAAATGGGTTGGAGAATCTTCCAAATTGATGTCAAATCAGCTTTCCTAAATGGATATCTTGATGAAAATGTCTATGTTGAACAACCAATGGGCTTTGCCATCAAAGGACAAAAAGAGAAAGTCTTGAAATTGAAGAAGGTGTTGTATGGCCTAAAGCAAGCACCAAGGGCATGGAATAGTTGCATTGACAAGTACTTTTAAGACAATGGGTTTGTTCATTGCCAACATGAGTATGCTCTTTATGTTAAAAAAATTGATAATTGTGATATTCTTCTAGTTTGTCTTTATGTGGATGATCTTATTTTTAATGGAAATAACCCAAATTTGTTTGAAGACTTCAAAAAGGTTATGCCTTGTGAATTTGAGATGACAGATATAGGACTCATGTCCTACTACTTGGGATTAGAAGTGAAGCAAATGAATAATGACATTTTTGTTTCTCAAGAAAGCTATGCAAAGAAGGTGTTGGAGAAATTTAAAATGTTTGATTGTAATCCTGTGAACACACCCATGGAAGGTAGCTTGAAATTGTCAAGGTTTGATAGTGGAGAGAAGGAAGATCCTACTTTGTTCAAAAGTCTTGTAGGAAGCTTAAGGTATTTAACAAGTAGAAGGCCAGATATTATGTATGCGGTTGGTGTAGTTTGCCGCTTTATAGAGGCTCCTACCTCTACTCGTATGAAGGTAGCAAAGAGTATTCTTCGTTACCTTAAAGGTACACTTGATTTTGGCTTATTTTACTCTTTTTCTAATGAGTTCAAACTTGTGGGATTTTGTGATAGTGATTTTGCGAAAGATGTTGATGATAGAAAAGTACTACTGGTTTTGTGTTTTTCATGTGTGGTTGTGCTTTTTACTTGGAACTCTAAAAGCAAGTCATTGTTACACTTTCTACTTGGGAAGCTGAGTATGTGGTTGCAACTTCTTGCACATGTCAAGCTATTTGGCTAAGAAGATTGTTAAAGGGTTTAATATGAACCTAGAGGAGAGTACAAAAATTCATATCGATAATAAATCTGCACAAATTCTTGCTAAGAATCCGGTGTTTCATGAATGAAGCAAACACATAGATACAAGGTATCATTTCATTAGAGAATGTATTGTCAAGAAAGAGGTAGAGATAGTTCATATGAAGACTCAAAATCAAATTGTAGATATTTTTACTAAGCCCGTCAAGTTTGAAGATTTTATAAGATTGAGAGCAAGACTTGATGTACAGAATTTTCTAATTATGAAGGGATGTTAGAAATAATAATTAGAAAATAAAGTGTTGTAAGATGAAAATTTGTAAGTTACTCTGGATTAAGGAGCAGTTATTCTGCATTAAGAGACAATTACCCTACATTAACGAGCAATTATTTTGTATTAAGAGGCATTATTATTTTGTAACTACTATTTATGAGTATTTAGTGTGTTAATTAAAAGACGTTGTAATGTTATAAATTACTCTATTATTAATAGGGTAAAACCTATGTAACTGTTAAGTCAAGAAATAAATTTTATTTTTCTATTTTCTAAAGTGTCCTCTAGTTTGTCTAATATTTATCAGGGAAGTTATAGTGTTTGATTGGTAAGCTATGCCTAGTCTTATTTATTGCTGCTCTTGTGGTAGTTGCTGAGTTGATGATTATTGACATTATTGGACTGAGACTGATGTGTTTGCTGGAGGCCTTATAGGTCGCTTGCTAGTTAGTAGTTATTATTGTTATCATAATGCAATGCATTATTTCTTTGTTTGAGCCTTATTTTATGCTCCAGAAACAATTGTGGATTCTTAGTATTGTCCCATTGCCACTAATAGAAAATGTCATCATTAAAACACCCTTGTTGAGGAAGAGGTCAAGACATTTGATGCTGTGATTTTGAAGGAGTTCATGATGATGGTTACAACAATGATTCAGGTAATCCTATTGCCAATCCTCTTAGCCCGGATATGGAAACATAACAACATTTTATCTCCAGATCATGTTTCGGATTCTACATGTTTGCATTATACTTCTGCTCATGCCACCAAAAGTGGTGCCAGTGCCCCAACCCCTGATCATGACTTTAATATGGCTGATAAGGGTGTTGTAAATAATCCTTCTACTTTGCCTTCCAATGTCAAGAATGATTTTAAGAAATTGTCTCACTTTTAGAAGAAGAAAATTTTATTTCTGATGTAGGCACAAAATTCACTCCTATATTGTTTAAATCCGAGTAAAAGAAACAAAAGAAATTGAACAAGAGGCTTATTCTGAATTCTGAGCACGACAATACCCAATATAGGGATGGTACCAACAAGCCTATTGTTCATGATTAGGATGAAGATCCTATATTGGAATGCTAGGGATTTAGGTAACCTTGAGACAAAGATCAATTTTAGAAGAGTTTTTATCAGTCACAAACCAGATTTTCTTTCCTTGCTAAACCTTGCATTTTGCATGATCAATTTCCATCTACATTTTGGAAAAAGTTTAAGTTGAAGACTTTTGTTGTTAATGATTATGATAGTCTTGCTCGTAATTTGTGGGGTGTGAGAGTTGAGCACTTAACTCCATTTGTTTTGGCACTTTCTAACCAACATCTTTCTTTCTCAATTGTTTAGGGAAATAAGTTGGTTTACATTTTTGTTGTTTATGCTTGCACCACTTATGTTCTCAAGAGGAAACATCTAATGGAATTAGCAAATTTGCAGCAAGCCAACCCAGGACGTTGGTGCTTTATTCGAAGCTTTTAAATGTTCTTTTGGGTGCTTTTGAAAAGAGAGGCAGTATACTTCGTATTAAATTCATACTCTCATCTAATGTGAAGAATTCAAAACTTGGAATGATAGTTGTAATTTGAAATACATCATGACCAGAGTAGCTAAGTTCACATGGTCTAATGGTAGTGGTTCTAACGGTCACACAGAGATGAGGCTAAATAGATCCATTAGTAATGAAGATTGGCTCTTTCACTAGGATAGTGTGGCTTGTTGTACAACATTACCCTATTCTCTTAGTCCTAAAAAAAGGTGTAATGGTGCTTTCTTCTTCATTTAAATTCTTTAGTATGTGGACCAATCATATGGATTGCATAAGATTACTATCTGAGATTTGGAGAGGGGTTCATCTTGTCTAGGAAACTTAAATCTTTGAAGATTGTCTTAAGAACCTGGAATAGACAAGTTTTTGGTAATGTCGATCATAGAGTTAAGAATGCAAGGTCTGTCGTGGATGAAATTCGATCACATTTGGATAGATTTGTTTTTCAAAAGCTCTGCACAAATAGGAACTAAAGGCTCAAATTAATTTAGATCAGGCCCATGCTTTTCAGGAATCTTATTGGAAGTACAAAACAAGGTTCAATTGGTTCACTCGTGGAGATAGTTGTACAGATTGTTTGATATTTTAAAAGATTAAAATTTTTTATTTAATTAAATGTAAAGATCTTTTTAGTTGTAAAAGATTAAACATTTTGTTTGATACATAAAGACCAATTATTAATGAGAAGAACATTCGGGACTTGTGCATCACATGAATATGTCCTTAAGGACAATGTGAAATCAGATATCTCGAGTTATTTCTTTTATGTTAATTTTTTTTTTATGCAGATAAAGAATGGATTGAAATTCGCACATCTAAATTTGCACATCTTTGAAATAATTATTTGTTGTAAACAAGGAGAGATAATTCTTGATAAAGTGAGTGATATTGAGAATCCTGTGCTTCATTACTTCACCTTACTTTATGCATGAGACCTCTTGTGTTGATAATGGGCTTATTTAGATGGACATCTCAGCTCTGGTATCCTCCACAGATAATACAATGCTTACCAATATTCTTTCCTTTGAAGAGGAGTCAGCAGTTGCTAGCAAAGTTGCATTGCATGCATATTTATCTGCTCCTTGCACAACACTTCATTTCTTGGTCCTTCCTCTTCATCTTCTTGTTCACACTCTTTCCACTTGTTCAGCTCCTTAATCTTAAGTGTAAATCAAAGTGAGATTTGCTGATCTAATTAATGATATTCTTGTTCAATTTTTTATGCAAGAGCATCACATGATTTTTTATTTCTCTATTCTTATATTTCTCCCCATTCATAAATTGTGTCCTTTTTCTCCCTCTCAATTTCCCGATTGATTCATTTTTCATTTAAACAAGCAAGACCAGTTCAGTATCTCTTTTATCTATGTTTAAGTAGATTTTGATATTTATGTTCCCCACCCTACTTTGATTTTATTGCGACACCCATTTCCTCATTTTTTCATACATATTATTTAATTCAACTATGGTAGTTGGTGCAGATTATAGTATAGTATATTTTTCAGTTACAATATAATTTCACTCCCTTCTTTCTCTAGCTTAGCTTCTTTTTGTTTTGGTAGAAGTTTTCATCTTAATTACTGATTGTTATTTTTGAACTGTTAATTTTTTTTTGTCAATCGCGTAACTCACAGGCCTATATTTATTTTCAACAAATTAATTAACAAATAGAAAAACTTGTTTCACGAATTATTGAATTTATTATTTATTATTCTTTGTAATTACAAGTTTTATAGTCTGTAAACCCAGTTTTCCTATTTAATTTTGGATTTTGGTTGAGTTGTATAGAAAGTCACAAATTCACGAATTATTGTTTACCGCATCTCTTGCCGGATGAGGAAGGATTCTCACTCTACGAGCACGTGTCGAGTAGAGGAGTATCTCCTCTGTTGAGCCTATTTGTTAGTCGAGTGTGAGACTAGCTAAGCAAATATGAATCCTAGAGTTCTTTGTGGTTCCCTTCGCTGAGTGAGTGGTAAGGCTCTTTGAGTAAGAGTGTCAGGACCTGAAATTAGTGCTCCCTATAGTCCTACTCGCTAGGCGAGTAGTGAGGCTTGCCGAGCGAGAGAGTGAAATAAAGAGTGGAAACACTTTGTCAAGAGTTTTTGTTGACCGAGTTGGTGTCTCACTAAGCAAGAGAGGGGAACAAAGAGCAATAACTCTCTATGACTCCTTTTTGTTGGGCAAGTAGTGGTATTTCTATGTGAGATGGTGAGAACCAAAAGAGTAACTCTTTGTTGCTCCTTCTAAGTAGGCAAATTTTGGATTCGATGCGTGAACTAAAGGTCTAGACTCTTTAGTGACCTTGTCGCTAAGCGAGAGTGACCATTCGTTAGGTGAATGAGGGATTCATTGGGCAAATGGCAATGTAAAGCTCCCTGTAGCTCTAATTCGCTAAGCATGATGTTGGTCTCACTAAGTGAGGCATGCAAACTTAAAGAATAGATCCCTTATCAATATATATGTGTTTTTATGTTGCCTTTATATACTATTATATATGAACTTTAAGTGTGATATAACTATCATTGTATTGACAAATGAGTATGAGATATAAAAACAAGTAATGGATGAGAGGTTGTCGAACAAGTTGCCTAAGCCAAGAGTAGTGAGTAAGGGAATCAGATAAAACTAGTCGAGTGAACTACCTAGGTCCATGTGGGGGCAAGAATGGTGCATATTGTGTGGGTTGTGAGATGAGGTACCTAGTTTGTGGCAAGCGAGCATAGTCCTTATTAACCCAAATTAAAAGGAAAGAATGAGAAAATCATTTGTGTGATATCCATCATATAATATAATTGGTGTAAGAAATAGTATACATGAGCCAAGTGGTAAGGTCAGTCAACCTATTGAGGCTACTCAATACAAAACCCTAATGGTTGTGACTGATCTCATGGGCTAGCACACATGGTAAAAGGTAAGTACATTTTGATGTTTTATGGAAGTAGGTTGTGTGAACTGGAATTTTTGTATATGGCTTTGGGTGGGCACTTCTTATGCTTAATCTCAAAGTCTAATTATATTATCAATGAATTTTCTTAACTTATAGAAAAAAGACATCTTTGTGAACTTAAAAGCAATCTTCATTTCGACAAATTGTGTTGTCAATTTAATTAAAAAGAATATAGATTGGAGCATGAAAAATGATCTTGAAAGGATAATTCAAGATTGTGTCAATCTTAGATGTATACTAGAATGGATAACATCGTTGGAGCGATGGAAAATTGCAAATTGTCCCAAAGTTGAGGTCTCTACTTGAAGGTGTGAAAGTGTTGGAGAATTGATAAAGATTTCTTTTGTCGTGACTGTGGGAATTAATCTCCAACAAGGAGGTAAGATTAAAGCTATTTGTTTATTTTAATCTTTTAGCAAAAAACCTAATTAGTATAATATAATACAACTATGAATTTATGTTTTTTCAATTATAATTGTTCATATACAACAAAACAAAGAAGATAGGCATGAAAGTGGCAATGCTTGGTAATATTGTATTTCATATATATAATGTACCATAGCATATCTACCTTATTTCTCTTTAGTTAAATAAGTGTTTGTAGAAATTATAGATCTAACAATAATTCTAAAAGACAATAATAAATATTTATTGATAATTTCTTAATATTGATGGCAAGTAGACTTATTTTTGCTTTAATGAATATAATAAAGTGAGAGTAAGTATAAAGTAATTTCCTTCCTTTTCAACATTTTAACTTTTGAAATTGATAACTATATGAATTTGACATAATGGTTTGAAATAGAAAACATGATTTGAAAATTGACATGATAACTATTTGAATTTGCCCGTTGAAATTGATGACTTGATGCCTGCCAATCTCATAGTAGCATTGGTTGGAAATGGAATTTGTTTGGCTCTTTTAGATACCTATACCATCATTGTTTTTGTTATATTTATTAGCCCAAGAATGTTTCAAATTAGAGATTTTCTTTGGTGATAAGTAACCTTTGAAGCTCAATAAAATTATTGCAAACTTTTTGCAAATCATGTAAACTATGAACATTTTTATTTTCTTATTTTTGGATTATTTAGCAGACATCCTATTCTTTTTATTTGGTATAGGCAAGTTGAAAATACACTCCATAAATATTTGCTAAGTTCTTGGTTGATTACGTGATTGCTACTTGTATCAATAAATTTTTGGTCTTTGATCCCTAGGTGTAAGTTGACTAAAGTCAAACTAAAGTGGAATACTAAGACTTAGCATTGCATTCCTATATCTTATTTTATTTGTGATATGATGTAAGCGCTCTATTTGATAAATATGTTATTAGTTTCTTGACATATTGTATTTTACTTAAAAAAAATATCCTAACTTTTCTACTCTGCTTCATTATAATTAAAGTACTATTTAGACCTTATGCATATGGTCTGGAAGGGACTAAAATAGATGTCTACATGTATACAAATATTTATAATTTGTGATTTTGTTGAAATTTTGATAAATTGAGGATAGAAGAAAGTATTGGACTCATAAACTAAGTTGACTCCTCTCCTCAATTTGGAGCAAGTTAAGCATGTACGGTGTCTATCATAATTTTGCTCCATCATGCAAGGATTGTTGAACTATTGAGTGTGTGGGCTCTTTTCCCCTATGGAATGGGCTCCTTTCCTCTATGGAAAAAGATCCAAAATAGAAGCTTATTATGTGTTTCCCTTCATTAATTGTTGAAAAAGCCAAAATTTTGTTAATGGTTTCTGCATATCTTTTCTTGAAATTTAACCATCTGATCGTTGATTCATTGCCTGTAGTGGGAGATATTTAGTGTATACTACATATAATTTTTCTAATTTTCTTTCATCTTATCTTCTTGATTTTCTATTTGTAAGCTAGCTGCTTTGGTTGTTTGTTTAGATACCAATCACGGTTTATTCACTTGTTTGAGACTTTTTTGTACATTTTATTTTTATTATAGTGAAGCTTGATTGACTGGCTTGTGCAGGTGGTTTCTATCTCTCACCTTCAATGGGTTTCTGCATAAAAATCTATGTCTCTTAATCTATTTGTGCAATTCAATTTTGGCATATAATTGCTAGACTACTCCCTATATATTCTTGCAAGTGGGAGAATTTATCTTTTACTACTCCTTATTGTTTTAATTGCTGAATTTGTCAATATATGTGCACAATTTTTACATATTAGTTTATACACTTAGAAACTATCCATTTTAGTCCCTATATACAAGTACTTTCAATTACATGTGATCCCTCCCATTAAATAAAATTTAACATGAGTAACAGTAGATGATGTGGATTGATGTGGTGTTGATGTGACATTAACATGTTACACTTTACTTTTTAGTCTCTATACCTGCACTACTTTTATGTTTTAGCCCCCTATAATTACATAATCTTTATGTTTTAGTCTTCAAACTTATAAACTATTCATTTTAGTCTTCAAATCTATAAACTATTTGTTTTAGTTCCTCTACAAGCAATTTTCTATATTTTACTATTGATGTTATTCTTACATTTCAATTTATTAATTTTAACTTATTGTAATATAATTTATTTTTAATATATTACAATTCAATTTAGTTGTCTTTGGAGACAAAATCACTGCTTGTTATATATTAAAAATAAAAAAGGCTTAAATGTACTTTTTGTTCATCGTTCTTGTTTTCGTGAAATCTTTTCATCCAACTATCTAATTTGCACACTTTGATACGTGACTTATAACATTTCGTGCATTTTTTCTCAGTAGTAAATGTCTGTTAGATTTAAATAGTTTGTTGATGTGACACATGATGTGTCATTTGCTACTCATATTTCATGTTTTCATGAATTTTGTCACCCAACTTATAACTTTTCATTTTTCCCAATCACTAAATGTTTGTCAATTTTAAATAAGTTGCTAACGCGACTCATGATAAAGCAAATGACCTATCCTTTAATTTTATATATATATATATATATATATATATTTTGCTTGATTTCATTTTTGTTTACTTAGTTCGGTACATAGGAAATTTTGTTAACCATAGTTTAGTTCCAAAAGGTATGTCCATAGGCGGATTCATCAAAAAGGGTTGTTCATAGGTCATTGGAAACCTAATATGGACGAATCTATCTTTGGATGCATATGTGGTTATTGGACACCCATTATGGATGCATTTGAGGTTATTGGACATGTTTGTCTTTGGATGCATCTATGGTCATTGGACACCTAGTATGGACGCATCTAATGCCATTTGATGCCTAATATGGATGCATTTGTCTTTGGATGGATCTATCTTTGGACATTTGGACGCGTCTAAGATCATTGGACACCCAATATGCATGCATCTAAGGTCATTATATACCTAATATGGATGCATCTGTCTTTGGACGAATCTTTCTTTAGACACGTCTAAGCCCATTGGATACCAATTATGGACGAATCTATCTTTGGACACATCCACATTTCTTGGAAGCATGTGAGGTTATTAGATGCCTCACTTTGGACGCCCACTTTGGATGATCCTATCTTTGGATGAATCTACCTATGGACATCCCTATTGGAATGCATTGCATATTAAATATTTATTAAATTTAGGATTTATATCCAATCAAATGGTATGATATTCATGCAATACATTAGATAATTTACAAAATCCATTTCATAAGCCAAATACATTTTTCATAAAAAGTACAACATATATTAAAGCTCACAACAAAAAGGTTAATAAAATGAAGTTATTTAGAAGCCAATAACAACTAAAATAACAAAGGATGTCTGCTTCAAATACACATTTCTTCCATTTATACCTCCTCTTAGATAGCACAATAGTGTGATAAATATTATATTCATCATAAACAAAATAAAGCGAATGATTATGAACAACTTCAATGCTTTTTTTGGTAGACTTAATTAAGTTTCAAGATTGGTAATCTTTCTCCTCTACCTCACTATCAATACATCTCTTTCATCAATAACATTATCTCAAAACAATTTGAAGAAATTGCAATCAACATCTTCATCATCGATACTCTATTTTTCAAAATTTCAAACACAATGCATCAATTTAGTGAGTATGATAAACTTAAAAACCAAAATATAAAGAAAAATAACCTTTGTAGCTACGACATCTCCTAAATTTCTTCCCAACATTAGTAAAAGTGCAAGCAGTTTGCAAAATTGCCAATTTCCCACAATGACATATAGCAGATCATCTTCAAGATCCACCACCACAAGAGGTTCGCGAATCCATGGCTGAACTAAAGCACCAATTCATTGTTGATCTGTTATTCGTGGACAAATTCGTATGGTAACAGCAAGAAGAATCTTCAAAGTGAGACATTGGTGCAAAAGAAGGAGTTCAACAAACAATAAGTGCACAACAAGCCCTAATTTCATGTTGAAATTAGGGAACAAGACCACTCATCCCTAAACAAGCACAATAAAAAAAACATTTGGGACCATAGTAAAAGAATATACACACATGGTGGACCACTCTCATTCCTAAACAAGCACAAAAAAAAACACTTAATATACACAATATAAAACCTTAAACAAATACGGGCACAGTAAAACAAAGAGATAGACTTTTCCTTGCACCTTTGCTATGTTAATTATTTCCATTGCACAATTATCATAAACCAATACCTTTAACCTCTTCTCATATATTCACCACCAATAAAATACCATATTTCCAAAACTGACTGATATCTCATGTCCCTCAAAAGGTCTATTATTTCAAAATAACTCCACCTATTTGTGTCACATTTCCAAGTTGAATCATAACCTAGGTAATCTAACTTGCTTCTATTGACAAAGTGTCTCCCATGGTTCACTATAACTTCATATAGTGATGAAATTGAAACAAATAAATAAAAAAAGGAAACAACAAATATTGGGGACCACAATAGAAGATATAGAGTACAGACAATTTCATTACGCTTTCAACATAAATAGTCTGTGAGTAAAAGATATAGACAAACAATAAATAATAAATACAACATTGTTAGGGTCATACACACACATGATCAGAGAAACATTAGGGACTAGAGTAGAACAATATAAACACACGTGGACCACCCTCTTTACTAAACAAACACAATAAAAAAACACTTAACACACACAATATAAAACCTTAAATAAATAGATGTCGAGACAACAAAATCAAATAACAATAGAAAAGTGCAATCTTATCCCGACATTACGAAAAAAATAATCAAGACAAAGAAAGGAAAGGTACCTTCAAATGTTGAACTCTGACAGAAAGAGAATGACTCCGTTTGTTGAACCATCTCTTTATATGAAATCGTTTATCCCAAATGACAGTTCACTAAATCCCAATCGATAATCCAAAAAACCAAATTCGCTACTTGCTAAACCCTAAAGACTTCAACCTTCATGTAGGAGCTCATATTCTGTAGCAGCTAGTACTCCATAGGTGTTGGTATTCCATATGTGCTGGTATTCATGACATCATTTCATAAACTAATAAAACAATCAATAAAAATTAAATAAGTTAAAATTACATGTAACATTAATTTAATAAAAAATAGTTAGATAAGTGTTATTTAAGAGAGCTCCATTTGCACCATCAATGATTTGGACGAAAAGGATAATATTGATGCAATTTTTAAAATTGATAGACCAAATTTAAATTTTTAATAAAAGACGGACCAAATTGAAATAAATAAATAAATAGAATGACCTAAGAAGTAATTTAACCATATATAAATGACCACGTGCAATTCAATTATAAGTAAATCTGAAAACAATTACAATCCTAGATATTGACAACTGACAATATAGAAGTATCTAAAGAAAAAATTACAGGTAGCAAAAGATAAACCATTCCACTAACATTTAACATACGAGGAGTAATCTAATAAAGATGGAAGAGACAGCAAGATTTTTACATAAAAGTCTTTTAAGCGTGAGAGGTAAAAATCATGGCCACAAGCCTATAAATAGAGCTCCACTGTGATGAAAATAGGCATAAAAAGTGTCTCAAACAAATGCACAACCCATGAATAGTAGACAAACAAATTACCAAAGTAAAAAGTTTACAAATAGAGTAACAGGATGAAAGAACTAGAAAATTTGTATGTACTGCAGACTAAATATCAACAACCACAGGAAAGGAATCAGCGATGGCAGTTAAAGTTCATGAGAAATGTGTGCAGAAACTGCTGACATAATTTTAGTTTAATCCAACTGTTAATGAAGTGAGACACGAATAGGGTTCTTTATGTTTTGGATCTTTCTCCATTGAGGAAAGGAGCTCACAACTAACAGTTGAAGGACAGTCCTCCATGATGGAGCAAAATTTTGAAAGAGAATTTAGTTTTTGATTCTAACCCTTTCTCTTGTCCTTAGTTTATCAATTGACAACAAAATTAGAAATTATAACTATTTGAATAAACATTTATTTTATTGTTCTCATATATTATATTAGATTTCTAGATTGTGATTTAATTATTGAGAAGCAGAGTAGAGAAGTTATGATACTTTATGCATGTGAAATACAATATTGATCGGCAACTAATAAAAGAACTGTCAAATGCAACACTTACAGCATCTCAGTAATAAAATAAGATAAAGGAATGCAATGCTAAGTCTTATCCACTTCAGCTCAAATTCAATCCATTTACACCTAGATATCAACTGCCAATTTTATCTGTACAAGTAGGAATCATATAATCAATCAAGAGTAATAACAAATATGAATAAAGTGCGTTTTAACATGTCTATAAGAAAAAAAAAAAGTAGAATGAAAGCTGAAGAATGCAGAAAGAAAAAAAGAAAAATGTTCGGAGTTTACTTATCACCAACAAAGTCTAATTTTAACATTGTTGAGCTAAAAATAAGAATCATGATGTTCATTCAACATATATCTGGAAGAGTAGTAAGGCATCAGGTCATCAATTTCAATGGTCAAATTCGTATTATTAACCTGTCAACTTTTCAGTCATATTTCTAGTTAGAATAGGAGCTATTCTAGTAAACCACCTGGTTTTAATGTTTAACGGGTCCTTTTGACCATCTCCTTTATTATATTCATTAAAGAAAAAAGGTAAAGTCCACTTATTAATATTAAGAAATTATCAGCAAAAAATCTATCATTGTCTTCCAGAATTGCTATAAGATGTAGAGTTGTTACAATATTCATCATAAAGCTGTTGGACGCTTATATTAGACACCAATATGAATGCTTGTATTAGACTCTTGGAAATAGTTAATGGGAACTCTGCTCTAAAATAGCTATTGGGAACTATGACGGGTCTATTCAACGCATTATAAAAGATTTGTGATAAAACAAAGGACTTATACATATAAGAGAGAAAGGAGCAGAAACTGATTTGGTTTGTATTCTGTCTATATTATTATATGTTCCATCATTTTATGGTATCTCATGTAGTTAGCAATATACAATATACTGTTAGATAGGTGTAAAAATCTTAATTCGCAATTTACATGGAAAAGAATAAAAGGTATGCTAATATATTAATTGAAATCAAGTAATTACCTGTGATCCTTTAATCAATTCCAAGCTACTTTCTTTAGTTCTTCAATTCAAGTTAGTAATAACAGCATTACATCCTTGGCACATTTACATAGCATGGGTTGCACGATCCACACACCCAAAGTCGATCGATATCCTCATTATCTGATTTTAGGTATTGAGATTGCCCCACCCATGCTTGTCTTCTTTGTTTGGCTGTACATAAAAAATTATAATTGAAAACACACAAATTCTTAGCCGTATCATATTGTAAAATTAAATATATAATTTGATTCTTTGCTAAAAGATTAAAAGAAATACATAGCTCTTATCATACATACCTCCATTTGGAAGATTAAAAGAAATATCATCTCAATTCTCCAACACTTTAACCCCTTCCGGCAGAGACATCAACTTGGGGCAATTTCGAATTTCATACCGTTGCAGCATTGTTATCCATTCAGGTATACATCTTAGATTGGAACAATTCCGAATTTTAAGACTTTCTAAAGTGGTAACATGCTGAAGCCCCTCAGGCAGATATTCCATTTTCGGTATGTTATCAAACTTCAACCTACGCAGATTTGTAAGTTCTTTCCATTGCATGCTGTAACAATCGTCTTCATCGTTGCACAAATCAAGCTCCATTCAATCTGAAATACTCAAATTATGCACTGTAATGAGATGTTGAAGGACTCTGGATAGGGATTTTAAACCATTTATCCCTTTTATCTCAAGAATCTGCACTTTGGAATGATTGACTGTTTGTTGTAATATCTTCTCATTCACCTTAGTAAGCGCAACAAACTCAATATCTTCGTGTGGTGGAAATGAAATTAGATTAGGGCAATGTCCAATTTCAATAGTATCAAGACTCTGTAACCGATGCCAACAATCTTGTGGATTTCCTTCTTCACCACACTTACACCATCCTTTAAGATTATACAACTTGTAAAGCCTGATCACTTTGAGTGATGGAAAAAAGATTGATGAATTATCATTATTGTTATTGTTGTCTATCCACTCTAGACAAGGCAAGCTATGAAGAACAAGATGTTTTATCAGATGCAATGGTGGGAGGGATTGCAATCTCATGCAACTATGTAACTCCATACTAAGCAAATTTTTGAATGGGAAGATAGAATCAGAGATTGTCACGCCTCCAAATCCTTCTATATATAAGCACTTGATGTTGTGGTGCGAAAGTAGTCCCTGTAAGATTAAAGAATCTTTATCCATGTCATTGTCATCGGCAAAAATTTCGCTGTTCCAATTCAAACACAAACTTTCAAGATGGGACTTCCCCATTAAATTCATATCCATAGCTTCTGATGGGTTACCCCTCAAGCAATCTAAGCCTTTTATTCGTAGACATTTTCTCAAATTATTTAATCCTCTTTGTTCGTTTGGTCCACCACTATGTCCGAATTTCTTATTCAACACAAAATAGAAAGTCTAAATATTTATTTAACTTTGGTTGCTCATACAAATTGCTATATAGCATACCATAATGAACAATAATAGCCACATGTGATGGTACTATTTAGTGGCATAGAAAAAAAGTTAGTAACATGCCATCTCTATCCTGCTTCTCTATATTTAGTGATAGTTCTTGGTAATATTGTATTTCATATATATAATGTACAAGTAAGGTGAAAGTTGCTCCTACTTTTATACTATAATCAAGACATCTCATTAGTCGATGTGAGATCTCCAACTCATTCCTATAATTCCTATCATGCCGAGGATTGTAGATCTACAAGTAATTCGATAGTGAGTGACCTAGTAGACTTAACAATTATTAGAATAAGTTCTAATATTATCTTATATATTAAATATGCTTTATATGACTTTGCTCCATCATGCAAGGACTGTCCTTGAACATGGCCCTTCAATATTGTCTTAACTTTTCGAAAACATATAGGATTTCAAGTAGCATTAGTGGTTCTTCATATGTAAATGTTAGTAAAAAGCTAGTGATAATTATGTTGGTTTGTTTTTCTCTAAATTCTTTTCTTGTATTTTCATGTCTCCCACTTCACTTTCTCCCCAACTCATTTACTTGGTGTATATTAAAAAGTAACAACTCCAGTCAATGATGCAAAGAGAAAACAGATACAATTGGAATTGAATTATCAATGTATACGATAAACGAAGACCAATAGAATGATTTTAAGAAGCCTTTAATTTGAGGGCAGGACATGAACTTAACTCAGATATCCTCAAAATGCATAGTGAGTTTACTTTCATGCTTTCTGATCTTTCTCTTACTCTGCTTGAGTATGGATTAGACATTGAAATCTGAATAAATGCTGAAAGAGCAGTGATACTAAGAATATCTGCAGTTCTTGAGACAAACAAGAAGTATCACTCCTTTGTTACAAATTGCAAAGATCAGTTTAAAATATCAATTCTACATGAATGCAATACATGTAAATACTATTTATTGACCGTTTTATTACAAAGGAAATCAGCAAACGCATTTCATCAAAAGTCTCTTATCATTCTTTTTGTAAAAGGTTTATGTTATTTAGATTGTTTATCTGCAAGTGTTTCATAATTCCCAAACAGCCCCTATGAGGCTAGATTTAGGTTGATGTGGAATATAATAAATTATTTAACTCTTATGCATCAAATGTGGTTGTTAATTGATCTTGAAATTGTAGCTTGAGAAATTCTAATGTAAAGCATTAGTCATTGTCATGTGTTGATAACCTTAAATAATTGGGTTGCTTTGTTTATAATGTCGGAGATGATATAGGGGATTTATTTTATCCTTAAACAAAAACAGAGGAGACAAAGATTATTCAATAAACTTATCCTTTTTCTTACTCCTTAAAATTCATCTATGCATATAGTAACTTTGAACAAGGCATATTTTCCTTCTTGATTGATCAAATGGACCCTTAGATCCTCATTTAGTCATTCTTATTTGCATTTCTCTGACGTTTTCTCTCTGATACTGAATTGGTTCATGTCAGTGTTTGATAAAGACACTGGTGATGGTTTTTGCACTGGACTTCAAGGGTTTAAAGGAAGGATGCAAAAGCTTTTAAAGTGGGCCTACTTCATGTAAGTAGTAGAATATCTATTTCAAAAATACTGATTAGGTGTTGATGGCATGAACTCAGTCTAGAGCATTGTCTAAGATTTGAATATTAAAATTACTCATTGTGAAGGATTGGTTGGTTTATAATTGAATGTTTTGGTCTTTAAATTTGGTAATTAATGGTTAGGATACTTTGCTGGTCTTGGTTTCTTTTCAGGGTATTTATCAGGGAAGTTATAGTGTTTGATCGTAGGGGCCATATTGGTAAGCTATGCATAGTCTTATTTATTGTTGCTCTTGTGGGAGTTGCTGAGTTGATGATTATTGACATCATTGGACAGAAACTGATGTGTTTGCTGGAGGCCTTATAGGTCGCTTGCTAGTTAGTAGTTATTATTGTTATCATAATGCAATGCATTATTTCTTTGTTTGAACTTTATTTTACTCTCCAGAAACAATTGTGGATGCTTAGTATTGTCCCATTGCCATCAATAGAAAATGTCATCATTCAAAACAACCTTATTGAGGAAGAGGTCAAGACATTTGATGCTGTGATTGTTGAAGGAGTTCATGATGATGGTTACAACATTGATTCAGGTAATGCTATTGCCAATCCTCTTAGCTCGGATATGGAACATAACAACACTTTATCTCCATATGATGTTTCGTATTCTACATGTTCTCATAATACTTGTTCTGCTCATGAGACCAAAAGTGGTACATGTGCCCCAACCCCAGATCATGACTTTAATATGGCTGATAAGGGTGTTTTAAATAGTCCTTCTCCTTCTTCGCCTTCCAATGTCAAGAATGATTCTAAGAAATTGTCTCATTTTTAGGGAAGTAGTTCAAATGTGGAATTTGAAGAAGAAAATTTTATTTCTGATGTAGGCACCAAATTTTATCCTATTTTGTTAAAATCCGAGTAAAAGAAACAAAAGAAATTGAAAAGAGGCTTATTCAGATTTCTGAGCACGACAATACCCAAAATAGGGATGGTACCAACAAGCCTATTGTTCATGATTAGGATGAAGTGATGGGGTAAAAGTAATAAGGCACATGCAATGATGCACCAACGCAACGGATATAAATTCTCTTAACTTGCAAGAATCTCCAAGAGTTACTCACAAATAAGAATGACAAAAACAATTAGAAAAATCACGCAAGAGACACCAATATTTTTAACATGGAAAAATCCCCTCAACATGAGAGGTAAAAATTACGGGTCGTCCAGACCAAAACAATCAATCCACTATGATCAAGTAGGAGTACAAGAGTGTTCAATCAAGAGCACAAATTTGTGCATATAATCAACCAACTCAATCAAGCAATAAACCTTGCAAATGGAGAGCAAGAAACGACAAACAAGAAAATGAAGAACCCACAAAATCATGCTATTGTATGAGCATGATGTCTCACACCACAAACCTCCAAATTAAGATCCGAATGGTCAAGAAGATATCGTGATTTTGATGTCCTACTAATCTATGTAGAGATGAAAGTAGAACTCTTTCCTTTTCTCTCACTTTCTCTTCTCTCTTTTGGCTATGAAAGTCCACTTTCTCTCAATCTCCCAATCTGACCCCTTCTTCTCTTGTAAAAAGAGACTAAGTGGACTTGAGAGTATTGGGGTTTTGTCCACATAGTTGTGAGCTCAAAAATAATCCAACATATCTCCCTATCACAACTATGTGGCGGTAATCGTCAGTCTAGCAATCTCACAACAAGCTTCAAACTTCCCTCTGTGAACTACCCTGGTCAACATATCAACACCATTATCACCAGTATGAACTTTAGCCAACTCCAACAGCTTAGAATCCAAAGCATTACGTATCCAATGATACCTCACATCAATATGCTTGGACCTAGAATGAAAAGTTGAATTCTTACCAAGATGAATTGCACTATGACTATCACAAAATAACAAATGTTCGTCCTGAACAAAACCAAGCTCTACCTTGGTAGCGGACAAAGCAACACACTTCTGCAATTTAGATTACCAAGCCTTTTCCTCTCTTCACTCTCCATGGACTCTTGGTAATATTCAGGTTCTCCTCCACCTATCAAAGTCACATACTCATCAGAAGTATACCTTGTAGATGATTGTCTCTGTCTATTAGACCTCCTGAGTTGAACTGAAGGCGGTTCAGGAGCATCACGTAGATTCTCATCTTGTGACATCTCTTGTTCCTCTTCAACATCATCATCAGGAGGAACATCAAAATCATCTCCAAGCTACTGATCACCAACATAATTATGTTAATCACCATTCTGAACATTATTATCAACAGTATCTAGATCATGTACAGGCATCCGAACTAGATCAATTTCAGACAAACTATTGTCTTTCATAGGTGTAGACTTCTTTACCTTATCAATGTCTTTAATAGTTTAACCTTCCTTGAATTGCACATCACGTTTTTTGACAAGTTTCTTTTCAACAGGATCATACATCCTGTAACCATATTCATCATGACCATACCCAATGAAGATACACTACCTAGTCTTCATATCCAAATTGGATCTTTCATCCTTTGAAACATGCACAAAGACCTTACAATCGAAGACTTGCAAATGATCATACTCGACATCTTTGCCAAATCAAATCTTGTCCCGTACCTCAATATTCAAAGCAATTGCAGGATTGAGATTAATAATATGCATTGTTGTGTAAAGTGCCTCACTCCATAAATGCTTAGGTAACCTTACTTTAGAAAGCATGCACTTAACTCTCTCAATCAATGTCTTGTTCCTCTTTACTAAGACATTCAACTAAGGAGTTTTAGGAGAAGTCTTTTGATGTTTGATACCCTACTGGTTGCAATATACATCAAAAGGTCCACAATACTTACCACCATTATCAGAATGAATACATTTCACCTTCTTGCTTGATTGTCTCTCAACCTAAGCCTGGAAATGTTTGAACTTTTCTAACACTTGATCCTTTGACTTCAAAGTATAGACCCAAAGCTTCCTAGAACAATCATCAATAAAGGTCACAAAATAAAGTGCACCACTAAATGACTTTACCTTCAATAGGCCACAAACATCAAAATACACCAATTCTAGCAATTCTGACATCCTTGAGGGAGGATGCTTCTTAAAGGATACTTTACTCTGCTTATCAACCATGCAATGAGAACACTTCCCCAAGTCTGCATTCTTCAATCTCGGAAGAATATCCTTTTTGGTAAACAATTCAACCATTTTCACTTATATGACTAAGCCTCCGATGCCACAAAGATGCCTCCATACCCATGGAATTCACACTGTCTTTAGCAACCAAAGCTTTTGTCCTATACAGTTTATAAATTTTCTCCCCTTTGACCACAACCAAGTTACTTTTGGTGTGTTTCCATTTTCCATAACCAAAGTGATTATCATAACCGCCATCATCAAGCATATGCAAAGATATCATGTTAAAGTGAACATTTAGAGCATGTTAAAGCGAACATTTAGAGCATGTTTGACTCCTCTAAGCCATAATTACATTCCTGTGTTGGTGTGCAAGCAAAATCACTTGAGGTATAAGATGTAAAGAACTCCTTTTTTGGTGTAACGTGTAGTGTAGCATTGCTACCAATAATCCACATGCTCTGATCAGATACAAGATTAACCGACTCAAAGTTTCGAAGAATGACACGATCATCACTTGTAGTAGTAATGACACGATCATCATCATCATCGTCATCATCATCATCCTTCTCTTTTGACTTATCCTTTTTACCTTTGTTCTCCTTTTTCCAGAAGAAACAATACTTCTGTATATGCCCTATTTTGTGATAGTAGTGATACTCTACATTCTTGTATAAGGACTTGGATTTACTTCTACTCCTTTCTCTTTCCTTTTTCTGACTTCTCCCCCTATTTTCAATGACAAGTATCTCAGATTGAGATGAAAAGCCTTGTGCCTTCCTTCTCATCTCCTCGTTAAGGATACTACCCTTTACCATTTGCAAAGAGACAACATCATTAGGGGCTGAATTAATGATAGAGACCTTAAAAGTCTCCCAAGACTCAGGTAGAGAATTCAAGAGTAGTAATCCAAAATTTTCATCTTCAAACTTGATACCCATTCCTGACATCTAATCAATAATCCCTTGAAATTCATTTAAGTGATCTGACAAGGAAGTGCCTTCCTTGAACTTCAAACTCACAATAGAATTCAACAAAAATAATTTGTTGCTCCCACACTTTTAGGCATATAGAGATTCAATCTTCTCCCACAAAGTCCCAGCATGTATCTCACTTGCAATGTGATTATAAACATTATCTACCACAAAAAGTCGGATAAAACAACATACCTGTTGTGAGACCCCAAAAGTGTTTGTCATAGAAAACACCTCGGGGGAAAGAAGATTGTAAAGGGCTATGGCCACATAAGAAATAATGTTGGGCCCAACCTGAATTACTGCGGGAAAGGAAGCTTGACCTTGTTGGAGTTAATGTTGGACTCTAAGGAGGCCAGACCAAGCCCGGATCCCAGAGCCTATCTTAGCGTTGACAGGACTCGCCACCTCAACAGAAAGAATGTTGCCCCGCCATGCTCAAAGCATCCAGACCGTGAGTCTCCGTAACGAAGCAGGCCATTGATTGAGCCACATTATAATAGCAAGGCTTAACAGACCAAATAATCCTTGCCAATCACAACATGCAGGAGTGCCATGTCAGCCACTACCCATGGAATGCACTGAGAATTACGGAAGATCGTGGCACGATTGAGCGCAAAACCTCATGAGGATCAGCCTAGGGATTACTAGTAATGACGAATTAAATCAAGTGGTCTGGGAGATGCCAGATTGTAGGATCAGGGGCACCCTCGGTGCCACCCCTCCCCCCCAGAGGGCTATAAAAGACCAAGTTGCAAAGGACTCGGGGCTAAGAATCACTAAGCATTAAAAGGAATCGCTAAGGTGGTAGAATCATTTGAGAGACACCTGTGTAAGTTCCTAGCTACTCGCACCAATCTTCTCTCTGCATACCAGGTAAGGTTCTTGGCCGAATCTTATTCATCATCCGACAAGCCATTATTCATTTCACAAATAGTCTGAATTACACTTCAGATGGCTGGCAAGCCATTATTCATTTTATAAACAGTGTGCATTACACTTGAGATGGCCGGCAAGCCATTATTCATTTCATAAACAGTGTGCATTACACTTCAAATGGTCGGTGAATCTAGGCATTCCAACATTACGCATTTCATGCATCCGGGTCAACCCACACGTGTCCGAGTCCTCCTTGCTCACTCACACGCACATAAAGGATGCCCAAGGGATAGTCCAACTTCAAACCTTAGTCTCCGGGTCAAGTACCCATGGACTCGGGTTCTACCGCCTCGGGGATGCCCAAGCAAAAGTCCCCTCCCACTATTCGTGATACACAATCGATTTCCTAAGAAAAGATGCCCAATTAATAGTCTAATTCTGCATGTACTCACAAAACTATGTTAACTTTGATCCCTCCCAGCTATGAGGGGTATGTAGGAGCGAAAGACATACTCTCGTCATGTTCAAAATCACCTATACTTCATCTCATACGCTCTTGATCTAGTCAAGCTGTAGGAAGTGAAGGTGGTGCTAACATCTGCAAGTCGTAGGGTAACTATCATGTGGTAGGCGGATGGGATGACACGCCACTCTCATGCGTAACCGACCCCTTACTTGGATCTCTGATTTGTTCACCTGCCTTATCCTCCTTAGGTTCCATTGTAGCATTAAACATTGGTGGTGACTCCAGTCTGGGTTAGTATAGGTTTAGTCAATCCCCCAAAATGATGGAATCCGTACCCACTTGATGCCAGGTCAACAAGCGATTGGTCTCTGGCACACCTACTCCAAATCATAAAAAAAATAAAGACCCCTCCCAGCACGATACAGATCGCATCACCTATTGATGCTCAAAGTCTCATTCTTCATCAGACATAGATTTTGGCATCTGAGCAACAAAAACAGGAAGATGCATTTTCTTCACAAATAATAAATCTTTCATCTTCCCTTTCCTCAAGTGATAATTAGTATCATTCAGACTCACCACTCTATTTGTTTTACCCTTCATTATTATGGCAAGTAAAACACCCTTCAAAATAGAGAGCTCTAATATCACTCTGATAGGGTAAAAGTAATAAGGCATTACAATGATGCACCAACACAACGGATATAAATTCCCTTAACTTGCAAGAATCTCTAAGGAGTAATCAAAAATAAGAATGACAACATCAATGAGAAGACTCACACAAGAGACACCAATATTTTTAACATGGAAAAACACCCTCAACGTGAGAGGTAAAAATCAATCCATTATGATCAAATAGGAATATAAGAGTGTTCAATCAAGAGTACAAATTTGTGCATACAATCAACCAACTCAATCAAGCAACAAAGCTTGCAAATGGAGAGCAAGAAACGAGAAACAAGAAAATGAAGAAATCACAAAATTGTGCTATTGTATGAGCATGATGTCTCACACCACAAACCTCGAAATCAAGATCCGAACAATTAAGACGATATCATGATTTTTGACGTCCTACCGATCTATGCAGAGATGAAAGTAGAACTCTTTCTTTCTCTCCCTCTGTCTCTTCTCTCTTTTGGCTGTGAAAATTCACTATCTCTTTTGGGCTTTTGTCCACATTGTTGAAAGCCCAAAAATAACCCAACAAGAAGATCCTATATGGAATGCTAGGGGTTTAGGTAACCTTGAGACAAGATCAATTCTAGAAGAGTTTTTGTTAGTCACAAACCAGACTTTCTTTCCTTGCTAAACCTTGCATTGTACATGATCAATTTTCAAATTAGATTTTGGAAAAAGTTGAAATTAAAGACTTTTGTTGTTAATGATCATGATATTCTTGCTCCTAATTTGTGGGGTGTGAGAGTTGATCACTTAACTCCATTTGTTTTGGTTCTTTCTAACCAACATCTTTCTTTCTTAATTGTTTAGGGAAATAAGTTGGTTTACATTTTTTTCGTTTATGCTTGCACCAGTTATGTTCTCAAGAAGAAACATTGGATGGAATTAGCAAATTTGCAGCAAGCCAACCCAAAAGGTTGGCGCTTTATTGGAAGCTTTTAAATGTTCTTTTGAGTGCTTATGAAAAGAGAGGCAGTATACTTCGTATTAAAGTCTCATACTATCATCTAATGTGAAGAATTCAAAACTTGGAATGATAGTTGTAATTTGACATACATCATGACCAGAGGAGCTAGGTTCACATGGTCTAATGGTAGAGGTTCTAACGGTCACACAGAGATTAGGCTAAATAGATCCATTAGTAATGAAGATTGACTCTTTCATTAGGATAGTGTGGCTTGTTGTACAACATTACCCTATACTCTTAGTCCTAAAAAGAGGTGAAATGGTGCTTTCTTCTTCATTTAAATTCTTTAGTATGTGGACCAATCATATGGATTGCAGAAGATTAGTATCTGAGATTTGGAGAGGTGTTCATGTTGTCTAGGAAACTTAAATCTTTGAAGATTTCCTTAAGAACCTATAATAGAGAAGTTTTTGATAATGTCGATCATAGAGTTAAGAATGAAAGGTCTGTCGTGGATGCAATTCGATCACATTTGGATAGATTTGTTGTGAAACCCCAAAAGTGTCCTGGTACAAACTCTCTTCAATGAATAGCAAAGTTTTGGATCCCACGGCCCAAAAACAAGTCCTAATGGAAGCACCATTAGGCCTTGTCAGAATAAGTGATAAACTTCATTTTTCAGTTGTCTCAACGTGTATCAAATAAACTAAAGCTAACTATAGCATAGCCAACCCTAAGTTGAATTCTCTCAAGGACACAATGTGCTTGATTATGACTTTATGTGAAAGCTGAGTGACACAGAAGTCAAGCATAGAATGCAGACTCACTCTCGACTAGATACCGAGTTGTTCTCGGCAAAGACCGGTCCGATATGGACTCGACAAAGTCTTACTAGACAAGGTCTCGGCTAAGTGCTGATAGACGCAACTGAGTCAGACTTACTCTGTTCCAAACTAAATTGCAGGAAACAAGGGGGTTTGGGTACAAATTAAGTAAAGAAACAACAATTAAACTATGTATGCAATGCTAGCTACTTCTATTACTATTACTACTACTACTATGTTCATATTGACCCTCAACAATCGAATCGGTTTTGGTTTGTTCATTCAAATTCACGTTCCACATTAACCTTTGGTTTTCTTATGACGATCACCAAATATTCGTCCATTGCCATACCGAGGATTTACACAATCGCTACCTCATTAGTTGGCAAGGATTAAGCTCAGAGTTGATTTTAGGTTCTCTATTAGGTTCTCTAATTGATTACCTACTGAAGTTGTCAAACTGGTTCCAATCGGCCTAGTTCAATGTTATCCATATTACTATATGCAATCGCAACACAGTAAGCAGATTAAAGTACAGAAATCGCAAACGTGAAATCAAAATAAGAACTATTCATATTATTAAGAATGAAATACAAACACAGGGTGTAAATTCAGTGGCTCCATCTTCCATGACGATCACCATGGTCGAACAGTGATGGTTCACCTCTGTTAGCCAAGGTACTAAGGATCAAGAGTGAAGTGTAAAATGTGTATGGAATCAAGTGTGAATTCAACAACCTTTAAACGCACCTAGCTCCTACTATAAATACGCAAGTTGGACTTTCTCAACACGCACATGCTAACGACTCCTAACTGAATTACAGAGTGAATTTCCTACTCTACCCTTGCGTAACTTGTGCTACAAGCTTCTCCAAAAGTGATGTGGCAGTTGAGTTGGACTGGAGTTGCAATAGTGATGGAGATGGATTCCTAAGTGGACGACGTAATTAAGTTGCTCCTTATTGGGCTGCTGGACCATAGAGCCGACCAGTTCTAAGACGAGTCGTCTGGCCGAGACGACTCTCCTGGGTCGAGGATTCATGATGGGCTGAGGTCATCTAGATTTTTCCTGCAAAATGGAATGAATTCTTTTATTAGCTAAGACCTACAAATTAACACAAATTTATACTTTCTCTATTTCTACGTCCCTGATATGAATCTTGGTTAAGACTTAATTCTTAAGGATTGAATGATCTCTAAAATACTCATCTTAGGTCCCTACGAAGAGTATAAAATATGATTCATCAATAAGCACTATCTTTGAGGACTTACTACGAGCTGGATCTGAGAAAGCCCAATCTAGCATGGACAAGACTCCACCGGGTTAGCAGAAGAGATGTCACAGCACTGCATCAAGGCCACAGACACTCTTAATTAAAGGACGCTGATGATCAAGCCACGTCAGACAAGGCAAGTACAAATCTGTCTAACGGATTTCTCAATCCTCGCCAATGAGGACGTGCAAAACCGCCATGTCAACCACTATCCTGTAAGTGCACTGAGAATCACGAGGAACGTGCCATGATCAAACACAAAGGCCCAAGAAGATTACCCTTGGGATTGTCTGTAGTAACAAATTGAATCAAAGGGATGGGAGGAGGCCAAGTGGCACGCCCTCAGTACCCCCCCCCCCCCCGAAGGCTATAAAAAGTCCCATAGTGAAGAGCTCGGGGCCAAGAATCATTGAGTATCATAGAAAACTACTGAAGAAATGTTGTCTAGAGAAATTTGCAATATGCTTGTGCAAGTTCCCAATTACTCACATTAACTGTCTCTCTGGATACCAGGTAAGGTTCTTAGCCGAATCTTATGCATCACTCAACCAGTCCTCATTCATTTCATAAACTTCATGCATTACACTTTAGATGGTCGGCAAGCCATTGATCATTCCATAAACAGTGTGCATTACACTTCAAATGGCTGATGAGCCACTGATCATCCCATAAACTTCACGCATTACACTCCAGATGGCTGGGGAACCGTTATTCATTCCATAAATAGTGCGCATTACACCCTAGGAGGTCGATATCTTGCCTCCCGACCCTGAAACCGGTTGGCAGGAGCCATAAGAATCCATTTGTCAAAAACAAACACCCCAAAGCATACTACACTCCTCTTGACTAGGTCAACATGCATGCATCCGAGTCATCCTAGCTGTGTTTACACAACCCAAGGACACCTAAGGGATAGTCCAAGTTCCATTTCTTGACAGCCGAGTCGAACATCCAACGACTTGAGCTCTACCACCTTGGGGGCACCTAACTGAAAGTCCCCTCGCATCAGTTACTCATTTAAGGAAAGACGCTTAAGGGAAAGTCTAAACCCTTTATGCATTCACAGAACTACATTAACTTTGATTTCTCCAGGCTAGGAGAGGTACATAGGAGCAGGAGGCACACTTTCGTCAAGTTCAAAACCCTATCTCCCCACTCTCACTCTCAAACCAATCAAGTTCCACGAAATGAAGGTTGTGTCATCGTTTGTAAGCCATAAAGGTAACTACTAGATAGTAGGCGGATGGGATGGCATGTCATTCTCATGCATAACTAACCCCTTACTCAGATCTCTAATTTGTTTACCTGCCTTATCCGTCTCAGGTTCACAATGTACCATCAAACATTAGTGGTGACTCCAAATCTGAGTTAGTATAGCCTCGATCAATTCCCTAAATTGATCTAATCTATACTTACTCAGTACTAGGTCAGTGAGCGAATATGACCTTCAAACCGCCCCTTCAAGGAAGAAGTATTTTCTCCTTATCAAAAGTAATATATATATATATATATATATATATATATATATATATATATATATATATATATATATATATATAATAAAAAAGGGGAAACCCGTTTCAAAAAAAAAATCTTTGAGAAAACAGTGAGCGGCGCGATTTAGGTCACTTCATTTGTTTTTCAAAAGCTCTACACAAATAGAAACTAAAGGCTCAAATTAATTTACATAAGGCCATGCTTTTCAGGAAACTTATTGGAACGACAAAACAAGGTTGAATTGGTTCACTCGTGGAGATAGTTGTACAATTTGTTTGATATTTTAAAAGATTAAACATTTTTATTTAATTAAATGTAAAGATCTTTTTAGTTGTAAAAGATTAAACATTTTTTTTGATACGTAAAGATCAATTATTAATGAGAAGAACATTGAGGGACTTGTGCATCACATGAATATATCCTTAAGGACAATGTAAAATCACACATTTCAGGTTATCTCTTTATTTCTCTATTCTTATATTTCTCCCCATTCATAAATTGTGACCTTTTTCTCCCTCTCAATTTCCCGATTGATTCATTTTTCATTTAAACAAGCAAGACCAGTTCAGTATCTCTTTTATCTATGTTTAAGTAGATTTTGATATTTATGTTCCCCACCCTAATTTGATTTTACTGCGACACCCATTTCCTCATTTTTTTCATACATTATTTAATTCAACTATGGTAGTTGGTCCAGATTATAGTACAGTATATATTTCAGTTACAATATAATTTCACTCCCTTCTTTCTCTAGCTTAGCTTCTTTTTGTTTTGGTAAAAGTTTTCATCTTACACTACAAGAATTTTTTGATTTTACTAATAATTTTAGCTACTATTTAAATTAGTAACTAAATCCTAACTAATTAACTATTAATTAACTAGAAAATTATTTTTTCTAGCTAAATTGAAGTTATATTTATTTATATTTCTTATTACTACAAATTAGCTAGGAAATAACTACAAATTTTAAAAAATTTACTACAAATTAACTAAGATTATTTTACTAGAAATTAGCTACAAATTAACTATTAATTTTAAAATTAGCCACAAAATTATTTTGTAGCAAATTGTAAATTTTCTAGTAGTGTTAATTACTGATTGTTATTTTTGAACTGTTAATTTTTTTTTTGTCAATCGCGTAACTTACAGGCCTATATTTATTTTCAATAAATTAATTAACAAATAGAAAAACTTGTTTCGCAAATTATTGAATTTGCTTTCTTATCATCTTGTTAAAATATAATTATCATATAGAAGAATCTAAGGCATCATCAAACCTTTAAACCCAGTTTTTATATTATTTATTATTCTATGTAATTACATGTTTTATAGTCTATAAACCCAGTTTTCCTATTTAATTTTGGATTTTGGTTGAGTTGTATAGAAAGTCAGAAATTCACGAATTATTGTTAACGTACTCTTGCTGGATGAGGAAGGATTCTCACTCTGCGAGCACGTGTCGAGTAAAGGAGTATCTCCTCTGTTGAGCCTATTTGCTAGTCGAGTGTGATACTAGTTGGGCAAATATGAGTCCTAGAATTCTTTATGGCTCCCTTTGTTGAGTGAGTGGTGAGGCTTATTGAGCGAGACTGTCAGGACCTTAGAGTAGTGCTCCCTATAGTCCTACTTGCTAGGCGAGTTGTGAGGCTTGCCGAGCGAGAGAGTAAAATAAAGAGTGGAAACACTTTTTCAAGAGTTTTTGTTGACTAAATTGGTGTCTCACTAAGCAAGAGAGGGGAACAAAGAGCAATAACTCTTTATGTCTCTTTTTTGCTGGGCCAATAGTGGTATTTCTATGTGAGATGGTGAGAACAAAAAGTAGTAATTCTTTGTTGCTCCTTTTAACTAGGCAAATTTTGGATTTGATGCGTAAACTAAAGGTCTAAACTCTTTAGTGACCTTGTCGCTGAGCAAGAGTGACCATTCGTTAGGTGAATAAGGGATTTGTTGGGCAAATGGCAATGTAAAGCTCCCTGTAGCTCTAATTTGCTAAGCATGATGTTGGACTCACTAAGTGAGGCATGCAAACTTAAAGAATAGATCCCTTATCAATATATATGTGTTGTTATGTTTCCTTTATATACACTATTATATATGAACTTTAAGTGTGATATAACTATCATTGTATTGACAAATGAGTATGAGATATGAAAACGAGTAATGGATGAGTGGTTGTCGAATAGGTTGCCTAAGCCAAGAGTAGTGAGTAAGGGAATCACATAAAACTAGTTGAGTGAACTACCTAGGTCCATGTGGGGGTAAGAATGGTGCATATTGTGTGGGTTATGAGATGAGGTACCTAGCTTGTGGCATGCGAGCCTGGTCCTTATTAACCCAAATTAAAAGGAAAGAATGAGAAAATCATTTATGTGATATCCATCATATAATATAATTGGTGTAAGAAATAGTAGACATGAGCCAAGTGGTAAGGTCAGTAAGCCTATTGAGGCTACTCTGTACGAAAACCCTAATGGTCGTGACTCATCCCTTGGACCTGCACACATGATAAAAGCTAAGTAGATTTTGATGTTCTATCAAAGTAGGTTATGTGAACTGGAATTTTTGTATATGGCTTTGGGTGGGCACTTCTTATGCTTAATCTCAAAGTCTAATTATATTATCAATGAATTTTTTAACTTATAGAAAAAGACATCTTTGTGAACTTAAAAGCAATCTTTATTTCAACAAATTGTGTTGCGAGTTTAATTAAAAAGAATATAGATTGGAGCATGAAAGATGATCTTGAAAGGATAATTCAAGATTGTGTCAATCTTAGATGTATACTAGAATGGATAACATCGTTGGAGTGATAGAAAATTGCAAATTGCCCCAAAGTTGAGGTCTCTACCTGAAGGCGTGAAAGTGTTAGAGAATTGATAAAGATTTCTTGTGTCTTGACTGTGGGAATTAATCTCCAACAACAGGGAGGTAAGATTAAAGCTATTTGTTTCTTTTAATCTTTTAGCAAAGAACCTAATTAGTATAATATAATACAACTATGAATTTATGTTTTTTCAATAATAATTATTCATATACAACAAAACAAAAAAGGAAAGCATGAATGTGGCAATGCTTAGTAATATGGTATTTCATATATATAATGTACCATAGCATATCTACCTTATTTCTCTTTAGTTAAATAATTGCTTGTAGAAATTATACATCTAACAATAATTCTAAAAGACAATAATAAATATTTATTGATAATTTCTTAATATTGATGGTAAGTAGACTTCATTTTTCTTTAATAATGTGAGAGTGAGTATATAGGAATTTCTTTCTTTTTCAACATTTAAACTTTTGAAATTGATAACTACATGAATTTGACATAATGGTTTACTAGAATAGCTCCTATTCAAAATAGAAGACATGACTTGAAAATTGACATGATAACTATTTGGATTTGCCCGTTGAAATTGAGGACTTGATGCTTGCCAACCTCATAGTAGCATTGGTTGGAAATGAAATTTGTTTGGCTCTTTTAGATACTAATACCATCATTGTTTTTGTTATATTTATTAGCCTAAAAATGTTTCAAATTAGAGCTTTTCTTTGGTAACAAGTAACCTTTGAAGCTCAATAAAATTATTGCAAACTTTTTGCAAATCATGTAAACTATGAACATTTTTCTTTTCTTATTTTTGTATTATTTAGCATACATCCTATTCTTTTTATTTGGTATAGGCGTGTTAGAATTACCCTTCATAAATATTTTCTAAAGTTCTTGGTTGATTATATGATTGTTACTTGTATAGAAAAAATTTGGTCTTTGATCCCTAAGTGTAAGTTGACTAAAGTCAAACTAAAGTGGAATATTAAGACTTAGTGTTGCATTCCTATATCTTATTTTATTTCTGATATGATGTAAATTTGACAAATATGTGGAATATTAAGACTTAGAGTTGCATTCCTATATCTTATTTTATTTCTGATATGATGTAAGCGCTCTATTTAACAAATATGTTATTAGTTGCTTGGCATATTGTATTTTACTTAAAAAAATCCTAACTTCTCTACTCTGCTTCTTTATAATTAAAGTACTATTTAGATCTTATGCATATGGTCCATCTAATAGCATATCTGGAAGGACTAAAATAGATGTCTACATGTATACAAATATTTATAATTTGTGATTTTGTTGAAATTTGATAAATTGAGGATAGAAGAAAGTGTTGGAATCATAAACTAAGTTGACTCCTCTTCTCAATCTGGAGCAAGCTAAGCATGTACGGTGTCTATCATAATTTTGCTCCATCATGCAAGGATTGTTGAACTATTGAGTATGTGGGCTCTATACTTGCACTACTTTTATGTTTTAGCCTCCTATAATTACATAATCTTTACGTTTTAGTCTTCAAACCTATAAGCTATTCGTTTTAGTTCCTCCACAAGAAATTTTTTATATTTTACTATTGATGTTATTCTTACATTTCAATTTATTAATTTTGACTTATTGTAATATAATTTATTTTTAATATATTACAATTCAATTTACTTGTCTTTGGAGACAAAATCATTGTTTGTGATATATTAAAAATAAAAAAGGCTTAAATGAACTTTATGTCACTCATCGTTCATGTTTTCGTGAATTGTTTTCATCCAACTACCAAATTTGCACTCTTTGACACCTGAATTATTACATTTCCTGTATTTTGCCTTAGTAATAAATGTCTGTTAAAGTTAAATAGTTCATTGATGTGACAAATGATGTGCCATTTGCTACTCATATTTCATGTTTTCATGAATTTTGTCACCCAACTTATAACTTTTCATTTTTCCCCATCACTAAATGTTTTTCAATTTTACATAAGTTGCTAACGCGACTCATGACAAAGCAAATGACCTATCCTTTAATTATATATATATATATTTTTTTTATTTTTTTATTTTTTTTTTTGCTTGATTTCATTTTTGTTCTCCTTAGTTTGGTACATAGAAAATTTAGTTCACCATAGTTTAGTTCCAAAAGGGATGTCCATAGGTAGATTCATCAAAAAGGGTTGTTTAGGTATTGGACACCTAATATGGATGCATATGTAGTTATTGGACGCCCATTATGGATGCATTTGAGGTTATTGGACATGTTTGTCTTTGGATGCATCTATGGTCATTGGATACCTAGTATGGACACATCTAAGGCCATTGGACGCCTAATATGGATGCATTTGTCTTTGGATAGATCTATCTTTGGACATTTGGACGCGTCTCATTGGACACCCAATATGGATGCATCTAAGGTCATTAGATACCTAATATGGATGTATCTGTCTTTGGACGAATTTGTCTTTGTGCGCATTTGTGGTCATTGGACACCCAATATGGAGGAATCTTTCTTTAGACACGTCTAAGCCCATTGGATGCCAATTATGGATGAATCTGTCTTTGGACACATCCATATTGCTTGGAAGCATATAAGATTATTAGATGCCCTACTTTGGACACCCACTTTAGGTGATCCTATCTTTGGATGAATCTACCTATGGACATCACTATTGGAAGGCATTGCATATTAAATATCTATTAAATTTAGGGTTTATATCCAATCAAATGGTATGATATTCATGCAATACATTAGATAATTTACAAAATCCATTTCATAAGCCAAATACATTTTTCATAAAAAGTACAACATACATTAAAGCTCACAACAAAAAAGGTTAATAAAATGAAGTTATTTAGAAACCAATAACAACTAAAATAACAAAGGATGTCTACTTCAAATACACATTTTGTTCCATTTATACCTCCTCTTAGGTAGCACAATAGTGTGATAAATATCATATTCATCATAAACAAAACAAAGCGAATGATTATGAACAACTTCAATGCTTTTTTGGTAGACTTTAATTAAGTTTCAAGATTGGTAAGCTTTCTCCTCTGCCTCACTATCAATACATCTCTTTCATCAATAACATTATTTGAAAACCATTTGAAGAAATTGCAATCAACATCTTCATCATCAATACTCTATTTTTGATAATTTCAAACACAATGCATCAATTTAATGAGTATGATAAACTTAAAAACCAAAATATAAAGAAAAATAACCTTTGTAGTTACGACATCTCCCAAATTTCTTCCCAACATTAGTAAGAGTGCAAGCAGTTTGCAAAACTGCCAATTTCCCACAATGACATATAGCAAACCATCTTCAAGCTCCACCACCACAAGAGGCCAGCGAATCCATGGCTGAACTAAAGCACCAATTCGTTGTTGATTTGTTATTTATGGACAAATTCGTATGGTAATAGCAAGAAGAATCTTCAAAGTGAGACATTGGTACAAAAGAAGGAGTTCAACAAACAATAAGTGCACAACAAGCCCTAATTTCATGTTGAAATTAGGGAACAAACCATTCATCCCTAAACAAGCACAATAAAAAAAAACATTTGGGACCACAATAGAAGAATATACACACATGGTGAACCACTCTCATTCCTAAACAAGCACAATAAAAAAAACTTAACATACACAAGATAAAACCTTAAATAAATTCAAGCATAGTAAAACAAAGAAATAGACTTTTCCTTGCAACTTCACTATGTTAATTATTTCCATTGCACAATTATCATCAACCAATACATTTAACCCCTTATCCATATATTCACCGCCAACAAAATACTACATTTCCAAAACTAACTGATATCTCATGTCCTTCAAAAGGTCTATTATTTCAAAATAACTCTACCTATTTGTGTCACATTTCCAAGTTGAATAATAACCTAGGTAATCTAACTTCTCTCTATTAACAAAGTGTCTCCCATGGTGCATGATAAGGGTGTTTTTAGTCATCTCAACACGCATCAAATAAACTAAAGCTAATTATAACATAATCAACCCTAGGTCAAATTTTCTCAAGGACACAATGTGCTCGATTGCGAATTAGTGTGAAACAAAATGATGCAGAATCTAAAGTGCAGAGTGTTGACTCGTCTCGGTCACTAGCCGAGTTGCTCTCGGCAGAGACTGAGCTGATATGGTCTCGGCAGAGACTTATCAGACTCGAACTTGGCTGATTGTAGACTTGACGCAACAGAGTTGGACTAACTCCGTTCAGACTTAGGAAGCAGTAAATAGGGGGTTGGAATACGAGTAAAGTAAAATAGAAAGTAAAATAAGCTGTGAATGCAGAGAGAATATACTACTATTACAAATATTACTATTATTATTACGATATAATTGTGTTCATGTTCAGTTCCACTAATCCAAGTCCAGTCCAATTTCTTCACTCTAGTTCTCAGTCCATATCAGCCTTGGGAATTCTTATGACAATCACCAAAGGTTTGTCCATTGCCATACCGAGGAATTATGCAATCGCTACCTCATCAGTTGACAAGGATTAAGTTCAAAGCTGATTTTAGGTTCTCAATTAACATTTGTTAGTTGATTACCTACTAAATTAGTTAAACCAGTTCCAATCGGCTTAGCTTAACATTATTCACATTCCAAGTGCAATCGCAAGTCAGATTGTGAATTAAAGAAGAAGAAAGGAACCGAGATCAGAAATGCATAATAGAATTTGATTAATAGGAAACAGATTACAAACACAATGGTCCGAATTCAGGTGGTTCCATCTTCCACAACGATCGTCATGGTTAATAGTGGTGGTTCACCTTTGATAGCCTGAGCATTGAGGATCAGATCTCCCAAAGTGCGTTGAAAGTTCCAATCGGTCCCCTCTGACAGACTTCGGCTTCCCATTCTCAGACCTGCACCTCCTCGATCAAGAGAAGCATAATTGTAGCACTGTGCACCACCGCAAATGGAGAAAGCGAAAGAAAGATAATGAAAATAATAAGTATGCGTAGAGTGTGAATTCCATGACTTTCCAAAATGTACACAACTTCTCCTATATATACAAGCTATGAGCTACTATGCTACTTCTAACAAACTCTAACAGAATTACATAGCAAATTGTCCATTCTACCCTTGCACGACTTGCGCTGCAGCTACTCTAGGAGTGATGTAGTAGCTGAGTTAGGGTTGAGGTGGCCTCTGAGTTGGATTGTTGTTGTGGACTATACAATTGGGCCGCTCCTTATTAGGCTGCACCTTAATGGACTGTTGGGCTGCGAGGCCTGGCCTAGTCGAGAGGCCCGTCCTGGCCGAGACTGCTCTCTTGGCCGAGGTGGACTTGGCTCAGTCCTGCAGAAGAAGAGAAAAAAGTTTTTTATTAACTAAAACCTTCAATTTAACACTAATTTGTATTTTCTATATTTTTAGGTCCTTAATGTGAATCTCAGTTAACAATTAATCCTTAAGCACAGAATGATCCTGCAACACTCTTCTTAGGTCCATAAAAGATGTATAATTTGTGACTTATCAGTGCACTACAACTTCATACAGTGACGAAATTGAAACAAATAAATAAAAAGGAAACAACAACAAATATTGGGGAACACAATAGAAGATATAGAGTACAGACAATTTCATTATGCTTTCAACATAAATAGTCCGTGAGTAAAAGCCATAGACAAACAATAAATAATAAATACAACATTGTTAGGGTCAATTACACACATGATCTGAGAATCATTAGGGACTACAGTAGAACAATATAAACACACGTGGACCACCCTCTTTACTAAACAAGCACAATATGAAAAACACTTTAAACACACAATATAAAACCTTAAATAAATAGATGCCGAGACAACAAAATCAAATAACAATAGAAAAGTGCAATCTTATCTTGACTTTACGAAAAAAAATAATCAAGACAAAGAAAGAAAAGGTACCTTCAAATGTTGAACTCTAACAGAAAGAGAATGACTCCGTTTGTTGAACCCTCTCTTTATATCAAATCGCTTATCCCAAATGACAATTCACTGAATCCCAATAGATAATCCAAAAAATCAAATTCGCTACCTGCAAAACCCTAAACGCTTCAACCTTCACATAGGAACTCATATTCTATAGCAACTGGTATTCCATAGGTGCTAGTATTCACGACGTCATTTCGTAAACTAATAAAACAATTAATAAAAATTAAATAAGTTAAAATCACATGTAACATTAATTTAATAAAAATAGTTAGATAAGTGTCATTTAAGACAGTTTTATTTGCATTGTCAATGATTTGGACGAAAAGGATAATATTATTGCATTTTTGAAAATTAAAAGACCAAATTTAAATTTCTAATAAAAGACAGACTAAATTGAAATAAATAAATAAATAGAATGAAGAAAAAAGTAATTTAGCTATATATAAATGACAGCGTGCAATTCAATTATATGTAAATCTGAAAACAATTACAATCCTAGATATTGACAACTAACAATACAGAAGTATCTAAAGAAAAAGTAACAAGTAGCAACAGATAAACCATATTACTAACACTTAACATACGAGGAGCAATCTAATAAAGATGGAAGAGGCAACAAGATTTTTGCATGAAAAACCTTTGAAGTGTGAGAAGTAAAAATCATAGCCACAAGCCTGTAAATCGAGCTGCACTATGATGAAAATAGGCATAAAAGTGTCTCAAACAAATGCACAACCCATGAATAGTAGACAAACAAATTACCAAAGTAAATAGTTTACAAATAGAGAAAGAAGATGAAAGAACTAGAAAATTTGTATGCACTGCAGACTAAATATCAACAACCACAGGAAAGGAATCAGCAATGACAGTTAAAGTTCAAGAAAAATGTGTGCAGAAACTGCTGACACAATTTTAGTTAAATGCAACGGTTAATGAAGTGAGACACGAATAGGATTCTTTATATTTTGGATCTTTCTCCACAGAGGAAAGGAGCTCACAACTAACAGTTCAAGAACAGTCCTTCATGATGGAGCAAAATTATGAAAGACAATTTAGTTTTTGATTTTAACCCTTTCTTTTGTCATTAGTCTATCAAATGACAACAAAATTACAAATTATAACTATTTGAATAAACATTTATTTTAGTGTTTACATATATTATATTAGATTTCTAGATCGTGATTTAATTATAGAGAAGCAGAGTAGACAAGTTATGATACGTTATGCATGTGAAATACAATATTGATCAGCAACTAATAAAAGAATTGTCAAATGCAACACTTACAGCATCTCAGTAATAAAATAAGATAAAGGAATGCAATGCTAAGTCTTATCCACTTCGGTTTGACTTCAATCCATTTACACCTAGATATCAAGTGCCAATTTTATCTGTACAAGTAGGAATCATATAATCAATCAAGAGCAATAGTAAATATGAAGAAAGTGCGTTTTCAACATGTCTATATGAAATAAAAAAAAAAAAGAAGAATGAAATCTGAAGAATGCAGAAAGAAAAAAGGAAAAATGTTCAGAGTTTACATGTTAGCAAAAGCGTACGATAATTTTATTGAGCTCAATATGCTATTTATCACCAACAAAGTCTAATTTTAACATTGTTGAGCTAAAAATAAGAATCATGATGTTCATTCAACATATATCTGGAAGAGTAGTAAGGCATCAGGTCATCAATTTCAATGGTCAAATTCGTATTATTAACCTGTCAACTTTTCAGTCATATTTCTAGTTAGAATAGGAGCTATTCTAGTAAACCACCTGGTTTTAATATTTAAGGGGTCCTTTTTACCCTCTCCTTTATTATATTCATTAAAGAAAAGGTAAAGTCCACTTATTAATATTAAGAAATTATCAGGAAAAAATCTATCATTGTCTTCCAGAATTGCTATAAGATGTAGAGTTGTTACAATATTCATCATAAAGCTGTTGGACGCTTATATTAGACACCAATATGAATGCTTGTATTAGACTCTTGGAAATAGTTAATGGGAACTCTGCTCTAAAATAGCTATTGGGAACTATGACGGGTCTATTCAACGCATTATAAAAGATTTGTGATAAAACAAAGGACTTATACATATAAGAGAGAAAGGAGCAGAAACTGATTTGGTTTGTATTCTTTCTATATTATTATATGTTCCATCATTTTATGGTATCTCATGTAGTTAGCATTATACAATATACTGTTAGATAGGTGTAAAAATCTTAATTCGCAATTTACATGGAAAAGAATAAAAGGTATGCTAATAATTGAAATCAATTTACATGGAAAAGAATAAAACAATGTAGAGTTGTCATGTTACTTACTTTTCATTGATGTCACTAAATAGTTCCATCACATGTTGCTATTAGTACTTATATTGATTCTATTATATAACAATTAAATTGTAGAAGCAACCAAGATAGTTAAATTATACTTTCTGAGAAATGAGTAAAAGAAAAAACTAAACAACATGATCGTTTATGTCTAAAGAATAACAATAAATATATGTATAAAAAGAAACTTTTTAGACAATTTTGTGTAATATCTTGTAGTTGAGCCTCAACTTCCGAATATATTCTTTCTATATTATTATATGTTCCATCATTTTATGGTATCTCATGTAGTTAGCAATATACAATGTTACTGTTAGATAGGTGTAAAAATCTTATTCGCAATTTACACGGAAAAGAATAAGAGGTATCCTAATAATTAAAATCAAGTAATTACCTGTGATCCTTTAATCAATTCCAAGCTACTTTATTTAGTTCTTCAATTCAAGTTAGTAATAACAGCAGTACATCCTTGGCACATTTACATAGCATGGGTTGCACGATCCACACACCCAAAGTCGATCGATATTCTCATTATCTGATTTTAGGTATTGAGATTGCCCCACCCATGCTTGTCTTCTTTGTTTGGCTGTACATAAAAAATTATAATTGAAAACACACAAATTCTTAGCCGTATCATATTGTAAAATTAAATATATAATTTGATTCTTTGCTAAAAGATTAAAAGAAATACATAGCTCTGATCATACATACCTCCATTCGGAAGATTAAAAGAAATATCATCTCAATTCTCCAACACTTTAACCCCTTCCGGCAGAGACATCAACTTGGGGCAATTTCGAATTTCATACCGTTGCAGCATTGTTATCCATTCGGGTATACATCTTAGATTCGAACAATTCCGAATTTTAAGACTTTCTAAAGTGGTAACATGCTGAAGCCCCTCAGGCAGATATTCCATTTTCGGTATGTTATCAAACTTCAACCTCCGCAGATTTGTAAGTTCTTTCCATTGCATGCTGTAACAATCGTCTTCATCGTTGCACAAATCAAGCTCCATGCAATCTGAAATACTCAAATTATGCACTGTAGTGAGATGTTGCAGGACTCTGGATAGAGATTTTAAACCATTTATCTCTTCTATCTCAAGAATCTGCACTTTGGAATGACTGATTTGTTGTAATATCTTCTCATTCACCTCAGTAAGGAATACAAACTGAATATCTTTGTGTGGTGGAAATGAAATTATATTTGGGCAACTTCTAATAACAACATTATCAAGACTGAGTAACTGGTGGAAACAATCTCTAGTTCCTTCTTCATCACATCTACACCATCCTTTAAGATTATATAACTTGACAAGGACGATCTCTTTGAGTGATGGAAAAGAGGTTGATGAATTATCATTATTGATATTGCTGTCTATCCACTCTAGACAAGGCAAATTACGAAGTTCGAGACGTTTTATCATATGCAATGGCGGGAGGTATTGCAATCTCATGCAACTATCTATTTCCATATGAATCAAATTTCTGAATGGGAAGATGAAACCAGAGAGTGTCACACCTCCAAATCCTTCTATCCTTAAGGACTTGATGTTGTGGTGAAAATGTAGGCCCTCTAAGATTAAAGAATCTTTATCCATGTCATTCTCATCGGCAACAATTCGGCTGTCCCAAGTAAAACTCAACCTGCGAAGATGGGACTTCTCCATTAAATTCATATCCGCAGCTTCTGATGGGTTATCCCTCAAGCATTCCAAGCCTTTTATGTCTAGATATTGTCTCAAATTATTTAATCCTCTTAGTTCACTTGGCCCACCACTATGTCTGAATTTCTTATTCAAAATAAACAATGATAATGTTTGAAGATTAGACAATTGTCCTATGCCACGTGGTAGAAAAGTCAAATTATTACAACAATCAAACTCTAGATGTCGAAGACTTATCATCTTCCAGAGATCGTTAGGCAACTCTCTCAATTTAGAACAACCAGTGAGTTCAAGAGTTTCCAAGTTAATTAACTTCGTTATGGACTTCGGGAGCACCTTAATCTGACGATTATAAGAAAGATTGAGATATCGAAGATGTTTGAGCATGTCAATATAAGGTGACAACATTCTATAATTTAAATAATGAAGTTCCAACACTCGTAATTGTTCCAAACTTGACAGAATCAAATTATTAGTAGACACGTTGAGTGATTTATTGTAACGCTGCCTTGGCAATAGAATTGTCCTTAACTTGTTTTCCTTGAAGAGATGACTTTGAACTTGCCTCCATAAATCCAACGAAAAATCAAATGACAAATGATGTGTTCGTTTCTGAATCTGTTGCCCTTGTTTTGTGACTACGACGCAATCATGTCTTGAAATAGATATTGCCATGTCATGCATAAGATCATGCATTTTGCAAGAAAAGATACCACCAGATAAACCTCTTTCTAAATCTTGAAAGAAAGATCTATGAACTAAATTCATAAAGTACTCGTAACCAACATCTTCTAAACATATGCTTTCATTTGATGATTGAACAAACCCTTGAGCCACCCAAAGTCTAATCAAATATTCCGGAAAAATCTCATAATCCTTGGGAAATAACGAACAAAATGCAAAACATTTTTTTAGGTGGATGGGTAGATGATCATAACTAAGTTTGAGAATTTGAAATATTCTATTGCCTCCTTCTTCATCAATTTTCACAAGATCTTTATCCTTGAAGTTTAACCAATCTTGTTCGGTCTCCTTAGAATACATTAAGCTTCCAACACATCTAATGGCTAAAGGAATCCCTGAACATTTTTTCACAATGTCCTTACCAATAGACACCAACTTCTGATTCTCTGGCTCTTTCCCATCCTCAAAAGCTAATTGGCTAAATAATTTCCATGTTTGCTCTTCATCTAGACCCTTTAAAAAGAAAGGCGAAGAGGTGCCTGATATCTTAGCTACCCTCTCACTTCTTGTGGTTATGATTATTTTACTTCCTTTTGCTCCATCTCTCAATAGTGTCAATAATTGAAGCCAGAGCTCACGATCCTCATTCCATATGTCATCTAAGACAAGCAAATATTTATTTCCCTCAACTTTTTTGCGAAGCTCCTGTTGCACTCGATCCATCTCATCATTAGTTTTAGATTCTATGATCTTTTTAGCAATAGTTTTCACATCAAAATCATCAGACACACACACCCACATTTTCAACTGGAAATGCACTCCAACTGCCATATCATTGTATAAGAGTTGAGCAAGTGCAGTCTTTCCAAGTCCTCCAATTCCAACAATGGAAATAATTGAAACGTTTTCTTTCATATCCATATTGGTATTAAACAACAATTCTAAAAGGTGATTCTTCTCATTCTCTCTTCCAATAACATATTCCGCCGGAACAAAGGAGTGAGTTTCTCTTTGCCTTACAACTTGTTGCTCAAGATAACGATTAGTTAATTTAAAACATCTTCTATCAACATTAAGGGCTTCTAGTCTCTTCCCAATATCCTTAACTCTCTTAGCCATTTTGAAAGTAAACAAAAGCATATTGGAAGAAGAGAAGAAGATGCGAACCTTTTTGGCCTTTTTATCTTTTGTCATTACTTGGCGTATCTTGTCTTCGGTAGAAAAGTCATCAAGCAAGTTATCAGCATCATCAAGTGCATCTTTGAGCTTGTCCAGCCAGACTTGAAGTTGATGGTTGGTGCCCTGCTGCTCCTCTGCATCCAACACCACAACCTTGATATCTGACATGTTCTCCACCAGCCTTTCAAGATCATCTCTCATGCGCCAGTTTTCAACCACCAAATGACCCAACTTGGAGATCAATTTTTCAATGATGTTGAACAAAAAACCTTCAGCCATCTTCTCAAAAGTGAAGATCGTGTACAAGTTTTTTATTTTCCTGAAACTCAGAACACAAATTTTTAGAGTGAAGATTGCTTTTGGAAAATGTGATCTATGAGTATTTACAATGGTGAGAGAGCAAAAGCAATTATTTAAGATGGCTGGATGATGCATTGGATTCCATAATACGAAAAGTATATTATAGGTAGATGACAAGAAAGCAAAATCAATAATTCATGCTACCACAGTTAGTGTGACTTTATCGTGTACTGTAGATAAGAGATGGAAAAAAACAAATGGCAATACCGTGGGTATATATTAATTAATACTTTCATGTACTATAACTACGTTCTGTACTCCAATATTGAATTATTGGGGGGTATTGATGTCGGCCAAACTAATAATGCGTTTTATTCTTTTATACGAAAATTATATTTTAACTAGATGACAAAAAGGTAAACTCTGTTTCTGAATCCAAATAAAGAGAGGGAAACAACTGTGAAATTGAGCAAATATTTGAAGTGAAATAAGGAAGAAAAAAATAAAGAGAAAAGAAGTGTCCAATTGAATTAGATTTGCCCATTTGCTCTACCTAACTCATTATTGCGTTGGACTAGATTAATCAACTCTTAGTGGGTGGATCGAATCCCATGTGCCAATAACTATAAAATATAAAAAATAAAAATTATTAATTAATTTTTATATAACAAGACAGTAAAATATTTTAAATCACTATAAATTAATATAATAAATATAGAAATATAATATAATAAATTAATAAATTAATAAATTATTTTATATTTATGCTATAAAATAACAAAATATAATATACACTAATAGAAATAAAATAAAATAAAATGTACTAATCATAACAAGAATTTAATAATTATGCATTGATAGTGTAAAATAGTTTTGCACTATTATTTAATCACAAACTATTTATGTATAGAATAGTATTTCTCTTCAAGAAAAAATAAGTCAAAAATCCTGAAAATATAGTATAAAAAGAAAAGTATATTATCTTGTGATGTAAAAATTTTTGTCATTACAATTTAATAAATTACGTACTTAATTAATGATTTTGCTTTCTTATCATCTAGTTAATATATAGTTATCATATATCTATGAAAAAATATAATTATCATATAAAACAATCTACGACATTATTTAGAGATGCTTCATTGTACTTTGTCTAAATAATTTCATGTTGGAGATAAAATATTATCATGTAAACCATTTGTCATTATTATTTATTAAAGTGATAAATAATGAAATCATTATTTAAATAATTATTTTTTCTTTCTAGCTAGATGGATAAGATAGATGAAATAGGAAGGAATTTATTGCTGATTGTTTATGAATAAATACTTAGAACACACATTTTCACCTACGAGTGCGTGGATGAATCGGTGTGGAGTTATTCCAACTTAACTAGTGATCTCGAGTTCAAGGAAGATGGTTTGGCTAACATCTTCAAGGCACGGCGAGTGCAATTTGAGTTTAAAATGTGGATATGTGGCCAATACCCACTATGTGCGTTTTTTTTACCAAAACAAGACCCTAAGGCCAATTTTAGCAACTCAACACTTATTTCACAAAATACATTTATTTGATTAGGTGACAAAATACGATTCGAACACTCACATGTTTAGTTCTTAAGGCTTGGTGCAAGCTATCCCAAAATCTAGAAGTAAAATATAGATCTTTATCAAACACTATACGAAAGGGTACACCATGTGATCTAACTATCTTACTAATGTACAAACTAATTAGCTTTTCTAAACTATACCTGATGTTAATCATGATCAAATGAGTAGATTTGGTTAATCAATCCACTATAACTTAGATGGAATCCATGTTACTTTGGATTTTAGGCAAACTTGTCATGAAATCCATATAGATTAGGGTGGAAATAAGTTAAGGAACACACATGCTATTAGGATTGGGATGACAAAAACATAAACGAAACTCTAACCCTTTTTTCTCTCAAATTAAAGTTAAATTCATCTACTTGCTTACTTTTCTTTGCATGATTCTTTCTACAACTTTGAAAAATTATTTGCTTAAACTACGTAAGGGTTCCTTGAAATTGGTCATCACATACACTAGTCCTTGCGGGTATGATATCTAGACTTATTTTCTCGATATTATTGTGATAAAGTATGTTTGCCCTTAAGTGCATTTTAACATGCATCAAGATTTTGACATTGTTGTTGGGGACTAGTTGAGATATCAAAGAATAGAAATCATAGTGGGATTAGTTTTTTTTTTTTTCTCTTCTTACCTTTTCCATTTTTTCTCTTCCTTTCTTTTCTTATTCTTTTACTTTTGTTCTTTATTTATGCTAACCCGTTCTTAGGGGCCTTAATTACAATTTGACCTGGAGGTTGAAATAGTTGCTTGTAGGAATAGGAAATCAAGAAGAATTAGAGTGAAACAAGGAAACTAGTATGAACAATAAAACCACATGCACCTCTAAGATTAGGAAGATCCACTAGAGAGAAGGCAACAAGATTACTTTATCCTTACCATAGAGGTATCCAACAATATTTGTTTCCTTTTGGTAGAGGCCAATAACTTTTAACTAAGACTTGCCTTAATCACCAAGGTGTAGAATTTGGGCCAGTTTTAGGGATTTCTTACTAAATTACCCTTAGCCCATTTGAATAAGTTTATATGCTTCACCGACACAATGAAGATGAACAACATGCCCATGGATGCGATACTCTTGGGGCTACTCCCCTTTTCTTTGACAAACACGGCACTAGAGTGGTTCACATCCTTGCTAGACAAAGCCATCACCACATGGGATGAGTATACCCATAGTTTCTTACTCGAGTACTTCCTTCTAACCAAATCTAACAACCTAGAGTATGATATCTTGAACTTCTCTCACTTTAAGCAGAGTCATACACCCATAGTTTCTTACTCAAGTACTTCCTTCTAACCAAATCTAACAAACTAGAGTATGATATCATGAACTTCTCTCACTTTGAGTAGAGTCATTGTACAAAGCTTGGTAGAGATTCTGGAATATGCTCTACAAGTGACCCCACCATGGCTTCCAAAATGGACAATTGATCAAAATCTTCTATAGTAGGTTGTCCACCCTGAATTGGACCAGCATTGACAGTCCTTGTGGTAGGACAATCACAAAGAAACCTCTAGCTGAAGCTTATGAGATCATAAAAGACATTGCCTCTAACAACTATCGTTGTTCCACAAGAGACGAACACGTAACAAAGAGGCCAACTAGAACTAGAATATACAAGGTAGAAGCAATGGCTATAAAGCAAAAGCTAGAGCTTCTCAGCAAGTAGATAAAAACCCTGATACAGGCACGGTCCTAGTTCCTGCCATCTCCTCTTCCTGCATGTGAGAAACATGGGACAGCAAGCCATGAGAGCAAGGACTATCAAATGAGCAACTTCTTTGCCAATGTAGTAGAAGAGGCAAACTTCATGAATAGCTCTAATAGGAACCATATTGAACCGTACAACAAGCCGTCAATCATTCCAAAGTGTTGTTTCTTAAGTTAGAAGGGATAAATGGGTAAAATTCCCTATCCAAAGCTCTTCAAATCTTACTGCATCACGGGACTTGGAAATTTCAAATTGCAAGGAGCTTGATCTGTGCAACGATGAAAACAGTTGTTACAACATGCAATGGAAAGAACTTAAACCTTTGTTGGCGGTTGCTCACTAGCATCCCGAAAATTTAGAAAGGCTAACAATTCAGTATTGTCCCAATCTTAGATATATACCGGAATGGATAACATTGCTGCAGCATCAAGTTGATGTTACTTACATGAAAGTGTCGTCCAAGGCAATTAATCTTCCACTTGGAGGTACGATCAGAGCCGTCTATTTCTTTTAATATTTTAGACACGAATCTAATTATATATTTAATTTACAAGGTATATTATAATACATCTCAGTGAGTTTTTTTATTTATACTTTTTCATGTACAACTAAACAAAGAAGACAAGCATGGGAAGGCAATCTCCATATATAACTAAATCAAATTAGTTTCATAACTAAAAGGGATGCCAAGGACTTCGAGTGTGGAACGTGCAACCCATGAGAGTCAATTCATGGTAAGTTAATGATTGAGTTTACATATCCTATATCTATAGAACTCTATAAAGAAAAATGAAAATTGACATTTGCATAGGGCGAAGAACTGTTGCAGTGGTGTTTATTACCCACTTGAATTGAAGAACTATAGAGGAAAATCGAAATTAACTTAAGGATCATGATTCACAGGTAATGACTTAATTTTAATTATTAGGAAACCTACTATTCTTTCCCTTATGGATTGTGAGTTAAGATTTGTACACCTATCTGTTGGTTTTTTTAGAAAAGAGACAGTTGCTAACAGAGAATAAAAGTAAAGAACGAACAAGAGTAGAGAGAGTAAAATAAAATAATAAACTGAATATATTGGCTTGAAGAGTTGTTTTTTATCTAAAAGCAACTTAATTTAAATACATTGAGAAATAACTGACCAAGAGATCACATCCCATGATTCTAGCAACCACTACTAATAACTTAGCTAAAAATAGGGAACAAACTAATCCACTAACATCTAATGATAAATTCTAATAAATCAAATTGACTTATTCAAACAGAAATAAATCTGAAATCTTCCTAAAACTATGCAACATCCAAAGGCAGTTCTCAACACTCCTCCTTGCCATGGAGGCTACAAACTCCAAGTTTTTTTTTTACTTTCAGTCTTTTAGCAATTCGACTCATTCTTGACACCTCATGCTGATAACGATAATTAGAACCATTTCAACAACCCCTTGAATTGTTAAAGTATTTGCATGGTTTCTGAATTTTGAATTTCACCTCCTCTGTCGTGATGTTGGCACGTGGCCGTTTTAACCCTTGCCTCTACGTGTCTTCCTTATGTGTACCACTTCTTCTAATAACTTTCCTATCGGCATATTTCATGGTACCAGCAAAAGGTGAAAGCCTTATAATTGAGTGAGTTTTTGCTGGTTTAGTAGATGAAGTTGCAATTGCAGTTGCAGGCTTAACAAGTGTGATATATTGCTGCAAATTGGTGGGAGAGTCTTCATGTTTTGTGACTGTAGCTTCAGCATGAGGTTCAATATATTCCACTGACCCTTCTTGATCTTCAATAGGAATGAGAGAGACTAGAGGAGTGAGACTATCATCATAATTGCTACCATTGAGAGATGGACTGTTGTGAGGTCTAGCCACATCCGTGTGTATCAATTACAATTTCTCAATAGCTCTCCAAGTTGATTGCTTGAATGAAAGTCTTGATTGCTTTCCTTGTTGACAAGCTCTACAGTTTGGAATTTTAGATTCAAGATAGGGGAGACCTTGAACCAATTCCATTCTTTTCAAATTCACAACGGTTGTATGATTGAAGTGTCCAAGCCTCTTGTGCCAAACTTCGGTATGGACATTTGTTGTAGAGAATGTTGTTTGCTCCTCCTTCATTGGATCAAGTACAAAGCTTTTTCCTTTCATTTTTACTTTGAATACCTCGTTGTCATTTGCATCCTTGATCAAACACTAATCACTTTTAAAGATAACTTTGAAATCTTTTTGAATCAACTGGCCAACACTTAACAAATTTTGACTGATGTTAGGTACAAATAACACATATTTGATAAGTTTTGCACCTGAAATACTTTCAATTGCTACTGTGTCTTTTCCTTTGACTGTAATTTGTTCACCATTCCCGATTCAGACCCATTTGACTTTGGTGTTGTCCAAACACTTGAATAATTCTTTGTCATAGGTCATGTGGTTGGTGCAGCCACTATCTATCAACCACGATTCACTTGAACTACTGCTCAGCCATTCAACGGGAGCCAATTCTGCAATGAAGTCAACTGGTGGTTGGGCCTTGATGTGACCCCTTCTTTCAAAAGAAATGTTAAACTTAGATAATTGGACACTGCATTCCACCATTCTCCCAGCCAAGTCTGGCTTTCATAGTATTTGCTAGATGGGTAAGTCGGTTCGGACAATTATGAGGTAGCCTTGGAAGTAAGGGTGTAGTTTCCTCAAAGTGATTATAAGGGCAAGGGTAGCCTTCTCTTGCTTTTGATACCTCATCTCCAAACCTTATATGATTCTGCTTATGAAGTAGATCGGACATTGCGCTAATAACATCATCAGTCATAAATATATAAACAAGAAGAGGAATACTTGGGGCCGGTCTAGTAAGGATGAGTGGGGTCACCAGCATTGCTTTCAACTTCTGGAAGGCCTCTTCACTCTCTATTGTCCATAGGAAGCTTCCTCCTTTCTTTAGGGTTTGAAACATGGGTAAGGCCATCTCAACTGATCGGGACAAGAATCTGGATATGGTTGTAGCGCTCCTGACCAGCTGTTGTACTTCTTTGACGCTTCGCGGGCTCCTCATATCAATCACGGCCTGGCATTTTTCAAGGTTAGCCTAAATTCCCCTTTCGATTAGCATAAACCCCAAGAATTTTCCTGCCTAAGTCCCAAAAGAGCATTTCTCAAGGTTTAACTTGAGTTGATGTTTTCTCAAAATTTGGAATACCCTTTGTAGGGCGTTGCAATGTTTGCTTGCTATTTTCGACTTCACCACCATGTTGTCCATGTAGGCTTCTACATTGGTTCCCATTACATTTTTGAAGATTCTGTCCATTAGGCGTTGGTAGGTAGCACTTGCATTTTTCAGGGCAAATGACATTACCTTATAGCAAGAAGTTCCAGAGTCAATGATGAAGGCGGTCTTGGATTCGTCTTGGGGATGCATCCTTATTTGGTTGTACCCAAAGTAAGCCTCCATAAAGCTTAGTAAGGCAAAACCCAAAGCTCCATTTACCAGCTGATTTATGTTGGGTAGCGAGTATGGATTCTTCAGGCAAGCTTTATTTAAGTCGATGTAGTTTGCTCACATCCACCATCTGCCACTAGATTTCCTTACCATGACTACATTGGCAAGCCACATGGCGTACTGTACCCTTTTGATAAATCCTGCCGCCAATAACTTATTGGTTTCTTCTTTGGCTGCTTGATGCTTCTCTTCTTCCAACTTTCATTTTCGCTGCGCAACCAGTTAGGCACCTGGTGTTATGGACAAGCAATGGCATATGAAATTTGGGTCAATGACTGGCATGTCGGCTAGGCACTAGGTGAAGACATCTCTGATTTTGGTGAGGAAAAGTGTGAGTTGGTCTTCCTCTTCTTTTCCCAAAGCCATCCTTATCTTCGTCTTGTGGGAGGTCAAGGGCCTATCCAGACCTCTTTCAACTCTTTAGTTAGGGGCGGTCTTTGGTCTTCATATTGATGTCGTGGGTCTAGATCCAAGTCCAAGAAGTTGATGGCTACTCCTCTACCCCCTGAGGGTTAAGTGCCTATGCTCAAGCTATCCTCATAGCACTTACGTGTTACCCCTTGGTCAGCCCAAACGACACCTACCTCCTTTCCAATAGGTCATTTCATACATAAATGCAAGGTGGATACTACTTCCCCCAATCTATTCAGAGCAGGACATCCCATAATCACGTTATAGGAGGCCCATGTGTCAACCATCGTGTATAAGACCAGTATGTTTCGTCCATCACCTCCCTTTTCGAATGTAGTTTCCAATTCTACTACCCCCTTTATCTCAACCTGCTCGCTGGCAAAACCATACAAGGTGCCCGAACATTCCTCAAGATTGGACACTGGAAGTCCTAACTTTTGAAATGTTGACCAGTATAGGGTGTTAGCAGAACTCTCCTAATCTACTAGGACCCTCTCAACTTTGTACTTCGTTGTTATCACAGAAATTACCAGGGGTTCATCTCGTTGGGGGGAGCATACCTCATGTCCTCTTCACTGAATGTTATAACTAGGCTTTGCACATTATTAGGTTCTGCTCGAACTATCAGGACTTCTTTTGATCGCCTTGGTGCTACCCCCTGATATGGTAGCAATGGTTCCCCTATGCCAGGTGTTGGGTCTCTACCTTGACCTACTCCTCTCCCTCAACCTTTCTTCCCTTCTCATATCATCCCAGTTGATTCGTTGTTGTTCCTCCTCTGCCCCTTTTCGATCATCCCCTGGTTTGCATGGGTCCCTTCGTTCATGTGAAATTTTCACCACTCATCTTGTCTTTGCCCCATCGTCTGATCGCTCATTGTTTTTTGGAATTCCAACAGCTAGGTATGGTATACTTCGCGCAATATTTATGCCCTCTTCACCTTCAATGGGGTAAAGGATTGGGTGTTGTCGTCACGTGTCTGGGGTTGGATCCAATATCCCATCTCCCCTAGCGCTCTGCTTCGAGTCAATCGACCAAGTCTTCCTCAACTTCTATGTGTTTTTTTGCTTGTGTCCTTATCTCCTCCATGCTAGTCGATTGCCTTAATGCCAACGCATCGCTAAACTGGCAAGCTCGCAAGCCCCTTCCGAAAGCTTTGACAAAGAACTTCTGGTGTGGGTCATTTACCCAGACTGTGGCATTATTGAACTTGGCAAGATAACTCTTCAGGTTTTCCCCTTTTGCTTGCCTTATGTCAAACAAGTCAGCCACCTCGAGCTGTTTTGCTTTGTTAGCTACGAACTACGAAACAAATAATAAGCCAAATCCTTGAATGACTGAATGGTTTGAGCGGGGAGAGTCGACAACCATTGCATGACCATTCCTCTTAGAGTACTAGGGAATAATTTATAGCTAAGGGCGTCACTCCCCTCACTGATATACATTTGAGTTTGAAAAACTTGTAGGTGCGCATGTAGATCTTGGGTGCCATCAAAATGGGTCCACCTCCAACTCTCGGAAGTTGGCAGGGACGAGGGTTCTATCAATCTCCTCGTTGAAGGGTTGTCCCTAGAATGCATGAATGTTCACCACCTCCTGTACTAGTCCTCCAGCTCTTTCTACAATTGCCTTCATTGCGACTATCTGCTGGCAAAGCTCCTCTTTTGTCTGCTCAGCCATCTTCACAACTTTGAGGTGTCGCTCTTCGGCTTGGCGGTGCCATTCCTTTACCTCCATCTGACGTCGCATAGCCTCTACACTAAGTCGTGATTGCTCATCACTTCGTTCTTGTATGGAGGCTACTACATGGAGTAGCCTTTACAAGGTATCCTCCTCCCCTTCCTTAGTAGAACTTGCTTGGTTTCTGGTCACAAGCATGATCACTTTCGTTCGTCTTCTTCAACTCAAGGTTTTTGGTATTTCAAACTTGTAGGCGATGGGAAAAGTTTTCACGAAGCCCCACGGTGGGTGCCAAAGCTCAAGTCGAAAACAAGTTCGGGTATTTCAATGACTTTCTCCCTTCCTCTTTCTAACTTGCCTCCTCGCTACGTAGTCTTTGCTCTTTATACCTGTTACTCCTCCTTCCATGTGGTTTTCCCTTGATGGGACTCATTAGTCTTGCCTTTACCATCCCTTATCTCTAGCTTTCGAGTATCTATCCATAGGGAGGGGTGTAGCCTCATTTTCAGGCTTTAAGTAGTGCACTTCTTCCCATGTTCCTGTCATGTGACATTCTTCGCAAGCAAGCATTAGTTATCACAGTGTACCTTTGTCAATTACCTATGTTGGTCGGCCTACTCCTCTACTTGTCAAGTTTCGAGTGTGGGAGGCCGACCGATACAACCCTCATTTTTGTTATTGCTATTAATGTTGTTTTATTATTATTATTATTGTTGTCATTTTATTATTATTATTATTATTATTATTATTATTATTATTATTATTATTATTATTATTATTATTATTATTATTATTATTATTATTATTATTATTATTATTATTATTATAATAAATAATAATAATAGTAATAATAATATTATTATTAATATTATCGTCATTATTACTATTATTATTAGCATTCTCACGATTATCGTTATTATTATTATGGTTATGATTACTATTATTATTATTATCCTTTTTATCATCATCATCATCATCATCATCATCATTATCATCACCATCATCATCACCATCATCATTGTCGTCATCATCATCATCATCATCGTCATCATTATCATCATCATCATCATCATCATCATTGTCATCATCATCATCATCGTCATCATCATCATCATCTTCATCATCATCATCGTCGTCGTCGTCGTCGTCATTGTCGTCATCATCGTCATCATCATCATCAGCCTCATTGTCATCATCATCATCATCATCGTCATCATTGTCATCATCATTGTCATCATCATCATCATCATCATCATCATCATTATCGTCGTCGTTGTTATCATCGTTATCGTCATTGTCGTCATTATCGTCATGGTCCTCATCGTCGTCAACCTCATCGTCGTCGTCGTCATCCTCATAGTCATTGTCGTCATAGTCATTATCATTGTCATCGTCGTCATCGTCGTCGTAGACCATCATCATCATCATCATTATTGTTATTCTTATTATTATTTTTTTATTACTTTTATTTTTATTGTTGTTATTATCATTGTTGTTATTATTATTTTTATTATTGTTACTCCTAAAGTACAATGAGAGTCTCATTGTTAGTTCATTAAAAAAAATATGATGTATTGAATAATTTTATTAAACAAGGAATCACCAAACTGTCACAACTCGAACGTGCCGGGTGAAAATATAGAATTAACATTTTTTAATTTTATATGAAAATAATAGTGATAATAATTTATTTTTAATAAAAAATATAGGGAGTCAAGATATTACGACTCAGACGTCTCAAATTGAAATTGTAAGGTTAACAATGCGTATTGCCTAAATTAACCTTTTCTTTTTACACTATTAGAAAATTTAAAATTTGTTACAAAATAATTTTGTGGCTAATTTTAAAATTAATAGTTATTTTGTAGCTAATTTCTAGTAAAAATAATTAGCTACAAAATTACTACAATATTGAATGGTAGCATGAAATAAGTAGCAAATTAGCTAGGAAAATAATCTTAGTTAATTTGTAGTAACTTTTTTAAAATTTGTAGTTATTTCCTAGTTAATTTGTAGTAATAAGAAGTATAAATGAATATAACTTCAATTTAGCTAGAAAAAATAATTCTCTAGTTAATTAATAGTTAATTAGCTAGAATTTAGCTACTAATTTAAATGATAGCTAAAATTAGTAGCAAAATCAAAAAATTCTTGTAGTGATAAAAATAATAAAGAAAAATTATAATAATTTATTTATAATAAAGAAAAAGAAGTGAGATTGTCAAGTTATCACAACTCGGATGCTCTTCTTAAAATTGTAGGATTAACAAGACATTTCGTCTAAATTAACCCACCACGAAAAACTAAAAAGAAAACAACAAATATTTCTTTATAATAACAAGCAATGGATAAATAAAATACAAATAAACCTGAGAGCTAATTTTATTTTAGGACTTTAAAAAATAATTTACCTCCAATCCTATGGTAGTATCAATTGTAGAAAATAGAAAAGTAAAAAAAAAAAAAAGTAAAGAAAGAATTAACATAAAAGAGAAGGGAATTGAACTTGATTGATACAAATTTAATTAGCTACATTGGATTTTATTTATCAATTAATGAATCTTTGAGTATTTAGATTTATTTAGCTATAACCACCAAATCCCTTTTTTTTTATAGAAATATCACTACAAGAATTTTTTGATTTTGCTACTAATTTTAGCTACCATTTAAATTAGTAGCTAAATCTTAGCTAATTAACTATTAATTAACTAGAAAAAAAAAATTTCTAGCTAAATTGAAGTTATATTCATTTATACTTCTTATTACTACAAATTTTAAATAATTTACTACAAATTAACTAAGATTATTCTCCTAGTTAATTTGCTACTTATTTCATGCTACCATTCAATATTGTAGTAATTTTGTAGCTAATTATTTTTACTAGAAATTAACTACAAAATAACTATTAATTTTAAAATTAGCCACAAAATTATTTTGTAGCAAATTTTAAATTTTCTAGTAGTATATTTAATTAAGTTTAAAGATGATAAATTACATTTATATCTGTACATGATAAATTACACTTATATCTGTACATGATAAAAACGAAACAAAAAGCGTATGCATGAAATAATCCCTTTTATTTGATTTCGTTACGACATGCGACACCTAATTCACTAAACCATAATAAATAAATATTATGAAAAAAAACATCACATCGAAAGCTTTATTGAAATTTATAAAGGACGAAAACGACTTAAAAATATATTTTTGTCTTTCAATTTATGTCATTTTTTAATTTAATTTTCTAAATTAAAATTTTTATTTTTAGTCTTCAAATTTTAGAAATAACTAGTTTTAATTTTTTTTACAGAAATAACAATAAAGACTTTTTTTTATTGATAGACACTATCTGACTCAATAAATATTATTAATTATTAAGTATTTATTGAGTTAAACATAATTTTTTACGTTGAAAAAATCTTTAACATTTAAGTTGAGTAAAATCAAACAATTTATAAAATTAGAAGATTAAAAAATAAAAATTTTAATTTAGAGAATCAAATTTTAAAATCACTTAAATTCAAAAGATTAAAAACAATTTGAATTCATAGGAAAACATGTAAATTGGCTTGGAACACAATCGAACAAGTTATTGACCTCGCAGCCCATACATTGGGCAACGTACAATTTAAGCATCCTCATAATTCAATAGAATACAACATAGACGAAAATAAAATAAAGTAAGACAAAATATAATGAGAAACAAGAAAATAAATAAAAGGAAAAAAAAAAAAGAGAAAACATGAAACACCAAGAAGCCACGCTCGGTCAACATAACACTAGCAACAAGTATTATCTCATCCACATGGTTCAATAATGGATTAGATTAACTCAGTTAGTGCATATTAGCTCCAATTAAAGGAATAAAAGCCACATAAACCATGTTCTACAAAATCTATTTAACTCTCCCAAGTATGCCTCTTTAGCTCACAAGTTTTTTGATGCTAGCAAAGAAAAAGCAACCTAAGTGTACAGAGCCTGATATATTTACCAAACTGTGTGACATGTCACGCTTCTTTGTCTGAGTATGTTCCAGTGTGGCTGAATCAAAGACACTAGGAATGTAACTTCTTATGCTTTGTTGTAAACAAAGGCTGGGCTTATGTTCATGTGTTGTTGGAACTCAAGGCTGGTCATGATGTGTCACCGGTTCTCCATGAATGAATCGTGATCCAATGGTTTAATGTACTGACGTGGGTGGTGTTGTGTGGGGTCTTCTGGTATGGAGTTTCATTGGTGGTGGTGATCACAGGTTAGAGATGAATGTGGCATTTTTTTAAGGTTCTGGTTGTTTGGGGAGGGTTGAAGGGGAGTCATCTTTATATTATGCTTGGTGGAAGACCATCCATAAGAAGAACATCATCCATATAAGTATGTTGTCCATAGGAGTACATCATCCATAAACATAAGAGTATCTAATAAGTGTTTCAACATTTATATCTAATATACATGTATTTTGAAACTTATGTTTTAACTTATATATTTCGTATCTCTTGCAATTTAAATGTAGATGTTAACTAGGAATACATTAATGTTATTTGGGAATATATTAACGTCATTTTTCTATATAGTGTATGGTACCATTATTACTCTGTTTTTTAGGAAATAAAACTTAGCTTCTTAAGTTCTTAAAAACAAATCAACTCTGATCATGTAGTGCATTGATCAAGACATCTATAAGATAGGTAACAAGCATAACATATGTCTCTTGCTTTCTTAGCACATTAAAGGAAAGAATATACAACTCTTTGTTGTACCTTTTTTCTCTCCTTAGTACAAGACAAATGTACTGGAGTCAATCCTACAAAAAGTTATCTTTATCATTTAATGCACAGATATCTACATCTCAAATTGTTTTTCAATGGAAATCCTTATATATACATCTACAAATAGAAGACAAAATAAGAAGTCATTGAAAGAAACAAGTGAATAAGCACGTATTAGAAAGAACTCTCTATTAACACTTAGGAAAATCCTTTTAGATCTCTTCGAAAACTTGCAGAAAGCTTTATCTTCCTTCAAGCTCTAATCTTAAAGTATATTTTTTTCTCACTCAGTGAGTTATCTCTTTGTAAAAACTCTTTGTTTTGTGTGATAGCCTAAAAAGACTAAGCGTTAAAGAATACTTTGCTTGTAATATGTGTTCTAGCTTACAAGTGTGTAAAGTTTGGAGAGGTTGAAAATACATATTGTTGTAAGTCAATTGACTTAGTGGAAAATCCATTATTGGAAAGGACTAGATGTAGCTTTAAGTTGTAGAGTGAACCACAACAAACACTTGTATTGATATCTTTTTTCCTTTGCTTTTAGTTTCTATTATCACCCTTTTTGGGTCGTATGTCCATGGCTTGTGCTTTAAACTTATATTTGTTGAGAAAAAGTTTTAAAGTGTTTAAAAATCAAACACACAATTTAACCCCTATTCATGTGTGTTCTTGTTATCATTAGTTGGTATTAGAGCTGATCCTCTTGGGATTGAGCATGTAACAATGTAGGGGACAAGATCCACATAGAAGTAATATGAAAACAAAATGACATGTTAACAAAAAAAATTTGTTCAAAGGACAAAACTACAATTACTGGAAGTAAAGAATGATAATATTCTTTGATGCATGTCATAATGACATGTAGGATGTTGTAGAGAACGAAAACTACATTCTAGTAAATTAGGACGAAATTAAGCTTCCCAGATACTCATGGAATGAAGAGCAGAAGATAAGGTACCTTCTTAACTCTAAAGTTAGAAATTTTCTAATGTGTGCCTTTATAGCAGTAGACTATGAGAAAGTTCATAGCTACAAATGCTCTAAGGAGATGTGGGACACTTTAGCTTTAGCCTATGAAAGAACATCACAAGTAAAAGATTTCAAGATAAGTATGCTAGTAAATCAATGTGAGTTATTCAAAATGAAGGATCATGAGAGTTTTGATCATGAGAGTATTGATCAAATGTTTGGACGCTTGCAAACAATTATTAATAATCTGAGGTCCTTAGGTAAAACTTATGATAACTATGGTCATGTAAAAAAAACCTTGAAAAGTTCGCCTAGAAAATGAAGACCATGAACTCTCAAGTCATTTATGACACTCCTTATCTCGTGATTTAATTACTAATATTTAAGCCAATTAAGTAAAGCAAGTAAAACAAAATCATGCAATTTATTGGTAATAAAAGAAACTCATGTCATTAAACTCAAATGCAAGGTAAAGGATTCACATGTCTACAACCTCATCAATTGAAATCTGAATGTAAAAGCTTCAAAACATAAAACCTACTAGAACTCCAAAAAGGTCAATTCAAACTACTCAAGTAAGAAATATAAAAGATAACTTCAACCCAAACATAAAATCACTAGAGACAATAGCACAGAAGGGTCAAACTTTTTCCTACACCTGCTCGTCTTCACGTCTAAGTAGCATTCAACCCAAATAAAACAACACAAACAATGTAAGAGGAGTGAGAATACATCTCACTACTATTATGGTAACCACGGTAAGGCCAGGTAGTACACATAACAACAACAAATAAGATGTCACACACACATCTAAAATAGATAGTTATGCATATGTCATGATTGTATGTATCATGTGCACTACTCCATATGCATGTGGTACAAACTATACTCAGAAAAGTAGGTTAGTGGCAATACTACTAGACTTCGCCTTTAGAGTTAAGCATACATGTTGGAGATATTATAAATATTTGATAAGATATGATAGGTAACTCATTAAGAGGTTACAAACATCTAAATATCTCATTATAATAAGAGGTTACAAATATCTAAATATCTCATCAAGGAGATCGTGAATATTGCATTTTATTTATAATGGTTATATTTTATTTTTCTATTATTCATAAGTAGCCTTTACCCTATAAAAACAGAGATTAGAAATTGTATTATTCAATTCAATCAATACAAAGTTTTATTTACTTTCAATATGGTATCAAAGCTTCAGATCTTAGGAGTTTTGTTTCTGCTGATTCACTTTAGGGAATTGCTATCCTCTGACGAGATCCACATGTTAGTGCAAGACTAGTCAAAGTTTTCTCTATCATTCCCAACTACTGCTGATAACGACAAATGATAAAGTCATTATCGTGGGACCTAAGGAACTTCAAAATTTGAGCTTGGACGAAAATAAAAGGATTGCAACAAAGCAAAGCGAGTAGTGAAAATAGGGCGAAGGGAAAGGTAGAATCCATTTACTAGTCCTAGATGCTGACCTCCATGAATCCATCCTCGATGGTGCAACCCCTGAACAATACCATTATAGTTAAATCCATATGCCACGTCACTAGAATTGGACACAACAATGAGCCCTACCATCTCTTCATTGAGGCGGTGCATGATGATAAAGTCCACAACCTGTTGAAGCCTCAAGCCTTTATATTCCATGACTATTGTCACCTCATGCACTAGGGTTCCACATACAATTGCATCACCTTTGCCTATGCATGACATCGCATACACCTTACATGCGTACGTCCTCGCACCTATCAGATCCTATCACTCATCTTGCTCATCAACCTTCATACCTTGTTTTCTGGCAAATTCTTCGACGTCATTAAAGGTGAGGTTGGAATGCGGTGATTTGTCCATGACAAGGTGAGTGAGTGAGATAGGGGTTTTGAAGGTGCAGAGGTTCGAAATGGTGCCGCATTATCTCTTGGAACCATCCATAATGCTCACCTCCATCTCCACTGTTCCCTTTTCTATTAGGGCAGATCCACGCCCAGAGTTGAACAAGGGATTTGTTTCTAGTTCTTGTACAACAAGTTCAACGACGTTGAACACATAAGCATTGGAACAAAAGGCAAAGACTCCTAGATTGAGAGAGTGAGTGAGGAGTTGTTTGGCTTCCTCCTAACGTTGCAGATTTCTTTTTTCAACAAGAAAGAGTTGTATAAAGTGTCGATTATAGTAGCTTGTAATCTTTCATGGCCTGTAAACTGTCTTATAATCCAAGTGCTAGATGATTCTACTAACCCTATGATAATTCATATTCTAAACACCTTATAAGGTCTTAAGATGGGTAGAATAGACTCTAATTTGTAGCTAAGAATCACGTATTGGCTAAGATTTAGATTTCTAAGGTTAAAATAAGGAAATTAAAATCCATGCCAATTTGTTGATTTTAGCTAACAAAAAGAGTAGTCTCATTTTGCAGGTCAAATTGGAGTCCCGAAGCATCCTAGTTGAGACCGAGATCAAGTCCTCCCAGCCATCATAGTTGAGATCGAATGCGTCTCGACAAACTGAAGGCATCTCGACCAGATGAAGGCATCCCGACCTACTAAAGGCATCCCAGCCAAATGAAGTCGTCTCGGCTAGAGGAGTTCCTCTCCTGGCCGACATTGTCTCTAGTAGCCGACTCTGGTTCCGTGTGCCCATTCCGTCTCTAATAACCGACTCTGGTTCTGGGTGCCAACTCTGTTCCAGTAGTCGACTCTAGTTCCATGTGCTGATTCCTATGCAGCAGACTCCGTCCCGACTGGATGAAGCTGACTCCGTGTTCGCATCCTAACCGAATGCCAATTCCTGCGATGCCGAATCTAGATGCTGACTCCCATCCGTTCGGATCTGTCCTGACAAGAAAAGACCAAATCCACTCCAGCAATTCCAACATGTGTCATTTAGGAAAATAGTTAATTAGTTGAGTCTGTTCTTTATGTTACGACAAGTTAGTTAGGACAAATATTTCTGTTAGAAAGTTTTAGGCTATACATGTATCAATAAGGAGATATAGTTAGTTCATTGGTTAGCGAAGCTTTGCCAAATATACACACACTCCATCGTTCACCTTCATTCTCACTTTACTTCTCCTTTGTTCCACGACGCTTCAGTATGACGTTTCAGTCAGTTGAGTGGATGTAGGACCAAATTCTGGGTAGCAGTCGGTTCCTAAAGAGGACTGACCAGGAATCTGGCACACTCTGGTGATTCAACCTCGTAATACCTGGCCATCTTCGGTGGAACACTGCAACTACCATTGGCGGTCATCATGAGAAGCTGATCACATCTTTCCCCTATATCCACTTCATGTATCGGTACACTGGTTAATCAATGAATGAATTTGTTTCCCTTTTCTTTTATGTTTGTAATTCCTATTAGTTTAATTTGTTCTTGCTTTTGTCACGGTCGTGCATAGTAGGGATAGATCACGCTAGATTAGGGGCCGGTCAGAACCAATCTAAGCAACCTTATAGGTAATCAATAGATAACCTACATCAACCACGGGTGTAATCCTTGCCAAACACAAGGCCGCGGTAGTGTAAGCCCTCAGTAGGCAATGGATGAATGTTAGGCGGTTGTCTTAGGAATTAGATTGGTGAGAAATTGTACGCATCATAGGAACTGAAATCCAGAACCATCTCATTGATACTTTTGTAGTCGATATGATAAATATATGTTTCGTTAGATGTAGATTGCCTTTACTTTCCTAGGTAGTCATTTACTTCTTGCAACTTTACTTTTCAAATGCCAAAAAACCCCTTTTTTACTTTTCCATTACCACGTCCGCACTCTACACTTTCTGTTTTGCATGTATCTGAGCCTCTTTACATTATAATTCACTAGAATCACGTGTCCTTGAGAGATTTGACCTAGGTTGCCCTATACTACCCATAACATAGGAAATCTAGTATTTTGATAGGTGAAATAACAACTAATTCTAACACTACCACCCTACCATTAAGTAAATTGTGGAGGCAAAATGTTAGAGATGGAAATTTTTGTACCTTGGAGACCTCCAAGAAAAACGTGAGCTTCCAACTACTTTGAGAGCCTTCAGATTCTAGTAGCACCGATGGTCTTGTGGTCCTGCTAATTTGTTCCACAAAATGGAGATTATAAGCAACAAGAAAGTGAAGATTTGGAAGAAAGTGTACATTATATACAACTTCTTCTTTGCTTGGAAAATCATAGCCCATATGGTCACCTTCTTCTTCTATTGTCTTGGGATCACTTGACATGAGCGATATCATCCTCCGTGACCTATTTTGTTACTCATTCATTGTGATTCTACCAGAGAACGCATCAAAATCCACCAAAAATGAAATATCTAGTAGGTTGGTGTCTTCTCTCTAACTCAACAGTGACGATGGTGATCCTCTCTTGGGTTCTTGTATCGGTGTTGGAGAAAGGGATGCTATAATAATTGAGACGAGTATAGAGGCTTCTTCCTTTAGTAAAGCTACTCCTAGAAAGCAAAAATATAGTATAAGCAACATCAAATTGTTTGGGGTAGATTTATCCCATGGTAATGTTGTTGTTGCAATGGTATATTTTGTTCAAGGTATTTTAGGACTTGCAAGGTTGGATGTGAAGTTTTACTTAAAATATTATTTGCATTTGGACCTTGCCAAGACAGTTGTGATTTCTAGCTTTTCTGCATTGCGTGGCTTGTCTAACTTTTGTATGAGTTTATTAGTGATTTTGTCCCCTTCTTTTGTTATTGAAGAAGGTCATATCTAGTTTTATCAAGGTTGATCGGTACACTCTCATGAAGTTTGATGGCTACTTTTATTGACAGAAAATATAATGTTTATTTTTTGCATACTTTTAGGATCTTTCTCTATCGCCTTCTTGGATGTTGTTATAGATTCAATAGTTCTGGAAAGGACACGCGATGAGTCACAAAGCACCTCAAGATCTCTACAGTCTTTATATTGCGGTTCTTCAGCCTTTGAAGGAATTATGAACTCCTACTTCAGTAGATCTTTGATGGATACGTATAAAGTAGGGTTTGTTGTTGGAATCATAATATTGTTTACATTGTTAGCACCTCCAGTTGTTGTTCTTGTAAAAGAACAACCTAGGTTCAATACAACAAGAGGGCAAAATCTTTTTTTTGCCGGGCCAAAGTTTTTGGAAATTTCAAAATAGAGCATTATTCAATTATAGGATTTTGTGCGACATCCTAGTGTTTTTTTTCTTACTTTGTTTATTTTCTTGTGGAAAACAACTTTGTAGTCTGACTCTACTATGCTCTACTTTACCATAAATTCTCTTGGTTTTACCCTTGTGGTTTTGGGATTTGTTAAGCTTGTTACCTCGATTGCGTCTCTGCTTGGTGTTGGTCATTATAATGGATTTATGTAGAATTGGACTTCATAGTTGGCTCTCAACACATTCCTTTTGGTGCATCTTTACAAGATGTGTGGACTGAGAGTTGGCACCCATCATGATTTTTTTCCGTTACAAGTTCTTATCTTTCTTTTTCTTTTATCTTCAACTTTTCCTTTCTATTTTATTTTCCCTAGAAAATTCACTATACAAACCTTATATGAATCTTCTTCTTTCTCATTAGATTCTTCGACTTTGATCTCTTCTTTCACTCTCATAACAATGTGAAAGCATAATTGATATGGCAAGGGAATGACTCAAGCCATCGACATGGATCTTATCCAAAGGGGAATACAGAGGGAATCAAAACAAGATTTATTGTGCACACTAACAATTTGGTGAAATGTTTTGAATTCATTTTGGCTTTTGAACCATAATTTTTCTAAGTTGTAGTTGTGGTTTCTACATTGCTCACGTGGTGCTTATGAAAATTTCTTTTTGAAGACAGATTTGTATTTTCTTGCAATTTTCTTTGATGAAAACTTCTCTATATAGTAGTTAAGCATTGGTTTAAGCTTCTGCCAAAGATGATTATACATTGATATATTTTGCTTCTATCTCGAGTGGTTAAGCATTGTGTTCGGCTTCTGCTCTTGATGGTTAAACTTTGTTGCTTCTGCTTTATGGTAGTTAAACATTTGTTCTTGGTTTGTTTCTACCGTTAGTTGGTGACTATTTTCTCACATATAAGTGATATTAGTGGTGACTTCATTCCTACCAATTATCATTCTAATAGAGACTCTTTTCTCACACATGAATCATATTAGTGTGACTTCTCTCTCATCGACATTTATTTCGGTGGTGACTCTTTTTCTACTAACAATATTACTATTTTGAAGCTTCAAAATGTGGTTTTCAGAAAGTTGGACTTTGCTTTGCTTGGCTAGCAATTTCTTTTTGACTGATGGACGTTCCAACTATTTTGGCTAAGCTATATTTCTACAAACACTCTTCAACTTCTCTAGCATCTCTGAGTTGCGTTTAAAATTATTGTTTTTTCATTAGAACTCAATTTTTATCTTTTCTCTTTATTTGTAGGTAAATAAAGTTTTCTTCTTGTAACAAGTTGAAAGCTTAGTAAGCTTTCAACTTGAGGGGGGTTGTTAGATATATTGTAAATATTTGATAAGATATGATAGGTAACTCATTAAGAGATTATAAATATCTAAATATCTCATTATATTAAAAGGTTACAAATATCTAAATATCTCATTAAGAGATTACAAACATGATATTATAAATATCTGATAAGATATGATTTGCAACTTACTAAGAGATTACAAACTTCTAAATATCTCATTATATTAAGAGGTTACAAATATCTAAATATTTCACTAGGAGATTGTGAATATCACATTTTATCTACAATGATTATATTTTATTTTTCATTATTCATAAACAATCTTTACCCTATAAAAAGGGAGATTAAAAATTGTATTATTCAATTCAATGAATACAAAGTTTCATTTATGTTATGGTCTCAGGAAGGAGTATTGTTCCCCCTCTAGAACTCAGTCCCTCCTCCTTTGTTCCCTTCTCCTTATATAGCATTTTCCCTCTCTTTGTTCCACGTCATCTGTCGTGGAGATGTCAGTTCATCCATCTGCGTCATTGGGAGAGAGGTCTCTCTATAGGACGACTTTTACTGATGAGTATGGGCTCTTCTGTTGAAGTGACCGTGCTCAGGTGTCAGGCACAGTCCTTTCCTGTTGGGTCAGCCATGTGGCTTAACGGTCGGCCTCCTGACCGGCCGGTACACAGCCCCTCAAGCTTTTGTCCGCAGGACGTAAGCTTAATTTCTCTTCCAAGCACGTGACTGTGAGAGGTCACTGTCCGAGAGTGGGTTTAGCTAGCCCAGGGTGAACCCTATTAGTCGGGAAGGCTCTGTGGGCCTTCCAATGTACAGCCCCTCGGGTTTGACTGACGAATCGGTTGTCTGGTCCTGGTCTCCGGTTAATTCCGTCCCAGTTGTCTCATAACCGGGGCGGTTGATTAACCTTTTCTCCTCCGACCGTGGCGACTGGTCGCAGATTTTGTTCCTTGTCGGGGGGTTGTCCTTACGACTAGGGTAGCTGGTTACCCTCGTGGTGCTTTAATTATTCATGGTTGTTCTACTCTCAGTTTGCGAGGTGCTTGGACAACATGCCCAAGGTTCCAATATATACATAAGTGGGCTTCTTGCGTTGCATGCACGGGCCATGGTGACCAAGCATGGTTCTCGAGTCGGCCGGGTTGGTATTGTTTCCTCAGTGCGGGAGTAAAATCGGTGTGTCCAGCGGACTGACTAATATGCAACCCCCCCGAGTGTCAAGATAACTTTCAATTGGTTGAGAGGGTTCCGGATATGAAGCGATTTCTCTTCAGTCTTTGCGTGAGTGTCTTGGATGATCTCGACCGACTCATTGCCGAGGCCTCGACCGACTCGCCTCTGACAGGCTTTTAAATATATCGCTTAGGATCTATGCCCAGGTCTTATGTGCTTTTCAAGTCGAACCCCGAACCGACCTCCTCAACTGTCCGTTGTGGGTTTTTCGAGTCGAGCCTAGGATCGACTTTTTTTTTGGCTCTCCGTTATGGACTTGAATCCGAGGCGAGCCTTGGGTCCGACCGTGTTGGTCGTTCTCTCGGACTGTTAATCTAAGGCGAGTCCTGGCCGACTGTATAGGTGGTGCTGTAGGGTTTAATCCGAGGCGAGCCCTGGCCAACTTTGTAGAGTTGCCATCTTTGGACGTATACCGGCCGATCAGGAGGCCAACCGTCAAGCCACGTGGCTGACCCAACAGGAAAGGACTGCGCCTGACACCTGAGCACGGTCACTTCAACAGAAGAGCCCATACTCATCAGTAAAAGTCATCCTATAGAGAGACCTCTCTCCTAATGATGCAAATGGATGAACTGACATCTCAAAGGCCCACGACAGATGACGTGGAACAAAGAGAGGGAAAATGCTATATAAGGAGAAGAGAACAAAGGAGGAGGGACTGAGTTCTAGAGGGGGAACAATACTCCTTCCTGAGACCAGAACATTGGCGCCCATCGTGGGGCCCGGGAAAACTATCCCCAACGACCACCGTACCAAGAGAGCTAGACAGGCAACCACGTTCAGAGAGGCACGGAAGGTAGTGGCTACTGAGCTGGGGAAGCGTTGGAATCAGAGGTAGGAGGTGGTGAGGGAGAGAACAGATATGCGCTCGACAGAGGTGTATCTGTGACGAGGTGGATTTAGGGTGTTTGAGTCGAGTTGAGTAATGCCACCTGTGACCTCCTGAAGAAGTTGCAGAACTACGCTGAAGCTTTTGGGGAGATCTTTTGGCAGGATAGTTTGCCGGCGAAGCAAAACTGGATTCCTAGATCCACTGCTATCCTTCTTGTTTCGCCGGGGGAGGAACGTTGCGACACCGCTTCCTTTGCCACAGATTTGTCGGTATCGGAGCCCGCATCGCCTGGCCGTCGCGCCGGAGCCAACAAGAGGAAGTCGAGTACCCTCGCGGCTCCGACTCCTCCTCCGCGCTTCCCAAACGTGCCGCTCGCGACAAAGCCTCACCTCTCCACCCTCCTCCTAGCACAAATAGCTTCACCAACCCCCTAACAACCTCGTCGTCACCGCTTCTGGCCCTGTCGCCAGCTCTACCTCACTGGCTGAGCAACTCAGGAAGAAAGCGAAGGAGGGACCCTCGAGGCTATGATTGAAGCCAATTTCGAAGGACACCACCCACAGTGCGGAGTTAGCGGAGCTAAACCAGGTTCTGTTCTTTCCTTTCGCTCCTAAACAATAAAAGAAAATAAAAATGTATCACTACTGGATGCTCAAAGGAGAGAAGTACATGCTCGCAGAAAACTCTAGATTCCACAGTAGGTCAATTAGCTGCTTAGAGAATCCAGAGTTTGGAGTCAAAAGCTGAAAAATTAATTTAAAAGGAATAAGAGGTCTTAATAAAACAAGATCTGATTAATAAGTTTTTGCTAATTGGGTGTTCAAATTCTGTGTCTGTCGAATCTGATTCTAGTTAATTGTATCTTATCATACTTTGTCCCTATAAGCCAATATCCAATGCTTTGCTGGAAAGTTTATGGCTGAATTTTCAGCATTGAAAATAGAAAAGGTAAGCAGTGTGTAGCTTCTAATAACTCACTTTGTGGTATACGCGGCAAGAAGCACGGCAATGGAGTGTGTCCTGGCCTGAGCCTTCTCAGGACAATATGTTTGCACAAGGAGAGTAGCTTTGGAGGATCGTTCTAATACCATACCGGTTATGGTCAAATTGTTGATGAGGATCTTAGAAAACTGCACTCAGTATGCTACGTCATTTTTGTGGTCTGTGTGCAAGCTTGCCCAGGATGAGTGCTCCTCTATTACTGTTGATGCGGGGTTTGTTGCAAAACTCCTACTTATGGTTCAAAGTGGTTGCAATCTCTTATTGAAACAGCAGTCTGCTGAGCTTTTAAAGCTATGTAGTTTAAATTATTCGGGTACCATCTTCATTTCCAAGTGCAAGCTTACCAGAATCATCCGATGATCATGAAGTTCATCAATCTGGTGGTGTCAACAATTTGTAAATTTCTGGGGCAAGAGTATTAAAGAAAGGATCACGGCATCTCAAGATTCTCACTTCTTATAAATAGTCCGTTTATGTGGAGGAGTTGGGGAACACATTAGCAAGAGAAGGCATCTATAGAATTCTTGTAGTTGATCTAGTGGAGGGTGCAATAGAGGTGGATTGGCGAGATTTCTTCCCATACTTGAAGTGGGTTCCAAATAGGAGCATAGAAATGAAAATTCAGAATTTGCATTCCCACAGAAAAGTTGTCACGGAGGCCTTGATGAATAAGCAGAAGAAGTGAAGGGCTTCGGGAAGGGAAGTAAATTGTTATTTTGATTACCTGGTATCCGAAGCTAAAGAACTGACCGAAGATCAAACTCATATGCTAATCTGGGAGACCATTATTGAGACATCTAATACTACTTTAGTTACAATGGAATGGGTTATGTATGAACTTGCCAAAGACAAAACTCGTCAGGAGCGTCTGTATGAGGAGCTCCAAAATGTGTACGTGTGGACGTGAAAAAGCTACAGAAGACCAATTAGCTAAACCACCTTACTTGGGGTTGTATTCCACGAAACTTTAAGGAGGTATAGTTCGGCTCCAATTGTGCCACTAAGATATGCTCATGGGCATCTCGAGACCATGGAAAAATAATAATGACATGGAATTGAGGTGCAAGTCTCTCCCGTATACATACCTTTAGTATTTTGATTCCAACAATTAATTTGAACGAAGAAGAGTCATGATGTGGATATCGACATACCCAACTTCAGTGCAGAAGTCATGCTATTGTTGGATAAAGATACTTCTTAGGAGAATGATCACACGGTGATGATGGAACATGCAATTTCAATTGTAATTGTTGAGGAGTTGCTCTGCTTCAAGCCTTCTTTTTATTTTCTTTCTCTTTGGATATTTTAGAGGTATCCAATTTTCCATTAAAAATACTGGGAATTTGGCTTTTGATCTCAAAGGTGTGGAGAGACTTGAGAGCTATTAATAAGCAAACTGGTGAAGTTGCTGCTATAAAAATGAAGCACGAAAAGTGAAGTCATTTTCTCATATTATAAAGTTCGGGCAGCAAGCGAATCAATTGATCCCGAATTATCTTAATACTATGAAGCTACATGAAATTATTCAAGGAAGTGACATGTGGTGCCTTTGCGTTTGACATGTGGTGCCTTTGCGTTCAAATATTAAGAATACAGCCCACATCACTTTATGGAACACCAGAAAAAGCTTGTGAATCTCATTGTTTATTCAAGATAAACCGGTTGCAAAGTAGCTTATGTGAATCCAAAACCTTAGGTACAATTAAAATGGCAAGAAGACAAGAGCAAAACGAAATGGTTTGATGTCATTTGCCACTTTTGCGGACAGCAGGTTCGTGATTTATAATTACGCCTATTGTTGGGACTTGTACGCTAACACAATGCAGGTTATGCAACTGTAAGTTATACAATTATGTATGCACTATCATTCCTTTATCCCTCCATCCTACGAGCCATTCCATGGGAAGAAAGGGAAAGAGATTTCACAAATGAAAATTATTTCTCGGATATATGTCTGAATCCAAGGAAAGCCTGCGGAAGAGATCCGTCTGATTGTTAACTTGATGTTGTTTTCTCCAATAAATTGTTGCGGAGGTAGAAGACAACATTGCCCAATTTTCTTCCATCCAACATTCCTTGGATGATAGCACTGCTGTGGCCAGCATAAGTCGAATAAATAATATCTTTTTGCGTACCCACAATGCCACGAAGAGAAACTTCAATCCTTGGTACGTATATTCATATCTTAAAATTTGTGTAGCTATAATCTACAACTCATGCAGGTATACAAAAGGATTCCGACTTCTCGTCTCGAACATAAAACCTACAAGTCCAAAAATGGCAACCCAACAAAGTTGACCATGGACTCGACTCGGATAAGTCCCTGTAAGTGCTACTGGTAGTATGGGCTCGACTCGGATAAGTCCTGTAAGTGATACGGCCATGGGCTCGACTCGGATAAGTCTTGTAAGTGCTACGGCCATGGGCTCGACTCAGATAAGTCCTGTAAGTGCTACGGCCATGGGCTCGACTCGGATAAGTCCTGTAAGTGCTATGGCCATGGGCTCCACTCAGATAAGTCTTGTAAGTGTTACGGCCATGGGCTCGACTCGGATAAGTCCTGTAAGTGCTACGGCCATGGGCTCGACTCGGATAAGTCTGTAAGTGCTACGGCCATGGGCTCGGCTTCGGGTAAGTCACAGCAAGTGCTACGACCATGGGCTCGACTCGGATAAGTCACATGTAAGTGCTCTGACCCATGGGCTTGACTCGGATAAGTCCTATAAGTGCTCTGACCATGGGCTCGACTCGGACAAGTCTGCCAAGTGCCACCTATCGATTCGGCCATGGATTCGACTTCGGATAAGTCACAGCAAGTGCCACCTATCACCTGATTGGCCATGGATTCGGCTTCGGATAAGTCTGTAAGTGCCACCAATACGGTCGACCGGATTCGCCTCGGATAAGTCTATAAGTGCAACGGCCATGGGCTCGACTCGGACAAGTCCTGTAAGTGCCACCTATACGGTCGGCCATGGATTCGCCTCTGACAAGTCCTGTAAGTGCCACCTATACGGTCGGTCATGGATTCGCCTCGGATAAGTCCTGTAAGTGCCACCTATACGGTCGGCCATGGATTCGCCTTGGATAAGTCTTGTAAGCGCCACTTACACGGTCGGCCATGGATTCGACTCGGATAATGTCCAAAGATGGCAACTTTACAAAGTTGGCCAGGGCTCGCCTCGGATTAAACCCTACAGCGCCACCTATACAGTTGGGCAGGACTCGCCTTAGATTAACAGTTCGAGAGAACGACCAACACGGTCGGACCCAAGGCTCGCCTCGGATTCAAGTCCATAACGGACAGCCAAAGAAAAAGTCGATCCTAGGCTCGACTCGAAAAACCCACAACGGACGGTTGAGGAGGTCGGTTCGGGGTTCGACTTGAAAAGCACATAAGACCTGGGCATAGATCCTAAGCGATATATTTAAAAGCCTGTTAGAGGCGAGTCGGTCGAGGCCTCGACAGTGAGTCGGTCGAGATCATCCAAGACACTCACGCAAAGACTGAAGAGAAATCGCTTCATATCCGGAACCCTCTCAACCAATTGAAAGTTATCTTGACACTCGGGGGGGGGTTTGCATATTAGTCAGTCCGCTGGACACGCCGATTTTACTCCCGCACTGAGGAAACAATACCAACCCAGCCAACTCGAGAACCATGCTCGGTCACCATGGCCCGTGCGTGCAACGCAAGAAGCCCACTCATGTATATATTGGAACCTTGGGCATGTTGTCCAGGCACCTCGCAAACTGAGAGTAGAACAACCATGAATAATTGAAGCACCACGAGGGTAACCAGCTATCCTAGTCGTAAGGACAACCCCCCGACAAGGAACAAAATCTACGACCAGTCGCCACGGTCGGAGGAGAAAAGGTTAATCAACTGCCCCGGTCATGAGACAACTGGGACGGAATTAACCGGAGACCAGGACCAGACAACCGATTCGTCAGTCAAACCCGAGGGGCTGTACATTGGAAGGCCCACAGAGCCTTCCCGACTAATAGAGTTCACCCTGGGCTAGCTAAACCCACTCTCGAACAGTGACCTCTCACAGTCACGTGCTTGGAAGAGAAATTAAGCTTACGTCCTGCGGACAAAAGCTTGAGGGGCTGTAAAATGGGGCCGGTCGAGGCCGACCGATCAAGCCACGTGGCTGACCCAACAGAAAGGATCAAGCGCTGACACTGAGTACGGTCACTTCAACGTAAGAGCCCATACTCATCAGTAAAAAGTCGCCCCTATAGAGAGACCTCTCTCCCAATGACGCAGATGGATGAACTGACATCTCGAAGGCCCACGACAGATGACGTGGAACAAAGAGAGGGAAAATGCTTTATAAGGAGAAGAGAACAAAGAAGGAGGGACTGAGTTCTAGAGGGGGAACAATACTCCTTCCTGAGACCAGAACATAAATGAAACTTTGTATTCATTGAATTGAATACTGCCTTCATCTTAATTAGATCGTAGAATAATGTACTCCTTACACCAATTCAAGCCCACCTAATGAGTTGATATGAAGCAATATAGTAATATATATATATATATATATATACTACAAGAATTTTTTTATTTAGCTACTAATTTTAGCTACCATTTAAATTAGTAGCTAAATCCTAGCTAATTAACTATTAATTAACTAGAGAATTATTTTTTCTAGTTAAATTGAAGTTATATTCATTTATAATTCTTATTACTACAAATTAGGTAGAAAATAACTACAAATTTTAAAAAATTTACTACAAATTAACTAAGATTATTTTCCTAATTAATTTGCTACTTATTTCATGCTACCATTCAATATTGTAGTAATTTTGTAGTTAATTATTTTTACTAGAAATTAGCTACAAAATAACTATTAATTTTAAAATTAGCCACAAAATTATTTTGTAGTAAATTTTAAATTTTCTAGTAGTGATATATATATATATATATATATATATATATATATATATATATATATATATATATATATATATATATATATATATATATATATATATATATTATAAGCATTTAAATTTTATACTTCTTTTTATTAATTTATAACCCTTTCCATTAATTGACTACGTTGTAATGTAATTTACTTATTATGTATGCATAATAAGCATTTAATTTTTATACTTCTTCATTAATTTATAACTCTTTCCATTTGTTGACTACTTTTTAATATAATTTTTTATTTTTCATTTCACATTGCAATGAAAATCAACCCTTTTAATAACCTAACACATGAGAATAGGTAACATATGTGGTTGCATAAAAATTAAATAAGGGACATTGGAAATAAAGGATAAAAACACATTATTTTAATTAAAGAAGAAAATATGTGTAGAAAAATACTATTTAAACTCTATTTTATATTTATCAATTTATTTATACTATACTATATTATATTAATATACATTTTCATTTTCATTTTTCAATTAATTTTATAAATTTATTATTTTAAATAACATATTGATAAAAAAATTAATGTAACAAAAGTTATTAATTGTACTGCATATTGCATTCAATGAATATAGTATTGAATATTTATCATATTAAAATATATTTAATCGTACTACATATTAATTGTACCGCATATTGTATTTAATAAATATTGTACTACCTATTAATTGTACCACATATTGCATTTAATAAATATAGCATTAACATATATTTTATTTTTGTATGTTAAAATATGTTTCACAGATCAATTCTTATAAATAGTGTAGCATCCCAAAACTGTCCGGGTCAGAACACCTCTCCTACCTCCCAAACCATCTGAACCAGCTTCATTCCTGGTCTAACCCCAAACTCTTGGGCCACCTCCCTACGACCTCAAACTAGGTCAGGACCAAGTCCATCCCAGTCACCTCAGCCCATCCCAGTCCTCCCGTGACTGAGTCCACATTTGACCGAGTCTCCCACATTCTAATGGACCCCATATGACGCACCAGATCACACGAGAATCGGAGGCGAAACAGAAACAAGCAGAAGATAATATCTGCGAGAATCTTGGGATTCGGGTTGTTACGCAGCCACCCCGAGCCCTATATAAAGCCTCAAGACGAAAGAAAAGGGGAACAAGAAAAAAGAGAGAGCAGGAACAGAAGACAGAGTGAAAGTACGAAGTAGAATTGGTGAAAAGAAAGCTAACGACGGCAGGCAAAAGGCGGAAGGAGAATCCCAAGGGCTGGCAGAAGGAGAGGCACAAACACTGGACGATAGCACGGAAAAAGCATACGCCACCTCCAAATACCAGGTTAGTGTTTCAGATCACCCTTCGCATCATTCCGAGCTAGGGTCTGTATCCCCCATATCAAGCCAATCCCCCTATCAAGGCAGAAGAATTTCCTGGCCGAATTCATGCTACTGGGCTAGCGGCCGAGACGACTTGACCCCCACATCATCTAGCACTCTCACGTAGGCCGACTCAGTTTCGGTCCGACGAGTCGTGTCAGCCTCAATCCTAGCTTCACTTTCTTTCAAAACTATGCCTCCCCAGAACTACGTGGACTTTGACTCCTCTAAAGTCGAGGTACGTAGGCACAGGAGGCACACTCCTATCAAGTCCTGAACTCCACAACTCCAAAACACCCCGTCTGTTTCAAATACATGATCCTCCTCCCCGGGCTCTCATGGCTAACCTAGAGTAACTATCAAGTGATAGACGCGTTGGGGCCTCCTACGCTCCCAATCTGTAACCAACCCCCGAACCTGTGGCTCTGATAACCTGACCCGCCTTTCCTTAGGTTTCCCGACGTTCCACAAAAACGTCGGTGGCGACTCCCTGTGGCCGAATAGGTCTCGGCTACTCCAAGGTCGGGACCATTTCGGCCCAACCCAAATCAACCCATGTACCCGTCACGATTTAGAGGGTGACAAATAGCATTAAAAACAATCAAAATTTAAGTGTATTAAAAATTATATTTCATTTATCAAATATAATTATTATATATTATATGTAATCAATATTATTTTAAAATATTATACATATATTAAACTTAATTAATTTTCAATATATATTATATTTAATACAAAAAATAAATATATTATATTCAATAAATACAACATTAAAATATTTATTCATGTTTCCTTTTAATATGATTATATATTATATTATTGAAATATAATATTTAATTTTGTTGGAAAGTAAATTTTACTTATAATAAATGCATTATAGTATTTATTAAATACTATAATTAATGAAAAAGGTTCAAGCACTACTCTCAAGCCAATGTTCTCTCTGTTTAAATATAGAATTAATCATAATTAAATAATGTATATATATATATATATATATATATATATATATATATATTTATATATATATTAAAATTAATTAATTTTTAATATATTATATGTTTTTAATATGTCAAATTTAGACCATTTTTAAATTTAGTTTCCCAAATTAAATTTTTTATTCTTTTAGTCCTTCATTTTTAAAATTTTGATTTTAATCTCTCACCTTAATGACAAATGGAGTATAAGTTATAATGTCTCACGTGTACAGTCAAAAAGTAAAATAACATTGAAGAAAAAATTTTAAAATTAACAACATAAATGAGAACACTGTGTGAATTCAACAACTCTCCTTTTGCTAATATGAAATAAAGACCGAGGTTTTAAGATCCCTAATGTTTTTAAGTAACAAACTTAGAAACTATTTTCAATTAACATTGGATTTTGTCAAAATAACTAGAGGGAAATATTAATCATTTTCATCACTCCACATAGCTATCAATAACTATCGTCCATATTTTGTCTTAAGATAACATCCATCTACTCTTATGAATGATCTACAACTAGGTATAAAACTTTTCTTAGATCCTTTCAAGTACATATAAGGCTCAAAACCTTGGCACATCAAGTGAAGGTTGGACTAATTGTATCTTGCATATATTCCCTTGGTTACTTCTCTTTGACTCAGTATAGTACCTCCACAACAATGTTTACTATTTAATGGCATCTTCTTCCCAGCTTCAAGTGTTAGTTTTTTTTTTCATATTTGCATTGTACTTAGTAGTCCTATATAATTAGTTGTCTTAATCTAAAGAATTTGACTATATATATTGCAAATGATGACTTGTACTCAATTTCTCAGGTAAGCTGAGGGGCTACAACTAGTTCTTTTTTAAAATATAAGAACTAAAACAAATAATTTCAAATTTAAGGGAGGAAAATCAAATTAACTCAAATTTGAGAGATAAAAAATATATTTAAAAATTTTCTTAATTTGTAAAATTTCACCTCATTTAAATAGGCACATGTGACATTTGCTAAATTAGACACTATTTGCAACGTTGAAAAATCTTTTAACATTTATTAAATCAGCCACTATTTGTCAGGTCGAAAAATCTTTTAACAACATTTATTTCGAAGGACCAAAACTAACTTTTAAATTAGGAGACTAAAAAGAGCGAACATTTTAATTTGAGATACCAAATTAAAAATAAACTAAATTTGTGGGATTAAAAATATATTTAAATCTATATTATATTTAATATAAAATAAAAAATATATTATATTCAATAAATAAAACATTTAAATACTTAATCATGTTTTTTTAATATGACTACATATTAGAGTATGCAAATATAATATTTAATTTTGTGAAAAATCAACTTTACTTATAACTAGCTTTTAAACTTCTCCATTGCATGAGTTCGTTTAAATTAATAATTTTTATATTTATATTTTATATTATATTATATTAAAAAATATATAAAAAATTATTAATTTTAATATATTTAATATATAAAGGTAAATTATTTATTTATCTTTCTATTTATTTATTTATTTCAATTTGATCCTTCTTTTATTCAAAATTTTAATTTGATTCTTCAATTTTCAAAAAGATCCCATATTACCGTTTCTGTCTAAATCATTGATGGTGTAAATGGAACTATATTACGTTATGCTTATCTAATTATTTTTTATTAAATTAATGTTACATGTAATTTTAACTTATTTAATATTTTAATTGTTTTATTAGTTTACCAAATGATGTTGTGATTACCAATAGCTATTGAATACCAGTGGCTACAAAATACGAGCTCTTATGTGAAGGTTGAATCAATTAGGGAACAGGAGGTAGCAAATTTGGATTTTTTGATTATTGATTGGGATTTAACAAATTACGATTTGGGATAAGCAATTTGAGATAAAGATAGAGTTCAACAAACAGAATCATTATCTTTTTTTAGAGTTCAACATTTGAAGGTACATTTCCTTTCTCTATCTCGATTATTTTTTCATAATGTGGGATAAGATTGTATTGTTACACTGTCGTATGATTTTGCTATCTCAACATCTATTTGTTTAAGATTTTATATTGCGCTTGTTTAGGGATGAGAGTGGTCTACCATGTGTGTATATTTCTTCTATTGTGGTCCCCAATGTTTGTTAGACCATGTGTGTATTTGACTCTAACTGTATTATATTTACTATTTGTTGTTTGTTTGTATCTTTTACTTAGACACTACTTATGTTGAAAGTGTAATGAAATAGTCTGTACTATGTATCTTATATCGTGATTCACAATATTTGTTATTGTTCCCTCTATTTATTTATTTTTTCAATTTTGTCCTATACGATTGTTTTTTTTAATAGGACATTTTTGTTTATTGCTTAGATGGAAGATTACTTTGAAGTTGTAGTTCACCATTGAGGACACTTTGTAAATAGAGAGAAGTTAGATTATCTAGGTTATGATTCAACTAGGAAATGTGACCCAGATAGGTGGAATTATTTTGAGATAATAGACCTTTTCAGGGACATGGGATATCAATCAGTTGTCGTAATGTAGTAATTACCTAGGTGTAATTTGCATATACAACAATAATGTCTTTTGAAAAAAAGGTTATTGTTCTCGTTAATTATGTTAAAAAGAAATTTTTATTAATGTTAATAATTATAAAGAAGCTTTTAGTGGGCGTACAATAACCTTAGATGCGTCGAATAAGGACATCCAAAAGGGGCATCTATAGGTGGATTCATCCAAAAGGGTCGTCCATATGTCATTAGACGCCTAATATGGACGCATCTATCTTTGAACGTGTTTATGGTCATTGGATGCCCAATATGGTTGCATATAAGGTTATTGGACGCACCTGTCTTTGGATGCATCTCAGGTCATTAGATGCATCTAGCTATGGATATATCTGTCTTTGGATGCATCTCAATTCATTGGATGCCAATTATGGATGAATCTGTCTTTGGATGCCACCATTGGATGCATCCACGTTATTTGGAAGCATATAAGGTAGTTGGACACCTACTTTGGACGTTCCCATCTTTCGACAACCCTTTTGGACGAATCTGCCTATGGACGCCCCTTTTGTAATGCATTGCATTATGTACATCTATTAAATTTAGGGTTTATATTCAATCAAATGGAATGATATTCATGCATTACATTAGATAATTTACGAAATCCATTACATAAATCAAATACATTTTTCATAAAAGGTACAACATACATTAAAGCTTACAACAAAAAAGGTTCATAAAATGAAGTTATTTAGACACCTATAACTAAAATAACAAAGGATGTCTACTTCAAATTCACATTCCTTCCATCTATACCTCTTCTTAGGTATCACAACAATGTGATAAATATCACATTCATCATAAAAAACAAAGCCAATGATTATGAACAACTTTAGTGCCTTTTTGGTAAACTTCAATGAAGTTTCAAGGTTGGTTATCTTTCTCCTTTGCCTCATTATCAATACATCTCTTTCATCAATAACTTTATCTAAAAACCATTTGAAGAAATTGCAACCAGCATTCATCATTGATACTCTGTTTTTCATAATTTAAACACAATGCATTAGTTTAATATGAACTTGTATGAAAAACTTAAAAATCAAAACATAAAGAAAAAATAACCTTGTAGTTAGGGCATCGCCAAAATTTCTTCCCAACATTAGCAAGAGTGCAACTTGTTTCAAAAATTGCCATTTTCCAACAATGACATATAGCACAACATCTTCACCATGGCAAGATCACGAATCCATGACTGAACTAAAGCGCCAATTTGTTGGATATATGTTATTCATGAACAAATTTGCATGACAATTGCAAGAAGAAGCTTCAAAGTGAGACATTGGTGCAAAAGGAGTGCAACAAAGAATGAGTGCACAAAAAGCCATAATTTCATGTTTAAGTTGAGGAACAAGACCACTCATCCCTAACAAAGTGCCTCCCATGGTGCATTACATCTTCAAAGTAGTCATCCATCTAAGCAATAAACAAAAATATCCTATTTAAAAAATAATCACCAATCATATAGTGGCGAAATTGAAACAAATAAATAAAGAAAGAAAACAACAACAAATATTGGGGACCACAGTAGAAGATACAAAATACAGACAATTTTTTATTACACTCTCAAGATAAATAGTCCCTAAGTAAAGGACACACATAAACAACAAATAGTAAATACAACATTGTCAAGATCAAACACACACATGGTTAGATAAACATTGGGAACCACAGTAGGAGAATATATATACATGGTGGACCACCCTTATCCCTAAACAAGCACAATAAAGAAACATTTAATACACACAATATAAAATCTTAAACAAACAAATGCAAAGATAACAAAATCATACAGCAGTGCAAAGTGCAATCTTATCCCCAGATTATGAAAAAATAATTAAGACAAAGAAATGAAACATACCTTCAAATGTTAAACTGTAACAAAAAAAGAATGACTTCGTTTGTTGAACCTCTCTTTATCCCAAATCGCTTATCCCAAATTGCAGTTCATTGAACCCCAATCGATAATCCAAAAACTCAAATTCACTACCTACTGAACCCTAATGGCTTCAACCTTCACATAGGAGGTCGTATTTTGTAGCAGGTATTCATTGGATGCTGATGTTCACCACATCGTTTGGTAAACTAGTAAAACAATTAATAAAAAATAAATAAGTTAAAATTACATGCAGCATTAATTTAATAAAAAAATATTTATATATGCACCATGTTAGATAGCTCTGTTTGCACCATCAACAATTTGGATGGAAAGGATAATATTGTACCATTTATGAAAATTGAAGATCCAAATTAAAATTTTTAATAAAGGAGGGACCAAATTGAAACAAGCAATAAATAGAGAGATAAAAGAAATAATTTAGCCATGTATAAATAACCACGTGAAATTGAATTATATGTAAATCTGAAAACATATGAAGTCCTAGATATTGACAACTAACAATATAAAAGTATCTAAAAAAATGAAACAAGTAGCCGAAGATAAACCATCCACTAACATTTAACATGCGAGGAACAATCTAATAAACATATGTTAAAATTGAATAACATAAATGAAGAGACAACAAGATTTTTATATAGAAACCTTCTCGATGTGAGAGATAAAAATCATAGTCACAAGCCAGTAAATCGAGTTATACCATCTCAAACAAATGTACAAATCATGAATAGTAGATAAACAAATTACCAAGTAACTAGTTTACAAATAGAGAAACAAGATGAAAGAACTAGAAAATTTATATGCACAGAGAACGAATCAGTGATGATAGTTAAAGTTGAAGAGAAATGTTGCAATGGTTAAGTAAGTGAGACGTAATAAACTTCTTTGTATTTTGGAGCAACGGTTAATGAAGTGAGACACGTAATAAACTTCTCTGTATTTTGGATCTTTCTCCATAGAGGAAAGGAGCTCGCAACTAACAGTTGAAGGACAGTCCTTTATGATGGAGCAAAATTATGAAAGACAATTTAGTTTATGATTCCAACCCTTTCTTCTGTCCTTAGTCTCAAATGACAATAAAATTACAAATTATAACTATTTGAATAAACATTTATTTTAGTGTTTTCAGATATGCTACTAGGTGTACAATACGGATGAGGTCTAGATTGTGATTTAATTATAGAGAAGCAGAGTAGAGAAGTTATGAAACTTTATGCATGTGAAAAATACAATATTGCTCAAGAACTAATAAAACAATTGTCAAATGGAACACTTACAGCATCTCAGTAATAAAATAAGATAAAGGAATGCAATGCTAAGTCTTATCCACTTCAGTCCGACTTCATATAACCAATCAAGAGCAATAGCAAATATGAATAAAGTGCGTTTTCAACATGTGTATATGAAATAAAAAAGTAGAATGAAAGAAGAAGAACGCAGAAGAAAAAAAAAAGAAAAATGTTCAGAGTTTACATGTTAGCAAAAGTTCACGATAATTTTATTGAGCTCAATATGCTACTTATTACCGACAAAGTCTAATTTTAACATTGTTGAGCTAAAAATAAGAATCATGATGTTCATTCAACATATTTAAGGTGTCCTTTAATTTTACCCACTCCTTTATTATATCCATTAAAGAAAAAAGTAAGTCCACTTATTAATATTAAGAAATTATCAGCAAAACATCTATTAATGCCTTCCAAAATTGCTGTTAGATGTAGAGTTGTTACAATATTAATCATAAAGCTGGTGGATGCTTATATTAGTTGGAAATAGTTATTGGACACTCTGCTCTGAAATAGTTATTGGGCACTATGATGACTCCATTGGACTCTATAAAATATGTTGTGAGAAAACAACGAACTTATACATATAGAGAGAAAGGAGTAAAAACTTATTTGGTTTATATTCAATTATGCACACAGTTTTGTACACTAAGAAATGTTACCGCAAGCTCTTCAAATACAAAAGGTAATAAATCCCTGATTGGCCAAAGTATAAAGCACTCATGACTAATCTAACAAGTAATTATATTAGTCTATAGCTTACTTTTTCTGAACATAAACATATTCTAATCAAACTTACTAGCAAAATAAGAAAACTGTAGAAAATACCTATAAATATTTTAACATAAAAAGTTAGAAAAATCTCAGTTCTAACGAGAATACCTATAAATTCTTCTTTAATTATATAGAAACAATGTAGAGTTGTCATGTTACTTACTTTTCATCGATGTCACTAAATAGTTCCATCACATTTTGCTATTAGTGTTTATATTGATTCTATTATATAACAATTAAATTGTAGAAGCAACCAAGATAGTTAAATTATACTTTCTGAGAAATGAGTAAAAGAAAAAACTAAACAACATGATCGTTTATGTCTAAAGAATAACAATAAATATATGTATAAAAAGAAACTTTTTAGACAATTTTGTGTAATATCTTGTAGTTGAGCCTCAACTTCCGAATATATTCTTTCTATATTATTATATGTTCCATCATTTTATGGTATCTCATGTAGTTAGCAATATACAATGTTACTGTTAGATAGGTGTAAAAATCTTAATTCGCAATTTACAAGGAAAAGAATAAGAAGTATCCTAATAATTAAAATCAAGTTATTACCTGTGATCCTTTAATCAATTCCTAGCTACTTTATTTAGTTCTTCAATTCAAGTTAGTAATAACAGCAGTACATCCTTGGCACATTTACATAGCATGGGTTGCACGATCCACACACCCAAAGTCGATCGATATCCTCATTATCTGATTTTAGGTATTGAGATTGCCCCACCCAAGCTTGTCTTCTTTGTTTGGCTGTACATAAAAAATTATAATTGAAAACACACAAATTCTTAGCCGTATCATATTGTAAAATTAAATATATAATTTGATTCTTTGCTAAAAGATTAAAAGAAATACATAGCTCTGATCATACATACCTCCATTTGGAAGATTAAAAGAAATATCATCTCAATTCTCCAACACTTTAACCCCTTCCGGCAGAGACATCAACTTGGGGCAATTTCGAATTTCATACCGTTGCAGCATTGTTATCCATTCGGGTATACATCTTAGATTGGAACAATTCCGAATTTTAAGACTTTCTAAAGTGGTAACATGCTGAAGCCCCTCAGGCAGATATTCCATTTTCGGTATGTTATCAAACTTCAACCTACGCAGATTTGTAAGTTCTTTCCATTGCATGCCGTAACAATCGTCTTCATCGTTGCACAAATCAAGCTCCATGCAATCTGAAATACTCAAATTACGCACTGTAGTGAGATGTTGAAGGACTCTGGATAGAGATTTTAAACCATTTATCTCTTCTATCTCAAGAATCTGCACTTTGGAATGACTGATTTGTTGTAATATCTTCTCATTCACCTCAGTAAGCAATACAAACTGAATATCTTTGTGTGGTGGAAATGAAATTATATTTGGGAAACTTTCGATAAAAACACGATCAAGACTCAGTAACTGGTGGAAACAATCTCTAGGATTTCCTTCTTCATCACACCTACACCATCCTTTAAGATTATATAACTCGACAAGGATGATCTCTTTGAGTGATGGAAAAGAGGTTGATGAATTATCATTATTGATATTGCTGTCTATCCACTCTAGACAAGGCAAATTACAAAGTTCGAGACGTTTTATCAGATGCAATGGCGGGAGGTATTGCAATCTCATGCAACTATCTATTTCCATATGAATCAAATTTCTGAATGGGAAGATGAAACCAGAGAGTGTCCCACCTCCAAATCCTTCTATCCTTAAGGACTTGATGTTGGGGTGAAAATGTAGGCCCTCTAAGATTAAAGAATCTTTATCCATGTCATTCTCATCGGCAACAATTCGGCTGTCCCATGTAAAACTCAACCTTTTAAGATGGGACTTCTCCATTAAATTCATATCCGCAGCTTCTGATGGGTTACCCCTCAAGCATTCCAAGCCTTTTATGTCTAGATATTGTCTCAAATTATTTAATCCTCTTAGTTCACTTGGCCCACCACTATGTCTGAATTTATTATTCAAAATAAACGATGATAATGTTTGAAGATTAGACAATTGTCCTATGCCTCGTGGTAAAAAAGTCAAATTATCACATAAATCCAACTCTAGATGCCGAAGACTTATCATCTTCCAGAGATCGTTAGGCAACTCTTTCAATTTAGAACAACCAGTGAGTTGAAGAATTTCCAAGTTAATTAACTTTGTTATGGACCTCAGGAGCACCTCAATCTGACGATTAAAAGAAAGATTGAGATATCGAAGATGTTTGAGCATGTCAATACAAGGCGGCAACATTCTATAATTTAAATAATGAAGTTCCAACACTCGTAGTTGTTCCAAACTTAACATAATCAAATTATTAGCAGACACGTTGAGTGATTCATTGAAACGTCCTTAACTTGTTTTCCTTGAAGAGATGACTTTGAACTTGCCCCCATAAATCCAACGAAAAATCAAATGACAAATGATGTGTTTGTTTCTCAATCTGTTGTCCATGTTTTGTGACTATGACGCAATCATGTCTTGAAATAGATATTGTCATGTCATGCATAAGATCATAGATTTTGCAAATAAAGATACCACCAGATAAATTTCTTTGTAAATCTTGAAAGAAAGATCTATGAACTAAATTTATAAAGTACTCATAACCAACATCTTCTAAACATATGCTTTCATTTGATGATTGAACAAACCCTTGAGCCACCCAAAGTCTAATCAAATATTCCGGATCAATAACATAATCCTTGGGAAACAACGAACAAAGTGTAAAGCATTTTTTTAGGTGGATGGGTAGATGATCATAACTAAGTTTGAGAATTTGAAATATTCTATTGCCTCCTTCTTCATCAATTTTCACAAGATCTTTATCCTTGAAGTTTAACCAATCATGTTCGGTCTCCATAGAATACATTAAGCTTCCAACACATCTAATGGCTAAAGGAACCCCTGAGCATTTTTTCACATTGTCCTTACCAATAGACACCAACTTCTGATTCTATGGCTCTTTCCCATCCACAAAAGCTAATTGGCTAAATAATTTCCATGTTTGCTCTTCATCTAGACCCTTTAAAAAGAAAGGCGAAGAGGTGCCTCATATCTTAGCTACCCTCTCACTTCTTGTGGTTATGATTATTTTACTTCCTTTTGCTCCATCTGTCAATAGTGTCAATAATTGAAGTCAGAGCTCACGATTCTCATTCCATATGTCATCTAAGACAAGCAAATATTTATTTCCCTCAATTTTTTTGCGAAGCTCCTGTTGCACTCGATCCATCTCATCATTAGTTTTAGATTCTATAATCTTTTTAGCAATAGTTTTCACATCAAAATCATCAGACACACACCCACATTTTCAACTTGAAATGCACTCGAACTGCCTCATCGTTGTATAAGAGTTGAGCAAGTGCAGTCTTACCAAGTCCTCCAATTCCAACAATAGAAATAATTGAAACATTTTCTTTCGTATCCATATTGGTATTCAACAACAATTCTAAAAGATAATTCTTCTCGTTCTCCTCTGCATCCAATACCACAGCCTTGATATCTGACATGTTCTCCACCAGCCTTTCAAGATCATCTCTCATGCGCCAGTTTTCAACCACCAAATGACCCAACTTGAAGATCAATTTTTCAATGATGTTGAACAAAAAACCTTCAGCCATCTTCTCAAAAGTGAAGATCGTGTACAAGTTTTTAATTTTCCTTAAACTCAGAACACAAATTTTGAGAGTGAAGATTGCTTTTGGAAAATGTGATCCATGAGTATTCACAATGGTGAGAGAGCAAAAGCAATTATTTAAGATGGCTGGATGATGCATTGGATTCCATAATAAGAAAAGTATATTATAGGTAGATGACAAGAAAGCAAAATCAATAATTCATGCCACCACAGGTAGTGTGACTTTATCCTGTACTGTAGATAAGAGATGGAAAAATACAAATGGCAATACCGTGGGTATATATTAATTAATACTTTCATTTCATGGACTATAACTATGTTCTGTACTCCAATATTGAATTATTTAGGGGTGATGATGTCGGCCAAACTAATAATGCGTTTTATTCTTTTATACGTAAATTATATTTTAACTAGATGACAAAAAGGTAAAGTCTGTTTCTCAATCCAAATAAAAGAGAGAGAAATAACTGTGAAATTGGGCAAATATTTGAAGTGAAATAAGGAAGAAAAAAAAATAAAGAGAAAAGAAGTGTCCAATTGAATTAGTTTTGCCCATTTGCTCTACCTAACTATTATTGCGTTGGATTAGACCAATCAACTCTTAGTGGGTGGGTCGAATAGATCGACCTATGTGCCAATAACTATAAAATATAAAAAATTAAAATTATTAATTAATTTTTATATAACAAGACAATAAAATATTTTAAATCACTATAATTTATTATAATAACACTACAAGAATTTTTTTATTTTACTACTAATTTTAGCTACCATTTAAATTAGTAGCTAAATCCTAGTTAATTAACTATTAATTAACTAAAATATTATTTTTTGTAGCTAAATTGAAGTTATATTTATTTATACTTTTTATTACTACAAATTAGTTAGGAAATAACTACGAATTTTAAAAAGATTACTACAAATTAACTAAGATTATTTTCAAAGCTACTTATTTACTTATTTCATGCTACTATTCGATATTATAGTAATTTTGTAGCTAATTATTTTTACTAGAAATTAGCTATAAAATAACTATTGATTTTAAAATTAGTCACAAAATTATTTTGTAGCAAATTTTAAATTTTCTAATAGTGTAAATATAGAAGTAAAATATAATAAATTAATAAATTATTTTATATTTGTACTATAAAATAACAAAATATAATATACTATAATAGAAATAAAATAAAATCAAATGTACTAATTATAACAAGAATTTAATAATTATGCATTAATAGTGTAAAATAGTTTTGTACTATTATTTAATCACGAATTATTATGTATAGAATAATATTTCTCTTCAAGAAAAAAAAGTCAAAAATCCTAGAAATATAATATAAAAGGAAAAGTATATTATCTTGTGATGTAACAAATTTTTGTCATTATAATTTAATAAATTACCTACTGAATTAATGATTTTGCTTTCTTATCGTCTAGTTAATATATAATTATCATATATCTACGAAAAATATAATTATCAAATAAAACAATCTAAGACATCATTTAGAGATGCTTCAGTGTACTTCGTCTAAATAATTTCATGTTGGAGATAAAATATTATCATGTAAATCATTTGTTATTATTATTTATTAAAGTGATTAATAATGAAGATCATTATTTAAATAATTATTTTTTCTTTCTAGCTAGTTGGATAAGATACATGTAATAGGAGAAATTTACTGCATGTTCGATTATGAATAAATACTTAGAACACATTTTCACCTACGAGTGTGTGGATGAATCAGTGTGGAATTATTCCAAGTGATTACGAGCTCAAGTATTGAATATCTAGCAGCATTAAATATAATAATGGTCCAACCAGACTCGAATAGACTCTTCGAAGATGGTTTGGCTAACATCTCCAAGGCAAATCGAGTGTAATTTAAGTTTAAAATGTGGATATGGAACCAATACTCACTAAGTGTGTGTTTTACCAAAACAGGCCCTAAGGCCTCTTTTCTCCAAGTTTAGTCATAAAACCCAATTTTAGCAACTCAACACTTATTTCCCAAAATACATTTATTTGATTAGGAGACAAAATCCAATTCTAACACTCACATGTTTATGGATAAGAATCTCGTATCTATCTTAGTGTCACCTAAAGTTCCTCCTCAAACAACCGTAACAAAAGGAAACTCCATACCTCTTAATTGTTTAGTCCTATAGTTCTTAATCTTCACACAAGGCACTTGATAAGACAAATTATCCCTAACTTGTACGTTATCCAACTCAATCACATGTGAAGGATTAAAAACATACTTATGGATTTGAGAGACAAGAAAAACATTATGCAAATTTGCAAGAATAATGGGTAAGGCTATTTGATAAGCAACTTTACCGACTCTTTTTATGACTTGGTAAGGACTAATGAAACAAGGAGAAAGTTTATGAGTCTTTAAAGCATTGTCAATCCCAGTCCCTGGAGTGACTTTCAAAAAGACATGATCATATCTGTCTTTGGACACATCTCAGGCCATTGGATGCCAATTATGGATGAATCCATCTTTAGAATCCATCATTTGATGCATCCACGTTGTTTAGAAGCATATGAGGTTATTGGACACCTAATTTGGAGTTCCCATCTTTGGACGACCCTTTTGGATGAATCTACCCATGGACGCCCTTTTGGAATGCTTTGCATACTGCATATCTATTAAATTTAGGGTTTATATCCTATCAAATGGTGTAATCCCAATACTAGAGTGAAAGTTGTCATTATAGGTGAACTCCACTAAGGGTAATGGATTATCGCAACTACCCCTCTACTCTACCACACAACCTCTACACAAATCTTCTAAGGATTGGATGGTTATCTCAGTTTGGCTGTTCATTTGAGGATGATAGTCTGAGCTTAAAACTAAGCTTAGTTCCTAAGGCTTGGTGCAAGCTACCCCAAAATCTAGAAGTAAATTATAGATCTCTATCAAACACTATACTAAAGGGTACACCATGTGATCTAACTATCTTACTATTGTACAAACTAATTAGCTTTTCTAAACTACACACGATGCTAATCATGATCAAATGAGTAGATTTGGTTAATCAATCCACTATAACCTAGATGGAATCCATGTTCCTTTGGATTTTAGGCAAACTTGTCATGAAATCCATATAGATTAGGGTGGGAATAAGTTAAGGAACACACATGCTATTAGGATTGGGATGACAAAAACATAAATGAAACTCTAACCCTTTCTTCTCTCAAATTAAAGTTAAATTCATCTACTTGCTTACTTTTCTTTTCATGATTCTTTCTAGAACTTTGAAAAATTGTTTTCTTAAACTACATAAGGGTTCCTTGAAATTGGTCATCACATACACTAGTCCTTGTGGGTATGATATCTAGACTTATTTTCTCGATATTATTGTGATAAAGTATGTTTGTCCTTAAGTGCATTTTAACATGCATCAAGTTTTTGGCATTGTTGTTGGGGACTAGTTGAGATATCAAAGGATAGAAATCCTAGTGGGGTTAGTTTTTTTTTTTTTTTCTGTTCTTACATTTTCCATTCTTTCTCTTCCTTTCTTTTCTTATTCTTTTACTTTTGTTTTTTGTTTATGCTACCCTATTCTTAGGGGCCTCAGTTACAATTTGACTTGAAGGTTGAAATAGTTGCTTACAAGAATTTGGGTCAAACAAGGAAACTAGTATGAACAATAAAACCACATGTACTTCTAAGATTACTTCATCCCTCCCATAGAGGTATCCAATAATATTTTTTTCCTTTTGGTAGGGCCAATAACTTTTAACTAAGACTTATCTTAATCACCAAGGTGTAGAATTTGGGCCAATTTTAGGGATTTCCTACTAAATTACCCTTGGCCCATTTGAAAAAGTTTATATGCTTCACCGACACAGTGAAGATGTACAACATGCCCATGGATGCGATCCATTTGGGGCTACTCCCCTTTTCTTTGACAAACATGGCACTAGAGTGACTCACATCGTTGCTAGACAGAGCCATCACCACATGAGATGAGTACACCCATAGTTTCTTACTTAAGTACTTCCTTCTAACCAATTCTAACAAACTAGAGTATGATATCATGAACTTCTCTCACTTTGAGCAGAGTCATTGTACGAAACTTGGCAGAGATTCTAGAATATGCTCTACAAGTGACCCCACCATGGCTTCCAAAAAAGACAATTGATCAAAATCTTCTATAGTGGGTTGTTCACCCTGAATTGGACCAGCATTGACACTGCTTGTGAAAGGACAATCACGAAGAAACCTCTAGCTGAAGCTTATGGGATCATAAAGGACATTGCCTCTAACAACTATCGTTGTTCCACAAGAGACAAACACGTAACAAAGAGGCCAACTAGAATATACAAGGTAGAAGCAATGGCTATAAAGCAAAAGCTAGAGCTGCTCACCAAGTAGATAAAAACCCTGATACAGGCACGGTCCTAGTTCCTGCCACCTCCCCTTCCTGCTTGTGAGAAATATGGGACAGCAAGCCATGAGAGCAAGGACTATCAAATGAGCAACTTCTTTGCCAATGTAGTAGAAGAGGCAAACTTCATCGATAGCTCTAATAGGAACCATATCGAACCTTACAACAAGTCGTCTATCATTCCAAAGTGTGGTTTCTTAAGTTAGAAGGGATAAATGGGTTAAATTCCCTATCCAAAGCTCTTCAAATCTCACTGCATCGCGGGACTTGGAAATTTCAAATTGCGAGGAGCTTGCAACGATGAAAACAGTTGTTACAACCTGCAATGGAAAGAACTTAAACCTTTGTTGGTGGTTGTTCGCTAGCATCCCGAAAATGGAATATGTGCTTGAAGGGCTTCAGCATGTTACCATTTTAGAAAGGCTAACAATTTAGTATTATCCCAATCTTAGATATATACCGGAATGGATAACATTGCTGCAGCATCAAGTTGATGTCACTTCCACGAACCAAGGGAATTAATCTTCCACTTGGAGGTACGATCAGAGCCGTCTACTTCTTTTAATATTTTAGACACAAATCTAATTATATATTTAATTTACAAGGTATATTATAATACAACTCAGAATGTGGGTTTTTTTATTTATACTTTTTCATGTACAACTAAACAAAGAAGACAAGCATGGGAAGGCAATCTCCATATATAACTAAATCAGATTAGTTTCATAACTAATAGGGATGCCAAGGACTTCGAGTGTGGAACGTGCAACCCATGAGAGGCAATTCATGGTAAGTTAATGATTGAGTTTACATATCCTATATCTATTGAAATCTATCAAAAGAAAAATCAAAATTGACATTTGCATAGGGCGAAGAACTGTTGCAGTGGTGTTTATTACCCACTTGAATTGAAGAACTATAGAGGAAAATAGAAATTAACTTAAGGATCATGATTCACAGGTAATGACTTAATTTTAATTAAGATACCTCCTATTCTTTCCCTTATGAATTGTGAGGTAAGATTTGTACACCTATCTATCAGTATATATTATTGCTAACTAGCTGAGATACCGTAAGTACGGGCTGATATTGATACAAAATTGTTTAAAAATTGCTCTTTTATACATGTATTTATTGTTTTTCTTTATATTTAAACGATCATGTTCTTTAGTTCTCTTGGAAGTGACTTACTCACAATAGAAAGTCTAAATATTAATTTAACTTTGGTTGCACATACAATTTGCTATATAGCTGATCATTATGAACAATAATAACAAGATGTGATGAGACTATTTAGTGAGACAAAAGAAAAGTTAGTAACAACCCATCTCTATCGTGCTTCTCTATATTTAGTGACAGTTATTGATAATATTGTATTTCATATATTTATATTGTACCATAACATCTCTACTTTGTTTCTCTGTAATTAAAGAAGTATTTATAGGTATTGTACATCCAACAACAATTCTGGAATGAAATAATAGATTCTTACTCATAATTAATTTCTTAATAGTTAATGTTGATAAGTCGATGTTACTTTTCCTTTAAGAGCAGTGAGTACAAATGAATTTCCCTTCTCTAAACCTTAACACCTTGTGGTTTCCTCGAATAGATCCTATCCAAAATGGAAACATGGCTTTAAAATTGACAGGATAACTATTTGAAAGTGACCATTGAAATTGTTGACTTGATGTCTATAATTCCTCTAATAGCTTCAACTATTAGTTAATGGAATTTTCTGACTCTAGGAGATATCTATATAGAACGAAAGATTCTTGTTTTAGCTTTTAGACGAAGAATGTTCAATATCGGAGCTTTGTTGTTGATAAGTCTTAAAAATTTGGGTTAAGCCTAATCAACTCTACAAACCTAGTTTGTAAGGTGAAGGTGTCTCCAATTTATATACTATAATCAAAACATCTCATTAGTTGATGTGAGATCCTCAACCCATTTCCATCATGCTGAGGATTGGACATCTAACTGTAATTCGATAACGAGTGATCTGATAAATTTAACAACAATCATTAGGATAAGCTCTAATACTATCTTATAAGGTAAGATTTGTCCCCACTTATATTGAGATTTAAACTATCATGTTGTTTAGTTCTCTTGAAAGTGACTTAGTCACAAAATAGAAAGTCTAAATATTTATTTAACTTTGGTTGCTCATACAATTTGCTATATAGCAGACCATTATGAACAATAATAGCCACATGTGATGGTACTATTTAGTGGCATAGAAAAAAAGTTAGTAACATGTCATCTCTATCCTGCTTATCTATATTTAGTGATAGTTCTTGGTAATATTGTATTTCATATATATAATGTACAAGTAAGGTGAAGGTTGCTCCTACTTTTACACTATAATCAAGACATCTTATTAGTCAATGTGAGATCTCCAACTCATTCCTATCATTCCTATCATGCCGAGGATTGTACATCTATAAGTAATTCGATAGTGAGTGACCTAGTAGACTTAACAACAATTATTAGAATAAGTTCTAATATTATCTTATATATTTGGGTTGGACCTAACTCAACCTTACAGAACTAACTTTTTAAGGGAAGAGTTGTCCCCACTTATATATTGTAATCAAGCTATCTCACTTGTCAATGTAGGATCTTCAACAATAAGTTTAGGCATATTGACTGTACACTTTTGTAGCTCAATAGAATTACAGTAAACTTTTGCTATCATGTAAACTATGAACATTTTTTGATTTTTCTATTTGGATTGTTCAGCTTTCATTCTACCTTTTAATTTCGCTTCTAATTGTACAGACAAAATTTGGCACTTGATCCCTAGGTGTAAGTGGACTGAAGAGGACAATTAAGACTTGGCACTGCTTTCCTATGTCTTACTTTATAACTGATATATGCTGTAAGTGTTCCATTTTACAATTTCTTTTATTAGTTGCTTGGCAATATTGTATTTCCCATACATAGAGTATCATAACTTTTCTTCTCTGCTTCTCTATTAAAACAGGATTTATACGTAATATTGTACATTTAATAGAATCTCTAAAAGGACTAAAATAGATATTTATTCAATTCTTTATAATTTGTAATTTTGTAGTCATTTGACAGATTGAGGACAGAAGAAAGAGTTGGAACCATAAACTGATGATAGAAGAAGCATAACTATCTATTAAATATGCCTTATATAACTTTGCTCCATCATGCAAGGACTGTCCTTGAACATGGTCCTTCAATATTGTCTTAATTTTTCGAAAACATATAGGATTTCAAGTAGCATTAGTGGTTCTTCATATGTAAATGTTAGTAAAAAGCTAGTGATAATTATGTTGGTTTGTTTTTCTCTAAATTCTTTTCTTGTATTTTCATGTCTCCCACTTCACTTTCTCCCCAACTCATATACTTGGTGTATATTAAAAAGTAACAACTCCAGTCAATGATGCAAAGAGAAAACAGATACAATTGGATTTGAATTATCAATGTATACGATAAACGAAGACCAATAGAATGATTTTAAGAAGCCTTTAATTTGAGGGCAGGACATGAACTTAACTCAGATATCCTGAAAATGTATAGTGAGTTTACTTTCATGCTTCCTGATCTTTCTTTTACTCTGCTTGAGTATGGATTAGACATTGAAATCTGAATAAATGCTGAAAGAGCAGTGATACTAAGAATATCTGCAGTTCTTGAGACAAACAAGAAGTATCACTCCTTTGTTACAAATTGCAAAGATCAGTTTAAAATATCAATTCTACATGAATGCAATACATGTAAATACTATTTATTGACCGTTTTATTACAAAGGAAATCAGCAAACGCTTTTCATCAATTCTTTTTGTAAAAGGTTTGTTATTTAGATTGTTTATCTGCAAGTGTTTCATAATTCCCAAACAGCCCCTATGAGGCTATATTTAGGATGAAGTGGAATATAATAAATTATTTAACTCTTATGCATCAAATGTGGTTGTTAATTGATCTTGAAATTGTAGCTTGAGAAATTCTAATGTAAAGCATTAGTCATTGTCATGTGTTGATAACCTTAAATAATTGGGTTGCTTTGTTTATAATGTCGGAGATGATATAGGGGATTTATTTTATTCTTAAACAAAACCAGTGGAGATAAAGATTATTCAATAAACTTATCCTTTTTCTTACTCCTTAAAATTTATCTATGCATATAGTAACTTTGAACAAGGCATATTTTCCTTCTTGATTGATCAAATGGACCCTTAGCTCCTCATTTAGTCATTCTTATTTGCATTTCTCTGACGTTTTCTCTCTGATACTGAACTGGTTCATGTCAGTGTTTGATAAAGACACCGGTGATGGTTTTTGCACTGGACTTCCGGGGTTTAAAGGAAGGATGCAAAAGCTTTTCAAGTGGGCCTACTTCATGTAAGTAGTAGAAATCTATTTCAAAAATACTGATTAGGTGTTGATGGCATGAACTCAGTCTAGAGCATTGTCTAAGATTTGAATATGACAATTACTCATTGTGAAGGATTGGTTGGTTTATAATTGAATGTTTTCGTCTTTAAATTTGGTAATTAATGGTTAGGTTACTTTGCTGGTCTTGGCTTCTTTTCAGGGTATTTATCAGGGAAGTTATAGTGTTTGATCGTAGGGGCCATATTGGTAAGCTATGCATAGTCTTATTTATTGCTGCTCTTGTGGGAGTTGCTGAGTTGATGATTATTGACATCATTGGACTGAAACTGATGTGTTTGCTGGAGGCCTTATAGGTCGCTTGCTAGTTAGTAGTTATTATTGTTATCATAATGCAATGCATTATTTCTTTGTTTGAACATTATTTTATTCTCCAGAAACAATTGTGGATGCTTAGTACTGTCCCATTGCCATTAATAGAAAATGTCATCATTCAAAACAACCTTATTGAGGAAGAGGTCAATACATTTGATGCTGTGATTGTTGAAGGAGTTCATCATGATGGTTACAACATTGATTCAGGTAATGCTATTGCCAATCCTCTTAGCTCGGATATGAAAAATAACAACACTTTATCTCCCGATCATGTTTCGTATTCTACATGTTCTCATAATACTTGTTCTGCTCATGACACCAAAAGTGGTACAAGTGCCCCAACCCCTGATCATGACTTTAATATGGCTGATAAGGGTGTTGTAAATAGTCCTTCTCCTTCTTCGCCTTCCAATGTCAAGAATGATTCTAAGAAATTGTCTCATCTTTAGGGAAGTAGTTCAGATGTGGAATTTGAAGAAGAAAATTTTATTTCTGATGTAGGCACCAAATCCTATCCTATGTTGTTAAAATCCGAGTGCAGATGTGGAATTTGAAGAAGAAAATTTTATTTCTGATGTAGGCACCAAATTCTATCCTATGTTGTTAAAATCCGAGTAAAAGAAACAAAAGAAATTGAAAAGAGACTTATTACCCAAAATAGGGATGGTACCAACAAGCCTATTGTTCATGATTAGGATGAAGTGATGGGGTAAAAGCAATAAGGCACATGCAATGATGCACCAACGCAATGGATATAAATTCCCCTAACTTGCAAGAATCTCCAAGGAGTAATCACAAATAAGAATAACAACAACAATGAAAAGAATCATGCAAGAGACACCAATATTTTTAACATGGAAAAATCCCCTCAACGTGAGAGGTAAAAACCACGGGTCGTCCATACCAAAGAAATCAATCCATTATGATCAAGTAGGAGTACAAGAGTGTTCAATCAAGAGCACAAAATTGTGCATACAATCAACCAACTCAATCAAGTAATAAAGCTTGCAAATGGAGAGCAAGAAACGAGAAACAAGAAAATGAATAACTCACAAAATGATGTTATTGTATGAGCATGATGTCTCACACCACAAACCTCCAAATTAAGATCCGAATGGTGAAGAAGATATCGTGATTTTGATGTCCTGCTAATTTGTGCAGAGATGAAAGTAGAACTCTTTATTTCTCTCTCGCTTTCTCTTTTCTCTTTTGGCTATGAAAATCCACTTTCTCTCAATCTCCCAACCCCTTCTCTTATAAAAAGAGACCAAGCGCGCTTGAAAGTATTGGGCTTTTGTCCACATAGTTGGGAGCCCAAAAATAACCCAACATATCTCCCTATCACAACTATATGGCGGTAATCTCCAGTCTGGTGGTCTCACAACAAGTTTCAAACTTTCCTCTCTGAACTACCTTGGTCAACATGTCAACACCATTATCACCAGTATGAACTTTAGCCAACTCCAACAGCTTAGCATCCAAAGCATTACGTATCCAATGATACCTCACATCAATATGCTTAGACCTAGAATGAAAAGTTGAATTCTTACCAAGATGAATTGCACTATGACTATCACAAAATAACAAATGTTCGTCTTGAACAAAACCAAGCTCTGCCTTGGTAGTGGACAAAGCAACACACTTCTGCAATTTAGATTACCAAGCCTTTTTTCTCTCTTCACTCTCCATGGACTCTTGGTAATATTCAGGTTCTCCTCCACCTATCAAAGTCACATACTCATCAGAAGTATACCTTGTAGATGATTGTCTCTGCCTATTAGACCTCTTGAGTTGAATTGAAGGCGGTTCAGGAGCAGCACGTAGATTCTCATCTTGTGACATCTCTTGTTCCTCTTCAACATCATCATCAAGAGGAACATTAAAACCATCTCCAAGCTACTGATCACCAACATAATTATGTTGATCACCATACTGAACATTATTATCAACAATATCTAGATCATCTACATGCATCCGAACTAGATCAATTTTAGACAAACTATTGTCTTTCTCAGGTGTAGACTTCTTTACCTTATCAATGTCTTCAATGGTTTAACCTTCCATGAATTGCACATCACGGCTTTTGACAAGTTTCTTTTCAACAGGATCATACATCCATAAATGCTTAGGTAACCTTACATGCATTGCTGTGTAAAGTTCCTGACTCCATAAATGCTTAGGTAACCTTACTTTAGAAAGCATGTACCTAACTCTCTCAATCAATGTCCTGTTCCTCTCTGCTAAGCCATTCAACTAAGGAGTTTTAGAAGAATTCTTTTCATGTCTAGTACCCTGCTGGTTGCAATATACATCAAAAGGTCCACAATACTCACCACCATTGTCAAAATGAATACATTTCACCTTCTTGCCTGATTGTCTCTCAACCTAAGCTTGGAAATGTTTGAACTTTTCTAACAGTTGGTCCTTTGACTTCAAAGTATAAACCCAAAAGCTTCCTAGAACAATCATCAATAAAGGTAACAAAATAAAGTGCACCACAAAATGGCTTTACATTCAATGGGCCACAAACATCAGAATACACCAATTCTAGCAATTCTGACTTCCTTGAGGAAGGATGCTTCTTAAAGGATACTATAGTCTACTTACCAACCATGAAATGAGAACACTTCCCCAAGTCTACATTCTTCAATCCTGGAAAAATATCCTTTTTGGGAAAACAATTCAACCATATTCACTGATATGACTAAGCCTCTAGTGCCACAATGATGCCTCCATATCTATGGCATTCACACTGTCTTTAGCAACCAAAGCTTTTGTCCAATATAGTTTAGAAAATTTCTCGCCTTTGACCATAACCAAGTTACTTTTGGTGAGTTTCCATTTTCCATAACCAAAGTGATTATCATAACCACCATCATCAAGCATATGCATAGATATCATGTTAAAGCGAACATTTAGAGCATGCTTGACTCCTCTAAGCCATAATTGCATTCCTGTGTTGGTGTGCAAGCAAAATCACTTGAGGTATAAGATGTAAAGAACTCCTTCTTTGGTGTAACGTGTAGTGTAGCACTGCTATCAATAATCCACATGCTCTCATCGGATATAAGATTAATTGACTCAAAGTCTCGAAGAATGACAAGATCATCACCTGTAGCAGTAGTGACACAATCATCATCATCATCATCATCCTTCTCTTTTGACTTATCCTTTTTACCTTTGTTCTCCTTTTTCCACAAGAAACAATGCTTCTATATATGCCCTGTTTTGTGACAGCAGTGATACTCCACATTCTTGTATATGAACTTGGATTTACTTATACTCCTTTCTCTTTCCTTTTTCTAACTTCTCCCCCTATTTTCAATGACAAGTACCTCAGATTGAGATGAAAAGCCTTGTGCCTTCGTTCTCATCTCCTCGTTAAGGACATTACCCTTTACCATTTGCAAAGATACAACACCATTAGGGGCTAAATTTATGATAGAGACCTTAAAAGTCTCCCAAGACTCAAGTAGAGAATTCAAGAGTAGTAATCCAAAAATTTCATCTTCAAACTTGATACCCATTCCTCACATTTAATCAATAATCCCTTGAAATTCATTTAAGTGATCTGACAGGGAAGTGCCTTCCTTGAACTTCAAACTCACAATAGAATTTAACAAAAATAATTTGCTGTTCCCACACTTTGAGGCATACAGAGATTCAATCTTTTCCCACAAAGTCCCAGCATGTATCTCACTTGCAATGTGATTATAAACATTATCTTCTATAAAAAGTCGAATAAAACAACATACCGTTGTGAGACCCTAAAAGTGTCTGGCACAGAAAACACCTTGGTGGAAAGAAGATAGTAAAGGGTTGCAGCCATATAAGGAATAACGTTGGGCCCAACCCGAATTACTACGGGAAAGGAAGCTTGACCTTGTTGGAGTTAATGCTAAACTCTAAGGGGGCTAGACCAAGTTGGATCCCAAAGCCTAGCTTAGCATTGACAGGACTCACCACCTCAGCAAAAAGAAAGTTGCCCCACCATGCTCAAAGCATCTAGACCATGAGTCTCCGCAATGAAGCAGGGCCATTGATTGGGCCACTTCAGAATAGCAAGGCTTAACAAACCAAATAATCCTCTCCAATCACAGCATGCAGGAGTGCCAGGTCAGCCACTACCCATGGAATGCATGAAGAATTGTGGAATATTGTGGCACAATTGAGTGCAAAACCCCATGAGGATCAGCCTAGGGATTACTGGTAATAATGAATTAAATCAGGTGGTCTGGGAGATGGCAGATGGTAGGATCAGGGGCACCCTCTATGGCCCCCCTGAGGGCTATAAAAAACCACATTGCGATGGACAGAGGGCCAAGAATCACTGAACATTAAAGAGAATCACTGAGGAAACGCTATTAGAATCAGTTGAGAGACACTTGTGTAAGTTCCTAGCTACTCGCACCAATCTTCTCTCTGGATACCAGATAAGGTTCTTGGCCGAATCTTATTCATCATCCAGCAAGCCATTATTCATTTCATAAACAGTGTGCATTACACTTTAGATGATCAGTGAGCCATTATTCATTCCACAAACAGTGTGCATGATGGTTCGTAGGGCAGCCTATAGCCAATCCTTGAATCTAGGCATTCGAACATTACGCATTTCATGCATCCGGGTTGACCCGCATGTGTCCAAGTCATCCTAGCTCACTTACACACACATAGAGGAAGCCCAAGGGATAGTCTAACTTTAGACCCTTAGTCTTTGGGTCGAGTACCCATGGACTCGGGTTCTACCGCCTCGGGGACGCCTAAGCGAAAGTCCCCTCCCACTATTCGTGATACACGATCGATTTCCTAAGGAAAGACACTTAATGGAGAGTCTAATCCTGCATGTACTCACAAAACTACGTTAACTTTGATCCCTCTCGACTAGGATGTGTACGTAGGAATGAGAGGCATACTCTCGTCAAGTTCAAAATCACCCATACTTCATCTCATACGCTCTTGATCCAGTCAAGCTATAGGAAATGAAGGATGTGCTAACATCTGCAAGTCGTAGGGTAACTATCAAGTGGTAGGTGGATGGGATGGAACGCTACTCTCATGCGTAATCGACCCCTTACTTGGATCTCTGATTCGTTCACCTGCCTTATCTTCCTTAGGTTCCAATGTACCATTAAACATTGGTGGTGACTCCAATCCAAGTTAGGACAGGTTTAGTCAATCCCTTGAATTGATGGAATCCGTACCGACTTGATGTCGGGGTCAGCAAGCGAATCTGGTCTCTAGCTTTCCTCCTCCAAATCATAAAAAAAAAACAAAGACCCCTCCCATCATGATACAGGTCGCGTCACCTGTTGATGCTCAAAGTCTCATTCTTCATCAGACATAGATTCTGGCTTGTGAGCAACAAAAACAAGAAGATGCATTTTCTTCACAAATAATAAATCTTTCATCTTCCCTTTCCACAAGTGATAATTAGTACCATTCAAAATCACCACTCTATTTGTATTACCCTTCATTAGTATGGCAAGTAAAACACCCTTCAAACTAGAGAGCTCTAATACCACTTTGATGGGGTAAAAGTAATAAGGCACTACAATGAAGCACCAATGTAGCGGATATAAATTCTCCTAACTTGCAAGAATCTCTAAGGAGTAATCAAAAATAAGAATGACAACATCAATGAGAAGAATCACACAAGAGACACCAATATTTTTAACGTGGAAAAACACCCTCAACGTGAGAGGTAAAAACCACGGGTCTTCCAAACCAAAGAAATCAATCCACTATGATCAAATAGGAGTAAAAAGAGTGTTCAATCAAGAGTACAAATTTGTGCATACAATCAACCAACTCAATCAAACAAAAAAGCTTGCAAATGGAGAGCAAGAAACGACAAACAAGAAAATGAAGAACTCACAAAATCGTGCTATTGTATGAGCACAATTTCTCACACCACAAACCTCGAAATCAAGATCAGAACGGTTCAGAAGATATTGTGATTTTGACGTCCTGCTAATTTGTGCAGAGATGAAAGTAGAACTCTTTTTTTCTCTCTCATTTTCTCTCTCTTTCTCTTCTCTCTTTCGGTTGTGAAAATCCACTCACTCTCAATCTCCCAATCTGACCCCTTTTCCACTTATAAAGAGAGACCAAGAGGGCTTAAGAGTATTGGGCTTTTGTCCACATAGTTGGAAGCCCAAAAATAACCCAACAATAAGATCCTATATGGAATGCTAGGGGTTTAGGTAACCTTGAGACAAGATCAATTCAAGAAGAGTTTTTATTAGTGACAAACTAGACTTTCTTTCCTTGCTAAACCTTGCATTTTGCATGATCAATTTCCAAATAGATTTTGGAAAAAGTAGAAATTAAAGACTTTTGTTGTTAATGATAATGATAGTCTTGCTCCTAATTTGTGGAGTGTGAGAGTTGAGCACTAACTCCATTTTTTTTGGCTCTTTCTAACCAACATCTTTCTTTCTCAATTGTTCAGGGAAATAAGTTGGTTTACATTTTTGTCGTTTATGCTTGCACCACTTATGTTCTCAAGAGGAAACATTGGATGGAATTAGCAAATTTGCAGCAAGCCAACCTAGAAGGTTGGTGCTTTATTGGAAGCTTTTAAATGTTCTTTTGAGTGCTTATGAAAAGAGAGGCAGTATACTTCGTATTAAAGTCTCATACTATCATCTAATGTGAAGAATTCAAAACGTGGAATGATAGTTGTAATTTGACATACATCATGACCAGAGGAGCAAGGTTCACATGGTCTAATGGTAGAGGTTCTAACAGTCACACAGAGATGAGGCTAAATAGATTCATTAGTAATGAAGACTGACTCTTTCACTAGGATAGTGTGGCTTGTTGTACAACATTACCCTATACTCTTAGTCCTAAAAAGAGGTGAAATGGTACTTTCTTCTTCATTTAAACTCTTTAGTATGTGGACCAATCATATGGATTGTAGAAGATTAGTATCTGAGATTTGGAGATGTGTTCATCATGTCTAGGAAACTTAAATCGTTGAAGATTTCCTTAAGAACCTAGAATAGACAAGTTTTTGATAATGTCGATCATAGAGTTAAGAATGAAAGGTCTGTCGTGGATGCAATTCGATCACATTTGGATAGATTTATTGTGAGACGCCAAAAGTGTCTGGGTAAAAACTCTCTTCAATGAATAGAAAAATGGATCCCACGGCCCAAAAACAAGTCCTAACCGAGAACACCATCAAGCCTTGTCAGAATAAATGATAAACTTCGTTTTTCAATTGTCTCAACGTGTATCAAATAAACTAAAGCTAACTATAGCATAGCCAACCCTAGGTCGAATTCTCTCAAGGACACAGTGTGCTTGATTATGACTTTATGTGAATGCTGAGTGACACAGAACTTGAGCGTAGAATGCAGACTCACTCTCCACTAGATGTCGAGTTGCTCTCGGTAGAGACTGGTCCAATATGGACTCGACAGAGTCTTACCCGACAAGGTCTCAGCTAAGTGTTGACAAACGCAACAGAGTCGGACTTACTCTATTCCAGACTAAATTGCAGGAAATAGGGGGGTTTAGGTACAAATTAAGTAAAGAAAAAACAATTAAACTATGTATGCAATCCTAGCTACTCCTCCTCCTACTAATACTACTATTATGTTCATACTAATCCTCAACAATCGAATCGATTCTGTTTGTTCATTCAAATTCACGTTCCACATCAACCTTCAGTTTTCTTATGATGATCGCCAAATATTCGTCCATTGCCATACCGAGGATTTACACAATCGCTACCTCAATAGTTGGCTGGGATTAAGCTTATAATTGATTTTAGGTTCTCTAATTGATTACCTACTGAAGTTGTCAAACTGGTTCCAATCGGCCTAGTTCAACGTTATTCATATTACTATATGCAATCGTGACACAATAAGCGGATTAAAGTACAGGAAGCGCAAACGTGCAATCAAAATTAGACCTATTCATATTATTAAGAATGAAATACAAACACAGGGTGTGAATTCAGTGTCTCCGTCTTCCACGACGATCACCATGGTCGAACGGTGATAGTTCACCTCTGTTAGCTAAGGCGCTGAGGATCAGGTCCACTAGAAGGCGATGGCAAGCCAAGCGGTCCCTCTAATAACCTTCGGCCTCTCAATCCTTGACCTGTGCTTCCTCAATCGAGAGAAACACCAATACGAGCACCGTGCGCCACAGTAAATGTGAGAACGAGAGCGATAGAATGAAGTGTAAAATGTGTATGGAATCAAGTGTGAATTCAACAACCTTTAAATGCACCTAGATCCTCCTATAAATACGCCGAGCTGGACTTTTTAACACGCACACACTAATGACTCCTAATTGAATTACAGAGTGAATTTCCTACTCTACCCTTGCATAACTTTTGCTACAAACTTCTCCAGAAGTGACGTGGCAGCTAAGTTGGACTAGTGTTGCAGTGGTGACTAAGATGGATTCCTAAGTGGACAACCTAATTGAGTTGCTCCTTATTGGGCTGCTGGACCACAAAGTCGGCCAATTCTAGAATGAGTCGGTCTGGACGGGACAACTCTCCTGGGTCGAGGATTCATGATGGGCTGAGGTCATCCAGATTTGTCCTGCAAAATGGAATGAATTCTTTTATTAGCTAAGACCTGTAAATTAACATAGATTTATACTTTCTTTATTTCTATGTCCTTGATATGAATCTTGGCTAAGACTCAATTCTTAAGCATTGAGTGATCTCTAAAATACTCATCTTAGGTCCCTACGAAGTGTATAAAATGTGACTTACAAATAAGCACTATCTTTCAGGACTTAATACGGGCTGGATCCAAGAAAGTCCAATCCAGCATGGACAAGACTCCACCGAGTTAGCAGAAGAGATGTCGCAGCACTACATCAAGGCCATAGACACTCTTAATTAAAGGATGCTGATGATCAAGCCACGTCAGACAAGGGAGTATAGACCTGTCTAACGGATTTCTCAATCCTCGCCAATGAGGACGCGTGAAAACGCCATGTCAGCCACTACCCTGTAAGTGCACCAAGAATCACAGAGGAATGTGCCATGATCAAACACATAGGTGCAGGAAGATTACCCTCGGGATTTCCTGTAATAACAAATTGAATCAAAGGGATGGGAGGAGGCCAAGTGGTAGGATCAGGCATGCCCTTAGTACCCCCCCTCCCCGCCCAAAGGCTATAAAAAACCCCATCACGAAGAGCTCGAGGCCAAGAGTCACTGAATATCATAGAAGACTGCTAAAAAAACGTTGTCTAAAGAAATTTGCAATACGCCTATGCAAGTTCCCTATTACTCACATCAACTATCTCTCTGGATACCAGGTAAGGTTCTTGGCCAAATCTTATGCATCACTCAACCAGTCCTTATTCATTTCATAAACATCATGCATTATACTTTAGATGGCCAACGAGCCACTGATCATTCCATAAACAGTATGCATTACACTTCAAATGGCCGATGAGTCACTGATCATCCCTTAAACTTCACGCATTACACTCCAGATGGTCGGCGAGCCATCATTCATTACATAAACAATGTGCATTACACCCTAGGAGGTCGATATCTTGCCTCCCATCCCTAAAACCGGTTGGCAAGAGCCACAGGAATCTATTCCTCAAAAACAAACACCCCAAAGCATACTGCACTCCTCATGACTGGGTCAACATGCATGCATCCAAGTCATCCTAATTGTGTTCACACAACCCAAGGATGCCTAAGGGATAGTCCAACTTCCATTTCTTGACAGCCAAGTTGAACATCCAACAACTTGAGCTCTATCGCCTTGGGGTCACCTAAGTGAAAGTCCCCTTGCATCAATTACTCATTTAAGGAAAGACGCCTAAAGGAAAGTCTAAATCTTTTATGCATTCACAGAACTACGTTAACTTTGATTCCTCCCAGCTAGGAGAGATATGTAGGAGTGGGAGGCACACTCTCGTCAAGTTCAAAACCGCATCTCCCTACTCTTACTCTCAAACAAATCAAGTTCCAAGAAATGAAGGTTGTGTCATTATTTGTAAGCCATAAAGGAAACTACCAGATGGTAGGCGGATGGGATGGCACGCCATCCTCATGCGTAATTGACCCCTTACTTAGATCTCTAATTCGTTTACCTGCCTTATCCATCTCAAGTTCCCAATGTACCATCAAACATTAGTGGCAACTCCAAATTCGAGTTAGTATAGGCTCGGTCAATTCCCCATATTGATCTAATCTATACCGACTCAGTACCGGGTCAATGAGCGAATCTGGCCTTCGAACCGCCCTCAAGGGAGAAGTATTTTCGCCTTATCAAAAGTAAAAAAAATATAAATAATAAAAAGGGGAAACCCGTTTCCAAAAGAAATCTTTGAGAAAGCCGTGAGTGGCGTGATTTAGGTCGTGTCATTTGTTTTTTAAAAGCTCTACACAAATAGGAACTAAAGGCTCAAATTAATTTACATCAGGCCATGATTTTCAGGAAACTTATTGGAAGGATAAAACAAGGTTGAATTGGTTCACTCGTGGAGATAGTTGTACAATTTGTTGGATATTTTAAAAGATTAAACGTTTTTATTTAATTAAATGTAGAGATCTTTTTAGTTGTAAAAGATTAAGCATTTTGTATGATACGTAAAGATCAATTATTAATGTGAAAAACATGGGACTTGTGCATCACATGAATATGTCCTTAAGGATAATGTGAAATCACACATCTCAGGTTATCTCTTTTATGTTAAGTTTTCTTTTATGCAGATGAACAATGGATTAAGATTCGCACATCTAAATTTGTGGTTCGCAATTGATGAGGATAGAGGATCATGGGAAACTACAAAATAAAAAAAATGCTTTTTTTGAAAATTCACAAAAATCAGTCAAGTTTTGAAATAATTATTTGTTCTTAAACAAGAAGAGATAATTCTTGATAAAATGAGTGATATTGAGAATCATGTGCTTCATTACTTCACCTCCCTTTATGAATGAGACAACTCTTGTATTGATAATGGGCTTAATGAGGTGGACATCTCAACTCTGGTATCCTCCACAGATAATACAATGCTCACCAATATTCCTTCTTTTGAAGAGGAGTCAGCGGTTGCTAGCAAAGTTGCATTGCATCCATATGTTAGAAATAATAATTAGAAAATAAATGGTTGTAAAAGGAGTAATTGTGGACAATTACTCTATATTAAGGAGTTATTTTGGGTTAAGAGGCATTATTGTTTTGTAACTGCTATTTATGGATATTTAGTGCGTTAATTAAAGGATGTTGTAATGTTTATTTATAAATTACTCTATTACAAATAGGGTATCAACCTATATAACTGATACACCATAGAAATAAAGTATTTTTCTTCTCTAGTTTATCTAACACCATATTTATCTGCTCCTTCCACAACACATCATTTCTTGGTCCTTCCTCTTCATCTTCTTGTTCACACTTTTTCCACTTGTTCTGCTCCTTAATCTTAAGTGTAAACTAAAGTGAGATTTTCTGATCTTAATTAATGATACTCTTGTTCAATTTTTTATGCAAGAGCATCACATGATTTTTTATTTCTCTATTCTTATATTTCTCCCCATTCATAAATTGTAACCTTTTTCTCCCTCTCAATTTCCCGATTGATTCATTTTTCATTTAAACAAGCAAGACCAGTTCAGTATCTCTTTTATCTATGTTTAAGTAGATTTTGATATTTATGTTCCCCACCCTACTTTGATTTTACTGCGACACCCATTTCCTCATTTTTTCATACATTATTTAATTCAACTATGGTAGTTGGTCCAGATTATAGTGCAGTATATATTTCAGTTACAATATAATTTCACTCCCTTCTTTCTCTAGCTTAGCTTCTTTTTGTTTTGGTAGAAGTTTTCATCTTAATTACTGATTGTTAATTTTGAATTGTTAATTTTTTTTTGTCAATCGTGTAACTCACAGGCCTATATTTATTTTCAATAAATTAATTAACAAGTATATTAAAAAGTAACAACTCCAGTCAATGATGCAAAGAGAAAACAGATACAATTGGAATTGAATTATCAATGTATACGATAAACGAAGACCAATAGAATGATTTTAAGAAGCCTATAGTTTAATAAATTAACATAATATTCATTCGAGTGTTGAGATGTAACATGAAAAGTAAAACATGCTCCTGTAAACTAAGTTTAGAATTAAGTAAAATTTAAATATGTAACATGATTAATGATGTTAAAATAACTTACAATGAAGTTCTTCGAGTGTTGAGAGACATATTCTCCATCTTTATTTTTATGAACATGATCGTAAACATCTCTATAAGAAATGGGATACTTCAACTTTGTCTCCTATTATAAATATCTATTAGAATATAATAAATACAAATACAAACTATATAAAACTCATATATTTACCATCCTCCTCTTATGTTCAGCAAAACTTATCGAGCCTCCAGTGTGCAACATTGAATCAGGTACTATAGCTCTGTTACTCCGATTAGCATTAGACTTCTTCTCCCACTCTGGTGTCAACCAAATGTCAATCAAACCATCCCATACTTCTGACTTAATTCCAGGTGGTCCATGACCTTTAGTGTCAGCTAAATTTTTTGAATTCACTCGTTTTAATGCCATTTTTCTTTCATTCTTTAAATGATCAGAAAAACGATCTGTGCATGTTATTTCCCATACCGTTCTTGCCATGTTACGATCAAAATCAGATCTAAACTTATATTTATCCTACAACAATATGATAGAAATATATTTATTCATAAATAAAAATAACAAATGATGCTAGAAAATATAATTACTTACCACGAAGTCCCTAAATAAATCATCTTTTACACTAATTGGATATTTTTTCCACTTCTCAATTGGAGTAGGCATCTGCATGATCACAATAGAAATAATGTCACGTGTCACAGCTTGGGGAACAAACCTCCTCCTACAAATGAAATTTAAACTCCAAGTAATCGCATTTAAACTTTAAAATAGTTGACACATCCTATCAAATGACTCAATAGATAAAACTAAAAACTATTTACTCAAAATCACTATTACTTACGGGTTATCAGTAGCCTCAATAGATATAACCTTTCTCCTATCAGTTTCTACATGAGATCCTCCACTTGAAGTTGGATCCTTAGCTTGTGGATCAGAAGATTGTAGAACAAAATCTGAAGTAGCATCTCTAATTTTACCATTATGACATGTATATTGACTCTTATTAGAATTAGGTTGCTGCAAAGATGTTAGAGAACAAAAATAAATTTAATGGTCAAAGTCACTATAAAAATTAAACCAAAAAGCAACACGAAAGATAAAGAAACTAACCACATCTTTAGAAGATGGCACATCATCCAAACACCTATGTCTAGAGAAATCATTATGCATTCCTTGTTCAGAGTTATTCCTTAAAAATGTCTCTGTTGCACCTAATAAAATTATTAAGAGTTACAATGATATAGGTATATACCATACATAGATGAGGTGTATAAGCATAATAACTTCTAGTCTTTTATGGTACTTTATTTCCATGTCTCTATTATTATAGTATCCCTATTGCTTGCTTGTGTCACCCTTTAAACTATATATGCTTTAAACTATAAATAAGGTATATTCAATCATTCTATTATGTAGCTTTAGTGTGACAAAATAAAGCTTAATTATCATATTCAATACAACTAGTTTAAACCCAAAATTATAGCTTGAGTTCAAAAAATAAAAATAAAGCTTAACTTACCATTATTTTTGTTACTAGGTTCCACATAAGAGTTTGGTTTGGAGCTTGATATGCCAAGCCTTTTTGAGGCACTACCATTTTGAGAACTTTGACTCTTTTCAAAACCAGGTTGCTGCAAAGATAGAATGTGAAAGAATAAACAAATTAATGATTAAAGTCACTAAAATTTGAACCAAAAAAGTGACATAAAAGACAAGAAATACAATTGTAAAATAGTGTGAAGAGACAAACCACATCTTTAGAAGAACTTTTACTCTTTTCAAAATCAAATTGCTGAAAATGCAATGATTAAAGTCACTATAAAAATTGAACCAAAAAGTAAAACAAAAGATAGGGAATACAATTGGAAAATAATGTGAGAAGACTAACCACATCTTTAGAAGACGATACATCACCCAAAGACCTATGTCTAGAGAAATCATTATGCATTCCTTGCCCAGAGTTATTCCTTAAAAATGTCTCCATTGTACCTAATAAAATTATTAAGAGTTAAAATGATACTTTATTTCCATGTACTATAATTACAGTACCTCTATTGCTTGCTTGTGACACCCCCCAAACTATATATGTTTTAAACTATAAATAAGGTATATTCAATCATTCTATTATATAGCTTTAGTGTGACAAAATAAAGCTTAATTATCATATTCAATACAACTTGTTTAAACTCCAAATTTCAGCTTGAGTGCAAAAAAAAATAAAATAAAGCTTAAACCATTATTTTTGTTACTAGGTTCCACATAAGAGTTTGGTTTGGTGCTTGATATGCCAAGCCTTTTTGAGGCACTACCATTTTAAGAACTTTGATTCCTTTCAAAACCAAGTTGCTGCAAAGATAGAATGTGAAAGAATAAAAAATTAATGATTAAAGTCACTAAAATTTGAACCAAAAAAGTGACATAAAAGACAAGAAATGCAATTACAAAATAGTGTGAAGAGACAAACCACATCTTTAGAAGAACTTTTACTCTTTTCAAAATCAAATTGCTGAAAATGCAATGATTAAAGTCACTATAAAAATTGAACCAAAAAGTAAAACAAAAGACAGGGAATACAATTGGAAAATAATGTGAGAAGACTAACCACATCTTTAGAAGACGATACATCATCCAAAGACCTATGTCTAGAGAAATCATTATGCATTCCTTGCCCAGAGTTATTCCTTAAAAATGTCTCTATTGCACCTAATAAAATTATTAAGAGTTAAAATGATACTTTATTTCCATGTACTATAATTACAGTACCTCTATTGCTTGCTTGTGACACCCCCCAAACTATATATGTTTTAAACTATAAATAAGGTATATTCAATCATTCTATTATATAGCTTTAGTGTGACAAAATAAAGCTTAATTATCATATTCAATACAACTAGTTTAAACCCCAAATTACAGCTTGAGTACAAAAAAAAAAATAAAGCTTAACTTACCATTATTTTTGTTACTAGGTTCCACATAAGAGTTTGGTTTGGTGCTTGATATGCCAAGCCTTTTTGAGACACTACCATTTTGAGAACTTCGACTCTTTTCAAAACCAGGTTGCTGCAAAGATAAAATGTGAAAGAATAAAAAAATTAATGATTAAAGTCACTAAAATTTGAACCAAAAGTGACATAAAAGACAAGAAGTACAATTGTAAAATAGTGCGAAGAGACAAACCACATCTTTAGAAGAACTTTTACTCTTTTCAAAATCAATCCGCTGAAAATGCAATGATTAAAGTCACTATAAAAATTAAACCAAAAAGTAAAATAAAAGACAAGGAATACAATTGAAAAATAATGTGAGGAGACTAACCACATCTATGGAAGATGGCACATATTCTAAAGACCTATTCCTAGAGAGGTTGTTATTAAGTCCATGCCAAGAGCTGTTCCTTCTTAAAAATGCCTCCAATTCACCTAATTAAAATTCATATATAGTAATTAAAATTAGATATTTTCAACTAATCAATTATAAACATAGAAATTATGTAATATAATTATGAAACAATAGCCTTAATAATTACTCTTATACATTTTTTTTTCATCATTTGCATCAAATGATTGTTGTCTAAGTAATTGCCGTTGATTAGCTATCTCCTTAATGAGTCGCAACTCTTTATCTTCATCATCAATGCAGTCATAATATTCATCATTCTCTTCAAAAAGTTTGCTGATTTTTTAATGTGTTATGCCCCTTAACAAGTCCTTGCTTCAATCCTTTGTTCCTATCATTCTTGACACCTGGAGAAAGTAAATAATAAGTAGACAGAAAAGAAAACATACTAGCAAAAATCAACAAATACCTTGGGAAAGTAAAGCATGTGGTGGTGGTGGTGGACTAGTGCATGAGTAATCAAGTTGTGGTGAATTGCTCCGACCTCTCCCTCGACCACGTCTAGTTCCTCTACCTTGGATGCTCATGTTAAGATATCTATATACAACTTGGTCTTATTTTTGAAAAAATTGTTATTTTTTGAACAATGTTCATTTACTAGTTTAAAATGGATTTGATAAAGAAAAACACATATAAAAAATATATCAATAAAAATGAACTTAAAATTACTTGTATTATTTATAGATGACATAGACACAAACTATACTTTCTACAAATACACATATAATTGTACTCAACAAGCATATTGATAAACTATTTTCACCATCAGTACTTCAACTTGAATCATTAAGTTCCTCATCTTCATCTAGGAATTCATCATTTTCACTATATTCATTATCACTAATAAATTCAACATCGAATGAAATGTCCATTGGCTTGTATATATCATTTATGCACACTTCTTCCATTAGGGCATTTGTATCAAGTAAGAAAACTACTTCATCTTCTGGGATGACATTGTGTGTTCCCAAGGATCCATCATCTTGGTAATAATCATTAGCATCCAACTTATTCAATTCATCATGTTCATCATTAATGGTCTCAGCTATAAAGAGTTTTCGTCTAACCTTGCAAGCTGCCCACCATTCTCCCTTAACTCTATCCCTTTTTTGGGGGTACATTGTGTAATACACTTGTTGTGCTTGTGGAGCTAATACAAAGGGCTCATATGAGTGAAGCTTTGATTTTGGATTAACATCAACTAACCCAAATCTCTCATCCATATTAACTCCATTAATTGGGTCAAACCATTGGCATTGTAAAAGAAATACTTTGTTATGACTTCCTAAATATGATAACTCTAATATTTCTTCAATTATGCCATAATAGTCTAGGTCATTCTCACCACATATGTTTCCCCGAACACATACACCACTATTTATTGTAGCTTTATTTTGTTCACTTTCCTTAGTATGAAACCTATAGCCATTAACTATTATGCCATTATAAGAAGTCACACATTTAGATAGGCCATAACTCATTTGGCGAATTAGTTGATCCTCCACTTGACCAACTTTTACCTGTGAATCATTACAAGAAAATAATTGGTCGTAATATCTAACAAAATAAATTAATTTAATATTTCATTTTTAGTAGTAAATAAAAATACTCACTAGCTGTTTTAGCCATCTATTGAAGTCTTTATCTCGAAGTTCTAATATTTGATCATCGGTGATGCCAGGGTATGTTTGTCTTAGACACTCCTCAAATTGTCTAATCAATACAATAAAATTAATATTAAATATAAAATAACTAAAAAAATATATTAAATAGTTAGAGAGTAAACTTACTGAAGAAATGGTTCAATTTCTTTGCAATTTACAAGCACATAAGTCTCAGCAATTTGAAGCTCCATGTCTGTTAAGAATCTATTGCTACCCTTTCCAATAGGACGACATGGGTATTTGAAAATAGATAAGCATTCATTAATCATATCATGCCCACCATCATCATTTCGAGGAACTTGAGTGTGCCTTGTTCGCAATTTTGGATCAAAATACATAGAAGCAAAATTGGAAATCTCTTCTAAAATATATGCTTCACAAATAGAGCCTTCAACTCTTGCCTTATTTTGTACCTTTCTTTTCAAATACAACATACACCTCTCAAATGGATACATCCACCTGTACTGCACAAGTCCTCCAACCTTAGCTTCATGTGGAAGATGCATAACTAGATGCTCCATCACATCAAAGAATGCTGGAGGAAAAATCTTCTCTAACTTGCAAAGTGTTTCAACAATTGAAAGTTCTACATTCTCCATAACAGAAGCACATAATTCAGTTGCATAAATTTCTTTAAAAAAATATGCTAAGTTCTGTTAGTGCCCCCCATATAGGTTTTGGCAACATGTCACGAAACGCCAAAGGAATTAACCTTTGCATAAAAACATGACAGTCATGACTTTTCATTCCATATATTTTCCCATCATCAATGTTGATACAACATGCAATATTAGATACATACCCATCAGGAAATTTCAATTGTTTGATCCACTCACACACCATTCTCTTCTGATTAGCATTCAACACATAAGTTGCCTTTGGTTTTTTGTACTTGCCATTCTCAACTTTTAACTCTAATATAGGGTGTTTACATATCATCTTCATATCTTCTCTTGCATTTTCATTGTCCTTTGTCTTGCCTTTTTTGTCCATAACCGTGTTAAAAATATTGTCAAACACATTCTTTTTAACATGCATAACATCTAAATTATGTCGTATTAGATTAGTGGACCAATAAGGCAATTCCCAAAATATATTCTTCATCACCCAATTGTGAACTTCCCCAAAGCTATGTTGTTTCTCATTATGTGAATTCAAACCAAAAATGAAATCCTTAAGTTGAGAAACTCTACTCATGATGTCTATCCCATTTAGTCGTTGTGGTGGTAAAGACCTTTCAATTGTTGAATTCTTGAAAGAGTATCGATCACGATGAAATGAATGTTCAAGAGGAAGATACTGACGATGACAGTCAAACCAACAACATTTCCTATCATGTTTCAGCACAAATGACTTATTATGCTCCATACAATATGGACAAGCAAGTTTTCCATGAGTACTCCATGAACTTAGCATTCCATAAGCTGGAAAATCACTTATTGTCCATAATAATGCTGCTTTCATGTTGAAGTTTTGCTTCTTCCATGAATCAAAAGTGTTCACCCCATCTTCCCATAATATCTTTAGGTCGTTGATTAAAGGTCTAAGATAAACATCCAAACTTTTACCTGGTGATTTTGGTCTCGAGATCAATAAGCTAAGGAACATGTATTCCCTTCTCATGTACATACTTGGAGGAAGATTGTATGGAGTGACAAAAACTGGCCAACATGAGTATGGAGTAGCTGAACCACCAAATGGATTAAAACCATCTGTGCAAAGGCCAAGACGAACATTTCGAGGCTCTTGTGCAAACACTAGATAGGTGGTGTCAAATTGTTTCCAAGCCATAGCATCAGTTGGATGTGTGATCATTGATTTATCATGACGCACTCTATTTGCATGCCAAAACATATATGGTGCAATACTTTTGACCATGTATAAGCGTTGAAGTCTTGGAATGATGGGAAAATATCGTAACACTGAGTATGGCACATCCTTTTCCTTCACTGAATGCCCAACCTTTGGCTTGAATCGTGGGTATTTACATACTAAACAAATTGAGCATACTTTTGGGTCCTTGTTTTCTTTTTCATACAACATACAATGATTAGGACATGCATCTATTTTCTCATATCCTAAGCCCAAGTCATTAACCATTTTCTTTGATCTATAAAAATTTTTAGCTAACTTTTCTGACTCTGGAAGCATGCTCTTAATTATGACAATCATTTGATCATAACAATTCTCACTCATATTGAACTCAGACTTCAAATTCAAAAGTTGATTTACGGTTGACAATTTTGTATGCTTATGACATCCATCCCATAAAGGTTCGTCAGCATCTCTTAGCAAGGTATAAAACTTCAAAGCTGACGGATTAGGATCCTCTTCTAAATCTTGATCTTCTGAATTTAGTTGATCACCAGCAACATCAATAACCATATCCTCATATGGGTTTCTAGCATCTACTTCTTCATCATGGACAATTGATGTTAAACTATTATCCCCCCATCGATCCTCTCCATGAACGGTCCAATTTATGTAATCTTTCATAAATCCATATTGATACAAATGTTTCTCAACCCAAAATGTCTCCTTCCTAACATAATTTTCACATTTTGAACATGGCAAGGAATGCGACTTAATGCATCAACAACTGTTGGATCTTTTTTAGCAATCTTAATGAAATATCAACTCCATTCTTAAATTCTTCACTTACTTGGCCAGTACAATCTTTTCTTCGTATCTATCACTAAAATAATATCCGTCTCATCAAGATGTTATATTTGAATACTAATTATAAATAATAGATATAACAAAGCCAAACAAATATTTACCTCCTCTGCTCTTAAAGTCCAATATTGACCATTAATATTTTTAATATTTTCACTCAGAGAGAAAATCTGCAAACGGAGGATCAAAATATATGATTAAAGCTACATAATTTGAAACTTCACAAGGATCGGTATAAGATAAAAAATAGTAACTAAATAAGATAAATGATGCAGCTCCTAACAAATGTGATAAATATTGGTTATAGAATAAGGAGGTTGATTAGCAATTTAATACAACCAGAGACATAACTTCCACCCAAAAACAAAAATAAATTGATATGCCAACAGATTTTCCTTATCCAACACATTAATAGCTTTCAAATGGATATTTCAGTCAAACTCCATACTCATTGACAAAGTTGATCAGCAAAACAAAATCTTAATTTAAGAACAAAATGAAAAGATTCAGCATAGATAGAAGAAATTAGTAAGTTTTTAGCTAGCCACTAGGAGATTAATGACACAAGTCAGTGATTAAGAGGATAATAGAATAAAAACTTTGAACACGGCTGTCAATAATGAGGCCACATTGCCTAACGACATCTGAGTAATGCAGATCAATCTGCGTTTCACCTCATGACAATGACAACCAATAAATTTAGTAAACTCAAGGAAATCATGCTTATTGGTAAGACTAGTATTTGAACAAAAAGCATATAATTTAGCACCTTATATATCTTGTGATAGAAAACTTCAAGTAATCTTAGTTGTGCATTTGGATGAGATAAATCCACCTATTTCACATAACACAAAATGTTAGTTCCAAATTCCAATACATTCCATATAGCAGAAACTACAAGAGCTTGGCACCTACTACCAAAAGAATGCCATGGAAAAATATAAACAAATGGTTGCTTCAAATAGACGAGAGGAAAGTTAAATCTAGCCAATAACAACAATATAAACAAATCTATCTGATGAGTACCACATTTGATTAGATAAAGGAAACGCCCTCACTCACACCATGAAGCAGCCTCTCTGTCACAAGGTGATTAGGATTTCTTAAATTTGAGTTGCATGAGAGACTTATGGCTATTTGAGTCAATTATACAAGGCATATCAACGATATCCTCTACCTTATTAATTCAGCATATGATTATTGAATTTAGATACTGAAAATTAGAATGTTCTTATTTTCCATCAAAACCATACCTGTTATATATCAAAACATAAAGAATCCTATAACTCTACTATGGGAATGATAGAACTGGTTAAAAGTCTAAAGGAAAAATTAATTTTTTTATTGATGAACCTTAAATCCCAATTGTTGTGCCAATGTGGTAGCGTAGCAGCCTTAGGCTAGGATTAGAAGATAAAAAATGAATGAAGCCAAACCAAAAAAAAAAAGATACAAAAAAAAAATACAACCTCCCTTCTTTATTTATATACTTCTTTTCTTCTAATATCTCAGCCTACTCAACTAACTCCTTCACAAACAGACACCTAACTAACTACTAATGGGTATCTATCAATACCCCAGCAGTCCCAAAACAATTTTGACTCCTCTGTCAAACATAATCAGGGGAGAGTCTCCATTCTCCTCTAGTGTTTGGTTTCCTGCAATATTTTTCCCATCAAACAAAGGATCAATACTACTGCAATTGTGACCCAGTCCTTTGTCCCAGTTTTTATTACTATAGCTAGTGGTTGGTTCTAATGATTGTTAAAATCCTCCACTGCATTTTGTTGGGTGTGCCTCTGTTACTTATAGAAACCATTCAATTCTGGAGAAGAATAATTTCGTTCTACAGAATTCCAATTCTTCTCTTTACCCCTTTACCATAAATATGAACAATCTAGCATGGAGAATGTAATTACAAAGCATATCAATTCAGAAGGAATGGTAACAACAGAAAACAGTACAAAATCAAGTTACAATGTGGAAGAACTGAAAAAAGTTCTAGACTCAGACTCTATAGACAATTCAGAAATCAAAGGTGGTGGAAAAATCATGCCAAAGGAACCATCTGAAAGGAAATAAGTCACCGGTCTAGAGTTACAAAAGCCTAAAATAGAAAGTAATTATCTATTGATAATTCAAAAAGTTTTTATTTTATCTTTACCCAATTCAATTTGTCATCCAAGAAACAAAGATAATAAAATTAAATTTCCCAAAAAAACATGATCCTAATTGGTATTTTGAATCATTTGAAACTTGAATTCTTTGCCAGTCTAGCTTTAGAAAAATTTGTGCTTTGAAGAAAGGAAATACTTGAGCTAACTCTATGAGGAAGATAGCATGTAGACAGTCATTGTTTGGCCTCATAAAACAGCTTCTTTAACAGTAGACTTCTTTGGACGCCCACTTTAGGTGATCCTATCTTTGGACGAATCTACCTATGGACATCACTATTGGAATGCATTGCATATTAAATATCTATTAAATTTAGGGTTTATATCCAATCAAATGGTATGATATTCATGCAATACATTAGATAATTTACAAAATCCATTTCATAAGCCAAATACATTTTTCATAAAAAGTACAACATACATTAAAGCTCACAACAAAAAAGGTTAATAAAATGAAGTTATTTAGAAGCCAATAACAACTAAAACAACAAAGGATGTCTACCTCCTCTTAGGTAGCACAATAGTGTGATAAATATCATATTCATCATAAACAAAACAAAGCATATGATTATGAACAACTTCATTGCTTTTTTGGTAGACTTTAATTAAGTTTCAAGATTGGTAATCTTTCTCCTCTGCCTCACTATCAATACATCTCTTTCATCAATAACATTATTTGAAAACCATTTGAAGAAATTGCAATCAACATCTTCATGATCAATACTTTATTTTTCATAATTTCAAACACAATGCATCAATTTAGTGAGTATAATAAACTTAAAAACCAAAATATAAAGAAAAATAACCTTTGTAGCTACGACATCTCCCAAATTCTTTCCAACATTAGTAAGAGTGCAAGCAATTTGCAAAACTGTCAATTTCCCACAATGACATATAGTAGACCATCTTCAACATCCACCACCACAAGAGGCCCACGAATCCATGGCTGAACTAAAGCACCAATTCGTTGTTGATTTGTTATTCATTGACAAATTTGTAAGGTAATAGCAAGAAGAATCTTCAAAGTGAGACATTGGTACAAAAGGAGTTCAACAAACAATAAGTGCACAACAAGCCCTAATTTCATGTTGAAATTAGGGAACAAGACCACTCATTCTTAAACAAGCACAATATAAAAAACATTTAGCACCACAATAGAAGAATATACACACATGGTGGACCACTCTTATTCCTAAACAAGCACAGTAAAAAAAAAAACTTAACATACACAATATAAAACCTTAAACAAATTCAAGCACAACAAAACAAAGTAATAGACTTTTCCTTGCACCTTCGCTATGTTAATTATTTCCATTGCACAATTATCATCAAGCAATACATTTAACCCCTTATCCATATATTCACCATCAATAAAATATCACATTTCCAAAACTGACTGATATCTCATGTCCCTCAAAAGGTCTATTATTTCAAAATAACTTAACCTATTTACGTCACATTTCCAAGTTGAATCATAACCTAGGTAATCTAACTTCTCTCTATTAAGAAAGTGTCTCCCATGGTGCACGATAAGGGTGTTTTTAGTCGTCTCAACGTGCATCAAATAAACTAAAGCTAATTATAGCATAGTCAACCCTAGGTCGAATTTTGTCAAGGACACAGTGTGGTCGATTGCAAATTAGTGTGAAAAAAAATGATGTAGAATCTAAAGTGCAGAGTGTTGACTCGTATCAGTCATAGGTCGAGTTACTCTCAGTAGAGATTGAGCTGATATGGTCTCGGTAGAGACTTATCAAACTCGGACTCGGCTGATTGTAGACTTGACGCAACAGAATTGGATTGACTCCTTTTAGACCTAGGAAGTAGTAAATAGGGGGGTTGTTATGCAAGTAAAGTAAAATAGAAAGTAAACTAAACTGTGAATGCATAGAGAATATACTACTATTATTATTATTACGATATAACTATGTTCATGTTCAGTTCCACTAGTCCAAGTCCAGTTCAATTTCTTCACTCCAGTTCTCAGTCCATATCAGCCTTGGGAATTCTTATGACAATCGCCAAAGGTTTGTCCATTGCCATACCAAGGAATTTCGCAATCGCTACCTTATTAGTTGGTAGAGAATAAGTTCAGAGTTGATTTTGGGTTCTCAATTAACATTCATTAGTTAATTACCTACTGAATTAGTTAAACAAGTTCTAATCGGCTTAGCTTAACATTATTCACGTTCCAAGTGCAATCGCAAGTCAAATTGTGAATTAAAGAAGAGGAAAGGAACAAAGATCAGAAATGCAGAATAGAATTTGATTAATAGGAAACAGATTACAAACACAGTGGTCCGGATTTAGGTGGTTCCATCTTCCACGACGATCGCCATGGTTGATAGTGGTGGCTCACCTCCGATAGCCTGAGCGTTGAGGATCAGATCTGCCAAAGTGCGTTAGAAGTTCCAATCAGTCCCCTCTAACAGACTTTGGCTTCCTAGTCTCAGACCTACACCTCCTCGATCGAGAGAAGCATAATTGCAGCATCGTGCACCACCATAAATGGAGAAAGCGAGAGCAAGATAATGAAAACAATGAGTATGCGTAGAGTATGAATTCCAAGACTCTCCAAAATGTACACAGCTTCTCCTATATATACAAGCTACGAGCTACTATGCTACTCCTAACGAACTCTAATAGAATTACATAGTAAATTACCCATTCTGCCCTTGCGCGACTTGCATTGCAGCTACTCCAGGAGTGATGTGGCAGCTAAGTTAGGGCTGAGGTGGCCTCTGAGCTGGATTGCTACTGTGGACTACACAATTGGGCCGCTCCTTATTGGGCTGCACCTCAGTAGACTACTGGGCTACGAGGCCTCCCCTGGCCGAGACGGCTCTCTTGGCCGAGGTGGACTCGGCTCAGTCCTACAGAAGAAGAGAAGAAAGCTTTTTATTAGCTAAGAGCTTCAATTTAACACTAATTTGTATTTTCTCTATTTTTAGGTCCTTAATGTGAATCTCAACTAACAATTAATCCTTTAGCACAGAATGATCCTACAACACTGTTCTTAGGTTCATAAAAGATGTATAATTTGTGACTCATCAGACCCCCACACTTAACCTTTTGCACTTCTAGGAAAAATCAATTGAAAATTAACAAGGGAGATTTTTAAAGATAGAAAAGAATTTTTCAATTTGGCTTCCTTAGGTTCTATCGAGACAGAGTCAACACTCATTCACTCTAAGATTAAGATACTCAAACAATCTGAAAATTACTTCTCCCATGCTCAAGGCGAATTCATGACCTGCAATAGCGAAAGGTAGTCAAGAGTGATAGAGCTCTCACTTAGGCAAGTATTCTCTCAGCCTCTCAAGTGTTTGAGTTTGTATTTACACTCAACATTGCATGAAACTAGCATTCCTTTACTTTGACAAGGCTTTCCTTCTACTCCTGCAAAAACACAAGCAATCGGGATCACTAGGACTTCTTTTCGGCTTGTAGCGAGGCTAGAGACACGAGTAGGATAAAATATGGAAAGCGGTTTCAGAACCTGTGGGGAAGAGAGGAGCAATGGGGAGTAAGCTTTCATCAGTATGAGGGGTAACTCAAGATGCTATGATCTTCTTCCTTTATTCGGTTCTTGTCTACTCACTTCTTTCCTTTTTCCTTGTCTCTTTTTTTTAGCTACTATTTTTTTTTCTCTTTCTTCCTTGCACTCACTTTTGTTCTTTCCTTTGCGAGCCTTTAGGGGGTTATGATCTGATTCTACTTCTCGGAACTTCCCCAACACTTAACGATGAATTACGCCCAAAACAATTCCAAGGCTCCTCTGCTCCCTAAGGGTGAGGTTAATTCATGGTTCTTCTGGCCTTGACTTGTAATGAGCTGTCAAAAAGAGTGGTTGATCAGGCTCAAGGGGGTGAACAAGGGACAGAATTTTATTTTTAAGGTAGGCTTTATTTGGCTCGAGTTTCATAAGAAACATGGCCTAGATCATGTCATTCCGGCATGCGACAACAGTTGTATCCAGAAAGTCAAGGCAAAATGCAAAATACACAGTTAATCATGAATGCGAAAATCACACCAGAAAGAGAGAATGACAAGATGCAAGCCATCAACATATACAAAGGCTCAAATTCTCACACGGGTTATTTTGCTCTATCACAGAAGGTTCTCCTTTTCAGTTTCCAGTCAATCACTGCCTAGAACACAAAAGTTTCGTTCCCTTCAAGTTAGACATTTCTAATTTCAAAGTTGTAGAATTACTTCCTACTGCTTCCTTTCAAACTTCCAGAAATCAATTCAAAATTATTTTTCAAAGCATTTTTTTTCCGACAATCCACTTTAGAATTCAAAAAATGAAATGGAAATTGAAAATTCCTGTTTAGCCGAAGTCACTTCGGGTCCGGCTTAGATAGCACAAAACTGAGATGGACTCGACTTGACAAGCTTTTATTGAAAACAGAATGGAAATGACTGCAATTAATATTAAACTTAGGATAGAAATTCAAAACAGAAGCAGAGAACAGAAAATTAAAATAAAACAATTAAAAAAAATTGAGCCCAACAAATATCAGACAAAACAACAGAATTCAAATTTCTATAGTTTAACATGGCCACAACAGTGGTCGCCTTGTCCTCAATGCCTATTAGGATTGACAGGGGTCGGCAGGGTAGACTGAGCTTTAGTCGTGAATTGAATAGCAACACTTTCTAGCCGACTCGGAAGTCTTTCCTCAGGATCTGTTGGTCATGGAATTTCTTGACTTTCTACTTATAGATCCCAGAATTCTCATATGCTTCCAAGCATTGATTTGGACTTGGCACCAGGTGTGCCGACATGATTTCGACCTTTGGCTGCTTTGGCCAACTCCACTTGGTAGGTTCAATTCTTGTCGACTTCGAGTCGGCATTGGCTTCTCGTGAAGCTTTGGGGTCGGATTTGGATGGAACGGGGCTTCAGCTCCTGTTTGCTTCTGGTCTTCATTGGCCAACTTCATTTTGGCAAGCGTATCGGCCTTGTCGTTTGACTCTTCGACCGAGTTAACTTTTGTCTTCTTTTCTTCTCGTCGTCCTCTGGCCGACTTGATTCAGACCATAAAGATGGTTGCTAGTTGTGCGGAGAAGGGCTTTTTAGTCTCAACAACCTCGAGTTCTGCATTATTTGTGCACTTTGGTTCTCCAGGTTGCATACTTGGTCTAATAATTCAGCCAATTCAACTTCAAACTCCAAGTCGACAATGTCACCATGGTTGTCCTCAAAGTTGGGAAGATCTTGTACTTCCTTATAGTCGGCCTCTTTTGTTATTGGCCCTATGCAGTTGATCAAATTAGTGCTTCCAGCAAAATCTTCTATGTTTTCACTACAGCTGTTCAGTTGAAAATATTCTTTAACTAGTTCTTCAATCACATCAATGCCAAAGAGGGAATGGTCCTCAGTGGGGTGCTTCATGGCTTCAAAGATATTAAATTGCACTAGGGTGTCACCGAATTCCATTGAAACCGTCCCGACATGCACATCAATCTGTGTTCTCGCTGTCATGAGGAATGGTCTCCCCAGAATTAAGGTTGATTCCTTCCCGGATGTCTCATCCTCCATATCTAGCACATAAAAATCAGTTGGAAATATTAGCTCATTAACTTGGACAAGAACATCTTCGAGAACACCCAAGGGTTGAATGATCCCTCTATTCGCAAGCTGAATGGTCATCCTTGTGGGTTCAAGATCACCAAAATTCAGGGCTCTGTAGATTGATGCAGGCATGACATTAATTAAGGCTCCCAGGTCCAGCATGGCATTGGAAAAAGTGCATTTGCCAATGGTGCATGGGACATAAAAGATTCCGGATCTCTACATTTCTTTGGCAGTACTTATGGGGCACCTGTAGTGAATTCTTCATTTCTTGTTAAGGCCAACACTACACCTCCAATTTCCTTGCTCCCCTTCATCTTTCTCCTTTTATGCATATATAATTTCTTGAGGAATTTTGCATATTTAGGAATCTGTTTAATAGCATCAAGGACTGGGATGTTGATTTCCACTTTTCGGAACATCTTCAATAGTTCTTCATCTGACTCTGGCTTCCTTGCCGAGATGGTTCTAGTTGGGAACGGCACTGGGACAGTTTGGTCTTGCTGGGGACTGTGAGTTGGCATCCGGTTCAGAGTCGGCCTCGGCTGATCTCGGCAACTGCTATTGTGCATGTTGAGGTAATTCTTTTCCACTTCTCAGGGTGACTACGCTGGCATTTCCTCTCGAATTTGGAATGGTTTGAGAGGGAAGGTTGCTTAATCCAACCGACTGTAATTGGCTCACAGTATTGGCTAACTGTCCTATCTATGTCTTGAGGTCTTGGATGGTGGCGATCATATTCTACTGGAATTGCATGTTGCTGAAGCTCACTGATTGCTAGAACTCCAGATTACTGGTGGCTAGCTGCTTCATTAGATCCTCCAGAGATGGGGAATTGCCTTGAGGCGGCATTCTTTGTTGTTGCTGTTGTTGGAAAGGTAGTGCTTGGTATTGCAGAGTTGGATGTTGATAACCTACTTATCTCTTATATGCATTCAGTGTGGACCCGAATTGTTGAGCTGCATAAGGCCCTTGATTCGGTCCTGGCCGAAATGGTTGTCTTCCATGCTGCTGATTATCAAGTGGCTGACTCTGATACGGTTGCTTCCTGTATTGAAATCCACCTATGGCTCCAACGTTCTCTAGTTCGTCCAACTCTATTTCTTGTAGCGTGGGGCACATATCAGTGGGGTGCTTCACGGAAGTACAAATGCCACATACTTTTATTGCCATGGTGGGTTGGTGTTGTCCAACAGCAAGTTGTCTCACCAATGATGTCAATTCGGTCAGCTGATTCTCCAGTCTTTGGTTAGAAGCTACACCGATTTCATTCACCATTTGAGATTGACTCGACCCTCTAATCCCAAACTGTTGCATGTTGTTGCCATGTTGGAGATCAGGTGCCTTGCTGCTACTGGTGTCTTGTCCATCAATGCTCCTCCGCTGGCTGCAGCAATCATGCTTTTGTCCATCATTACGAGTCCCTTGTAGAAGTATTGGATCAGCAGTTGGTCATTGATCTGATTGTATGGACAGGTGGCATAGAGTTTATTAAATCTCTCCCAATATTCATGTAGAGTCTCTCGTGTATGCTGCCTAATTCCACATATTTCTTTCCTGATGGTCGTAGTTCTGGATGTTGGGAAGAACTTCTCCAGAAAGATGCTCTTCATGTCTCCCCTGGTGTTGAAAAGTGTTGGCTGAAGGTACAGCCAATCCTTTTCACCTCCGTCAAGCGAGAATGGGAATGCCTTTATCTTGATATAGTCTTCCGGAATCCCCTGTGGCCTCGTTGTGGAACAGACCACGTGGAATTCTTTTAGATGCTTGTGGCGGTCTTCTCCTGCAAGACCATGAAATTTTGGCAGCAAATGAATAAGACCAGACTTCAATTCATAAGTTTGAGCTAGCTCTAGCTGTAGGTATTGGATGCACCACGGTTGATACACAACATCTAGAGTGACCAACTATTTCAATGTTCTGTCATTGTTCTCTATCTGTTCTGGCTTTGCAAAAATGTTAGAACTAGCAACAGAATTATCAATGAAAAACTGGTTAGAGTTAATGACAGAATCAAAACCTCTACTATTATTCACTACTAGATTCCTAGCTTTCCTTAATCTACGTAAGGTTCTCTCTATTTCGGGGTCAAAAGCATATAAAGGGTCAGTGCTACTCCTAGTCATGCATTGTACAAATCATGCAGAAAAATTAGAATTGAATCAGTACTTATAGGAAAAATTGTACAAGTCATGCAATGTAGAAAAAAATATTTTGTTGTTTTTTTTTGCAGTGAATTCATGCTTTATTACTCACATAGAAAACAGACATAATAGTTTCAAAGACTCAATAGACTCACTCAGCAGACACACTCTACAAACTCAAGATTCGGCTTCACTTAGTTTGGCATACAAAGACACAAAAGAACTTGTGTCCCCGGCAACGGCGCCAATTTGATAAGGGCATTTTTAGTCGTCTCAACGCGCATCAAATAAACTAAAGCTAACTATAGCATAGTCAACCCTAGGTCGAATTTTCTCAAGGACATAGTATGCTCGATTGCGAATTAGTGTGAAGCAAAATGATGCAGAATCTAAAGTGTAGAGTGTTGACTCGTCTTGGTCACTGGCCGAGTTTCTCTCGGCAAAGACTGAGTCGATATGGTCTCTACAAAGACTTATCAGACTCCGACTCGGCAAATTGTAGACTTGAAGCAACAAAGTTGGACTGACTCCGTTCAGACTTAGGAAGCAGTAAATAGAGGCGTTGGAATGCGAGTAAAGTAAAACAGAAAGTAAATTAAACTGTGAATGCAGAGAGAATATACTACTATTACGAATATTACTATTATTATTATTACGATATAACTGTGTTCATGTTCAGTTCCACTAGTCCAAGTCCAGTCCCATTTCTTCACTCCAATTCTTAGTCCATATCAGCCTTGGGAATTCTTATGACAATCACCAAAGGTTTTTCCATTGTCATACCGAGGAATTATGCAATCGCTACCTCATTAGCTGGCAGGGATTAAGTTCAAAGCTGATTTTAGGTTCTCAATTAACATTCATTAGTTGATTACCTACTGAATTAGTTAAACCGGTTCCAATCGGCTTAGCTTAACATTATTCACGTTCCAAGTGCAATCGCAAGTCAGATTGTGAATTAAAGAAGAGGAAAAGAACAGAGATCAGAAATGCATAATAGAATTTGATTAATAGGAAACAGATTACAAACACAATGGTCTGGATTCAGGTGGTTCCATCTTCCACGACAATGACCATGGTTGATGGTGGTGGTTCACCTTCGATAGCCTGAACGTTGAGGATCAAATCTACCAAAGTGCGTTGGAAGTTCCAATCAGTCCCCTCTAACAGAGTTTAGCTTCCCAGTCTCAGTCCTCCACTTCCTCGATCGAGAAAAGCACAATTGTAGCACCGTGCACCACCGCAAATGGAGAAAGTGAAAGCGAGATAATGAAAACAATGAGTATGTATAGAGTGTGAATTCCAAGACTCCAAAATGTACACAGCTTCTCCTATATGTACAAGCTATGAGCTATTATGCTACTCCTAACGAACTCTAACAGAATTACATAGTGAATTGCCCATTCTACCCTTGCGCGACTTGCGCTACAACTACTCCAGGAGTGATGTGGCAGCTAAGTTAGGGCTGAGGTGGCTTCTAAGCTGGATTGCTGCTGTGGACTACACAATTGGGCTGCTCCTTATTAGGCTGCACCTTAGTGGACTGTTGGGCTGCGAGGCCAGGCCTAGCCTAGATAGCTCTCTTGGCCAAGGTGGACTCGGCTCAGTCCTGCAAAAGAAGAGAAGAAAGCTTTTTATTAGCTAAGACCTTCAATTTAACACTAATTTGTATTTTCTCTATTTTTAGGTCCTTAATGTGAATCTCAGCTAACAATTAATCCTCAAGCACAAAATGATCTTGCAACACTCTTCTTAGGTCCATAAAAGATATATAATTTGTGACTCATCAGTGCATTACAACTTCATACAGTGACGAAATTGAAACAAATAAATAAAAAAAGGAAACAACAACAAATATTGGGGACCACAATAAAAGATATAGAGTACAAACAATTTCATTAAGCTTTCAACATAAATAGTCCGTGAGTAAAAAATATAGACAAACAACAAATAATAAATACAACATTATTAGGGTCAAACACACACATGATCTGAGAATCATTAAGGACTACAGTAGAACAATATAAACACACGTGGACCACCCTCTTTACTAAACAAGCACATTAAAAAAATACTTAACACGCACAATATAAAACCTTAAATAAATAGATGCAGAGACAACAAAAGCAAATAACAATAGAAAAGTGCAATCTTATCCTGACATTACGAAAAAAATAATCAAGACAAAGAAAGGAAAGGTACCTTCAAATGTTGAACTCTAACAAAAAGAGAATGACTCCATTTCTTGAACCCTCTCTTTATATCAAATCACTTATCCCAAATGACAGTTCACTGAATCCCAATCGATAATCCAAAAACCAAATTCGCTACCTGCTAAACCCTAATCACTTCAACCTTCACATAGGTGCTCATTCTGTAGCAGCTGGTATTCCATAGGTGCTGGTATTCACGAAGTCTTTTCGTAAACTAATAAAACAAATAATAAAAATTAAATAAGTTAAAATCACATGTAACATTAATTTAATAAAAAAATAGTTAGATAAGTGTCATTTAAGACAGCTCTATTTGCATTGTCAATAATTTGGACGGAAAGGATAATATTATTGCATTTTTGAAAATTGAAGAACCAAATTTAAATTTCTAATAAAAGACAGACCAAATTGAAATAAATAAATAAATAGAATGAAAAAAAAAGTAATTTAGCTATATAAAAATGACAGCGTGCAATTCAATTATATGTAAATCTGAAAACAATTACAATCCTAGATATTGACAACTAACAATACAGAACTATCTAAAGAAAAAGTAACAAGTAGCAAAAGATAAACCATATTACTAACACTTAACGTACGAGGAGCAATCTAATAAAGATGGAAGAGGCAACAAGATTTTTATATGAAAAACCTTTGAAGTGTGAGAAGTAAAAATCATAGCCACAAGCCTGTAAATCGAGCTGCACTATGATGAAAATAGGCATAAAAAGTGTCTCAAACAAATGCACAACCCATGAATAGTAGACAAACAAATTACCAAAGTAAATAGTTTACAAATAGAGAAAGAAGATGAAAGAACTAGAAAATTTGTATGCACTGCAGACTAAATATCAACAACCACAGGAAAGGAATCGGCAATGACAGTTAAAGTTCAAGAAAAATGTGTGCAGAAACTGCTGACACAATTTTAGTTTAATGCAACGGTTAATGAAGTGAGACACGAATAGGATTCTTTATATTTTGGATCTTTCTCCACAGAGGAAAGGAGCTCACAACTAACAGTTCAAGAACATTCCTTCATGATGGAGCAAAATTATGAAAGACAATTTAGTTTTTGATTTTAACCCTTTCTTTTGTCCTTAGTCTATCAAATGACAACAAAATTACAAATTATAACTATTTGAATAAACATTTATTTTAGTGTTTTCATATATTATATTAGATTTCTAGATCGTGATTTAATTATAGAGAAGCAGAGTAGAGAAGTTATGATACGTTATGCATGTGAAATACAATATTGATCAGCAACTAATAAAAGAATTGTCAAATGCAACACTTACAGCATCTCAGTAATAAAATAAGATAAAGGAATGCGATGCTAAGTCTTATCCACTTCGATTCGACTTCAATCCATTTACACCTAGATATCAAGTGCCAATTTTATCTGTACAAGTAGGAATCATATAATCAATCAAGAGCAATAGCAAATATGAATAAAGTGCGTTTTCAACATGTCCATATGAAATAATTAAAAAAGAAAAAGAAGAAGAATGAAAGCTGAAGAATGCGGAAAGAAAAAAAGAAAAATTTTTAGAGTTTATATATTAGCAAAAGTTTACTATAATTTTATTGAGCTCAATATGCTACTTATATATCACCAACAAAGTATAATTTTAACGTTGTTGAGCTAAAAATAAGAATCATGATGTTCATTCAACATATATCTCGAAGGGTAGTAAGGTATCATCAGGTCATCAATTTCAATGGTAAAATTCGTTTATTATCCTGTCAACTTTTCAGTCATATTTCTAGTTAGAATAGGAGCTATTCTAGTAAACCACCCGGTTTTAATATTTAAGGGGTCCTTTTTACCCTCTCCTTTATTATATTCATTAAAGAAAAGGTAAAGTCCACTTATTAATATTAAGAAATTATCAGCAAAAAATCTATCATTGTCTTCCAGAATTGCTATAAGATGTAGAGTTGTTACAATATTCATTATAAAGCTGTTGGACGCTTGATAGAAACCCAACCAACAAAGTCAAAGATAATTGGCGTGACATTGGAGGTCCCATGACTAGGCCCAAAACCCAAATAATGAAGCAATCGTTGCTAGGCCTAAGGTTGAAATTACGAAAAGAATCAGAGACTGTACCAAAATGTGTAACTTTATTACAAGTTGATGAAGATTGAAACCCATATTGAAGAACATATATAAAGCCCAAAGTCATTGTCATATAATTTGGGCTGAGTAGTTAATTAAGATTTACTTTCATGTATTTTCACATAAATCACTTTTTGATAGTTGGTAGAAAAAGGGAAAGTTGGATAGTTAATGAAAAAATAGGAAGGTCATTAATGATGGAAATAAAAGGGATGAGATTTTATGCCAATTAAGGTATTAATGGACATTAAATCCATGAGATTTTATGCCAATTAAAGTATTAATGGCATTGATTTCAGGGTTGTCTAGTTAAGCCTATAAATAAACTCTTGTAACCATCCAGAAGGACAGAATTTATAATTTCAATAATATTTGTGTTTCTTGTGAGCACTTTTCCTTTGGTTCTTAGGTTAAAGAACTTTTATAGTGTTGGTTCTGCTGGCAGGTCACGGTTAGGGTCGCACTTCTGATAACTTTGGTTCTACCGGCAGGTCGCGGTTAGGGTCAAGTTCCTCTTTTTGCCTGCTTTCAAGACGGTCCAATTTTAAGATCGTGTCATTTGGTATCAGAGCTTCGGCTCTTGAAATCAGGTGTTCTCTATCCTTTGTGTCTCTATTTTTTTCAATTTATTAAAAAAAAAATTAAAAAAAAATTGTTAGTTCTTTTGATATTTCCCGTACTTTGTCATCCTTGTTTATTCTAATTATTCGTGTCCATTCATATCCCTTTGTTTAAGTCATTAAGTTTGTCATCCTTCCTTTTGCCTCATTGTGTTTTGTTTCCCTTTGATAAAAAAAAAAAGAAAAAAAAAATCACACAAAAAAAAAGAACGAAAGAGAAAGGTGAAAAAAAAAAGAGCAAAAACAAGAAGGGCTAGTAGCCAATTTGATCATCGGACAAGTATCCATTCACAACTGAGACGAAAACAAAAGGTTTAAACCGTGATTAATTATCACTTCGTGTAAAATTCTTCTTGATTCAAATAAAAAAAAATAAACATGAAGCTTAAAAAAAAATACAACTCTAAAGAGCTAAAATGGGAGCTCATCAAATACTTTGTCCTTACTCTCTTCCATGGACACTACATAAAAGCATGAAAAGATCATAATCACAAATTTGACTCCTCTTATAGAAAAGAATAGAATAAATGCAAGACAACAAACAAATGACATATTTGGAAGAAAATTAATCTTTCTTTATTTGAAGCATGTATAATCATGTTAATGAATGACATTACAATCTAGTTTTGAAATAACAATTTAAACGTAGATAAAGTTAATTAGTTAAATATCATTTTGGAAGCCTATCTTAAATATATATGTTAATGGTTATTATTAAACAAAACACAACTACCAACATCAAACTTACAACGTAACCGTTGTGTCTCGGCATATAGAACTTCAAAGTCGTGAATAGTGATACAACCAGCTTTTGTCACATATACCAAGTATTTCCCCTGAAACATTGTTCAAAAATAAAATATTTGAAGTGCCAAAGTATTGACAAAAAAGAAAAAAAAAATGAGAATACATAACTTAATCAAACAAGGGTGGTGAAGGAAAGAGGCCCTACTTCCATAACTCACGTGTACTTATTCTTCAACTGCTTTTTCTACGACGGTTGTTTTTATAATAGAGATAAAAAATTCACTTTATGTTGCAGTTATTTGTAATTGATGTAAATAAAAAATCATATGGATTCAATAACCAAAAAAGTGTCATTTTCTATGTTATAATGTAACAAGTTTTTTTTTTCTATAACTATGTGAAGCATTAAAAAGTTGAATACGATACTTGTCTTATTTTAACGAGTGTGGATTACTGACTTTAGAAGCATCACAGTGATATTTACGGAAATAGTTTCTCATTTTAAATTATAACATTAAAATCAAATTATATTTACCTGTTTGTCAAAGTCAACTGCAGGAATACCTTGAGGCTTCTTGTTTTTATAGCGCAACAAGTCTACAAAAATGAAATCCTATCATATATATGAAGTTGGGGTTATTCAAGCCAAAAATAAGATGAAAAATCTTAACGCACATTTCTATTAAGTTTTCCTTTTTAGGCTTCCTAATATAATTTGGTTTTTTATTAGGAAAATTATTACTGTAATTAAGGGGATTTTATATATTCCTTTGTTTTTCCAATTAGTAAATTTCACAAAAATTCAAATTTCTTCTAAAATTCAATATAGTATCAAGATGCAACTATACAATAAGACCAAATACCGTCTATCCACGAGAAGAGCTACATCTAGTCCTATAGCCAACCCTCCAAACAGTTATGGAGTGCTAGACAACTCTCATCTTCCCATTACATCACAAACTAAATGTGTTAAATTACCTCCAATGGTCCGAAGACATCATGATGTTGATACGTGGAAAGGGCAAAGAGGATTACCTCACATGTTGCGGCTCCAGCAAATCAGGAGCCTATATTATAAAGGATGAAAGACTCAAGACACAAAATTGTAAAAGATATTTGGGATGCAATTGAAGAGACATATTCAAGAAAAGAAAATAAAGAGAGTTTTCTTAAATTGATGGTGTTCTTCAGGACTTATGTTAAGGTGATCGTTCTGCAATTTACTTAACGAGATACGCAATGGTGTAAATAAATTATATTTTTTATATTTTAAAATAAAATATTTAAATTTTTTTGAATAAATTTTCTTTTATAATATGTTATTATTATTTTAAAAGTTATAAATGATTAGATTTTCAATCAAAGAATTATTAGAATTCTTTTTATATTAATTTGAGAATAAAAAATTATATATTAACAGTTGCTTATGAGTCAAACTTTAGAAAGTTATATAAGGAATAACTCAAACAAATGTTTTTTCTCCTTATTACCATTGTTTGGTTCTTCTAATATTTTATATTTATTTTTCTTTTTATTACTTGTGAGCTTCCAACATATTTTTTTATATTAAGTGTAGAGTCTTGACATATATATTGAATAAATATTAAAAAAATAAATTAGATATCAAATTGTATTTATCATATTTTTTTTAGTCTTTCTCATAACAATATTTTTCTTCTATTTTCTAACTATTTAAAAACAAATTATTTATAATAGTAGTTAATTATTATTGTCATAAAAAATAATTTTGTGAGGATTGAATATAATTTATTCTAATTTAATATATTTTTGAAACAGATAGATTTTCTTAAAATTAAAATTAATAAATTAAAAAGATAAAAAATTAAAATATATTTAAAAACAATTATGTTAAAAAAAATAGTTAAAAAATTCGTGGGCACTCACTTGCTGGCTGTGGTTCTTGCTCAACATTTTTCAAAGGTTAATTCTGTATAGGTGTATGGTTTGTCTTGCTTTTTCCATTCAAGCCTTCACACCATCTAAATCCTCTATTATCTGGTGTAGCAGTTGAGGTAACACTCAGTTTGGTGATATTTATTTGGAAGTAATTAGTTTCCAGCAGTTGGTTAGGAGATATTTTCTGGCCTCCAACAAAAAAATCAGTAGAGAAGAATGACTACGAATAAAAAAAAGAGAACAATGATTTCAGAAATTTCATGGATACCGAAAGGGGTACCAAAATCAGAGCCCTTTGCAGTTGATCCTCCTTTCAAAAAGGATCATCAAGAATTTATCCCTCTCCACTCAAGTGAGAGTAAGAATGTAGACGAAGATGTGGCAGATATGCAGACATTAACAGTAACTGATGCAGTATCTAACAACATAACCCATGCCTTGAAGGACCTCCACATGGAACATTATGATGATGAGGATGAAGGTATCTCTATCTATCTATCTTCCAACCCATTTCCTTCTCTGTTCCATAAGTTTCTTTTGCACCTTATATTCATGTTATAAATAAGTAGGATTTAAGTTATTTAGTTCGGGAACTGGTGATCTATATTATTCCAACAACGACATGGATCCATATCTCAAAGATAAAAATGTAAGTTCAAACTTCTAACACTTCTATTCTTTCCTTGTCCTTGCCCTTTCCCTTTTGATTATATTACATGATCATTTATCCATCCGGTTTTGTCATTGTTTTTAGGATTATGATTCTGAAGAACTCGAAGACATGATCATTTATCCAACTGATTCTGTCATTGTTTGTGCACGTAATGGGGCACTTAATGAGGATAGTGATGATGAGGAGATGGATAATGTCGGTCTTCTTGAGGTAACTAAATTGTTTATTGTGAAGTAGTTGATATATTATAATCCTTTTTCTCTATCCCATTAGACATTAGTAGACTTTATGAGTCATTTGTTTATGCTCTGGCAGGTTTGGGTACTCGAGGATGGAGAAACGAACATGTATCGTCACCATGGGATCGGAATTTCAGCATTCCCACTCTGCACAGCTTGGCTTGATTGCCCCCTTCAAGTAGGAGAAAGAGGTCAAAACTATGGTTTCATTGCTTGATATCTCTGACATGCATTGACTGTTTGTTTTCTGCATTTGGACTTTTCTTCTTCACAAGTAAACAAAGGGGATTTTGTAAACTGTGTTAATGATAATTTCTACCTTCATTTTATTATTCTAAGAACATGGAAAATTCTTTCTTTATCCAAAGATGAAGCAAAAAAGTTGTAACATCAGTTACAATTTTATTATTCAAACTTAGTGCAGACCATCAAAAGCTTTCTTCAAAGGTCGACTAATTGTTTCTGTGTCTGGATTGTACTGCACCTGTTTGTTTCAGCTTAAAAAAAGTGATTTTTAGATTGTTCAAAAGATTAAATTATTTTTAGAATCTAATTTCTGTCTTATTACAATCATACAAATTACTTTCAGTTTCCTATTATTGCATTTGTAAGTAACTCAAAGTAGTTTCTGATTATAAGCAAAAATCTGATTATTTTTGGATTTTGATTATTTTTAAACTTAAAAATAAACATCGTAAAATTTCTTAAAAGCACTATGATTTTTTTATAAAATAAGTTCAAACAAATGGGATCAAATCACCGCCATTACTAGTAAGTTGCAATTTATGTTTAAAATTTGACTTCATAACTGCTTGATGCCTTTGCATTGTCTTTTTATCTTATACACAGGAAACTTCTTAGCTGTTGGTTCGATGGAACCTTCCATAGAAATTTGGGACCTTAATGTTGTAAGTGGGTTTAGTATATATAAATCTCACTGTACTGTTTTCAACTTGTAGTTGAGGTCTTTCTGTTGAGTACCTTGTAACTTCCCTTTGTTCTCAGGTTCAGGAGGACCTAGAGGTAGAGCCATGTATGGTGTTGGGTGGCAATGACGATGAAAAGGGAGAGGGGAAAATGGTTTGTTCTACATTTTTGTTATTTTCTATTCCCTTAGAATTATGTGGTTAGCTGAGAATGAAAGCATACTCTAGTATGACTTATCTATAGTAGTTGCATTTGTCGTGTTGTTCTTTTAAAATTCAAACGTCAATAATTATTGATTATTCCGAGTCTTGGACAGATGAATTTTTATATTGCTTGGTGAATGGTGATATACATTGCTCAGGAGCTGCAAGATATGTGTGCATGTAGCAATGTGCATAGAGGCGTACACATCTGCATATACACATGCTTAAATAAATAAAAAGCTTTTATACAAACCTATATATTTTGGCCGTTTCTTTTTATTAAAATTTGGTACAAAGCTTCTATACAAACCTATTTTTTTGATTCTGCAAATTATTTTGTGGTAGAAATGAATCAAACACGAAGATTTTGGCCACACTGACTCAGTACTTGGTCTCGCATGGAACAAGGAGTACAGGTCTATTAAATTTAAATCTGCATTCTGCTGTTATTTCTATGTTTTATGGAACCTAATGTTTTTATTTATTAATTTTATTAACTCTCTTGTCACTTTTCTTGACATTTATTCCTAAATATAGGAATATACTTGCAAGTGCTAGTGCTGACAAGCGAGTAAAGATTTGGGATGTTGTCACTGGGAAGTGTGAAATTACAATGGAGCACCACTCAGACAAGGCAAGAATTAAGTTAGAAAGTAACTATTTTTTATTTTTAGGTCATTTTATTGATAAAACAAACATTTTTCTTTAAATGTCCACATGTTTTTTTAGAACTGTTATAAAAACTTTGGAAAAATGATTTACTTTTGATAGATTTAGGTGATCTTTATTTGGAGGTATGTGAGAGAGCAAAAGCAATTATTTAAGATGGCTGGATGATGCATTGGATTCCATAATAAGAAAAGTATATTATAGGTAGATGACAAGAAAGCAAAATCAATAATTCATGCCACCACAGGTAGTGTGACTTTATCCTGTACTGTAGATAAGAGATGGAAAAATACAAATGGCAATACCGTGGGTATATATTAATTAATACTTTCATTTCATGGACTATAACTATGTTCTGTACTCCAATATTGAATTATTTAGGGGTGATGATGTCGGCCAAACTAATAATGCGTTTTATTCTTTTATACGTAAATTATATTTTAACTAGATGACAAAAAGGTAAAGTCTGTTTCTCAATCCAAATAAAGAGAGAGAGAAATAACTGTGAAATTGGGCAAATATTTGAAGTGAAATAAGGAAGAAAAAAATAAAGAGAAAAGAAGTGTCCAATTGAATTAGTTTTGCCCATTTGCTCTACCTAACTATTATTGCGTTGGATTAGACCAATCAACTCTTAGTGGGTGGGTCGAATAGATCGACCTATGTGCCAATAACTATAAAATATAAAAAATTAAAATTATTAATAAATTTTTATAAAACAAGACAATAAAATATTTTAAATCACTATAAATTATTATAATAACACTACAAGAATTTTTTTATTTTGCTACTAATTTTAGCTACCATTTAAATTAGTAGCTAAATCCTAGTTAATTAACTATTAATTAACTAGAATATTATTTTTTTAGCTAAATTGAAGTTATATTTATTTATACTTCTTATTACTACAAACTAGTTAGGAAATAACTACAAATTTTAAAAAGTTTACTACAAATTAACTAAGATTATGTTCAAAGCTAATTCGCTACTTATTTCATGCTACTATTCAGTATTACTAGTAATTTTGGTCATCACATACACTAGTCCTTGTGGGTATGATATCTAGACTTATTTTCTCGATATTATTGTGATAAAGTATGTTTGCCTTTAAGTGCATTTTAACATGCATCAAGTTTTTGGCATTGTTGTTGGGGACTAGTTGAGATATCAAAGGATAGAAATCCTAGTGGGGTTAGTTTTTTTTTTTTTCTGTTCTTACATTTTCCATTCTTTCTCTTCCTTTCTTTTCTTATTCTTTTACTTTTGTTTTTTGTTTATGCTACCCTATTCTTAGGGGCCTCAGTTACAATTTGACTTGAAGGTTGAAATAGTTGCTTACAAGAATTTGGGTCAAACAAGGAAACTAGTATGAACAATAAAACCACATGCACTTCTAAGATTACGAAGGTCCACTAGTGAGAAGGCAACAAGATTACTTCATCCCTCCCATAGAGGTATCCAATAATATTTTTTTCCTTTTGGTAGAGCCAATAACTTTTAACTAAGACTTATCTTAATCACCAAGGTGTAGAATTTGGGCCAATTTTAGGGATTTCCTACTAAATTACCCTTGGCCCATTTGAAAAAGTTTATATGCTTCACCGACACAGTGAAGATGTACAACATGCCCATGGATGCGATCCATTTGGGGCTACTCCCCTTTTCTTTGACAAACATGGCACTAGAGTGACTCACATCGTTGCTAGACAGAGCCATCACCACATGAGATGAGTACACCCATAGTTTCTTACTCAAGTACTTCCTTCTAACCAATTCTAACAAACTAGAGTATGATATCATGAACTTCTCTCACTTTGAGCAGAGTCATTGTACGAAACTTGGCAGAGATTCTAGAATATGCTCTACAAGTGACCCCACCATGGCTTCCAAAAAAGACAATTGATCAAAATCTTCTATAGTGGGTTGTTCACCCTGAATTGGACCAGCATTGACACTGCTTGTGAAAGGACAATCACGAAAAAACCTCTAGCTGAAGCTTATGGGATCATAAAGGACATTGCCTCTAACAACTATCGTTGTTATAGTTGTTCCACAAGAGACAAACACGTAACAAAGAGGCCAACTAGAATATACAAGGTAGAAGCAATGGCTATAAAGCAAAAGCTAGAGCTGCTCACCAAGTAGATAAAAACCCTGATACAGGCACGGTCCTAGTTCCTGCCACCTCCCCTTCCTGCTTGTGAGAAATATGGGACAGCAAGCCATGAGAGCAAGGACTATCAAATGAGCAACTTCTTTGCCAATGTAGTAGAAGAGGCAAACTTCATCGATAGCTCTAATAGGAACCATATCGAACCTTACAACAAGTCGTCTATCATTCCAAAGTGTGGTTTCTTAAGTTAGAAGGGATAAATGGGTTAAATTCCCTATCCAAAGCTCTTCAAATCTCACTGCATCGCGGGACTTGGAAATTTCAAATTGCGAGGAGCTTGCAACGATGAAAACAGTTGTTACAACCTGCAATGGAAAGAACTTAAACCTTTGTTGGTGGTTGTTCGCTAGCATCCCGAAAATGGAATATGTGCTTGAAGGGCTTCAGCATGTTACCATTTTAGAAAGGCTAACAATTTAGTATTATCCCAATCTTAGATATATACCGGAATGGATAACATTGCTGCAGCATCAAGTTGATGTCACTTCCACGAACCAAGGGAATTAATCTTCCACTTGGAGGTACGATCAGAGCCGTCTACTTCTTTTAATATTTTAGACACAAATCTAATTATATATTTAATTTACAAGGTATATTATAATACAACTCAGAATGTGGGTTTTTTTATTTATACTTTTTCATGTACAACTAAACAAAGAAGACAAGCATGGGAAGGCAATCTCCATATATAACTAAATCAGATTAGTTTCATAACTAATAGGGATGCCAAGGACTTCGAGTGTGGAACGTGCAACCCATGAGAGGCAATTCATGGTAAGTTAATGATTGAGTTTACATATCCTATATCTATTGAAATCTATCAAAAGAAAAATCAAAATTGACATTTGCATAGGGCGAAGAACTGTTGCAGTGGTGTTTATTACCCACTTGAATTGAAGAACTATAGAGGAAAATAGAAATTAACTTAAGGATCATGATTCACAGGTAATGACTTAATTTTAATTAAGATACCTCCTATTCTTTCCCTTATGAATTGTGAGGTAAGATTTGTACACCTATCTATCAGTATATATTATTGCTAACTAGCTGAGATACCGTAAGTACGGGCTGATATTGATACAAAATTGTTTAAAAATTGCTCTTTTATACATGTATTTATTGTTTTTCTTTATATTTAAACGATCATGTTCTTTAGTTCTCTTGGAAGTGACTTACTCACAATAGAAAGTCTAAATATTAATTTAACTTTGGTTGCACATACAATTTGCTATATAGCTGATCATTATGAACAATAATAACAAGATGTGATGAGACTATTTAGTGAGACAAAAGAAAAGTTAGTAACAACCCATCTCTATCGTGCTTCTCTATATTTAGTGACAGTTATTGATAATATTGTATTTCATATATTTATATTGTACCATAACATCTCTACTTTGTTTCTCTGTAATTAAAGAAGTATTTATAGGTATTGTACATCCAACAACAATTCTGGAATGCAATAATAGATTCTTACTCATAATTAATTTCTTAATAGTTAATGTTGATAAGTCGATGTTACTTTTCCTTTAAGAGCAGTGAGTACAAATGAATTTCCCTTCTCTAAACCTTAACACCTTGTGGTTTCCTAGAATAGATCCTATCCAAAATGGAAACATGGCTTTAAAATTGACAGGATAACTATTTGAAAGTGACCATTGAAATTGTTGACTTGATGTCTATAATTCCTCTAATAGCTTCAACTATTAGTTAATGGAATTTTCTGACTCTAGGAGATATCTATATAGAACGAAAGATTCTTGTTTTAGCTTTTAGTCGAAGAATGTTCAATATCGGAGCTTTGTTGTTGATAAGTCTTAAAAATTTGGGTTAAGCCTAAACAACTCTACAAAACTAGTTTGTAAGGTGAAGGTGTCTTTTATTTATATACTATAATCAAGACATCTCATTAGTTGACGTGAGATCCTCAACCCATTCCCATCATGCTAAGGATTGGATATCTACCAGTAATTCGATAACGAATGATCTGATAAACTTAACAACAATCATTAGGATAAGCTCTAATACTATCTTATAAGGTAAGATTTGTCCCCACTTATATTGAGATTTAAATTATCATGTTGTTTAGTTCTCTTGAAAGTGACTTAGTCACAAAATAGAAAGTCTAAATATTTATTTAACTTTGGTTGCTCATACAATTTGCTATATAGCAGACCATTATGAACAATAATAGCCACATGTGATGGTACTATTTAGTGGCATAGAAAAAAAGTTAGTAACATGCCATCTCTATCCTGCTTCTCTATATTTAGTGATAGTGGGTAATATTGTATTTCATATATATAATGTACAAGTAAGGTGAAGGTTGCTCCTACTTTTATACTATAATCAAGACATCTCATTAGTCGATGTGAGATCACCAACTAATTCCTATCATTCCTATCATGCCGAGCATTGTACATCTACAAGTAATTCGATAGTGAGTGACCTAGTAGACTTAACAACAATTATTAGAATAAGTTCTAATATTATCTTATATATTTGGGTTGGACCTAACTCAACCTTACAGAACTAACTTTTTAAGGGAAGAGTTGTCCCCACTTATATACTGTAATCAAGCTATCTCACTTGTCAATGTAGGATCTTCAACAATAAATTTAGGCATGTTGACTGTACACTTTTGTAGCTCAATAGAATTACTGTAAACTGTTGCTATCATGTAAACTATGAACATTTTTTGCTTTTTCTATTTGGATTGTTCAGCTTTCATTCTACCTTTTAATTTCGCTTCTACTTGTACAGACAAAAATTGGCACTTGATCCCTAGGTGTAAGTGGACTGAAGAGGACAATTAAGACTTGGCACTGCATTCCCATGTCTTACTTTATAACTGATATATGCTGTAAGTGTTCCATTTTACAATTTCTTTTATTAGTTGCTTGGCAATATTGTATTTCCCATACATAGAGTATCATAACTTTTCTTCTCTGCTTCTCTATTAAAACAGTATTTATACGTAATATTGTACATTTAATAGAATCTCTAAAAGGACTAAAATAGATATTTATTCAATTATTTATAATTTGTAATTGTGTAGTCATTTGAGAGATTGAGGACAGAAGAAAGAGTTGGAAGCATAAACTGATGATAGAAGAAGCATAACTATCTATTAAATATGCCTTATATAACTTTGCTCCATCATGCAAGGACTTTCCTTGAACATGGTCCTTCAACATTGTCTTAACTTTTCGAAAACATATAGGATTTCAAGTAGCATTAGTGGTTCTTCATATGTAAATGTTAGTAAAAAGCTAGTGATAATTATGTTGGTTTGTTTTTCTCTAAATTCTTTTCTTGTATTTTCATGTCTCCCACTTCACTTTCTCCCCAACTCATTTACTTGGTGTATATTAAAAAGTAACAACTCCAGTCAATGATGCAAAGAGAAAACAGATACAATTGGAATTGAATTATCAATGTATACGATAAACGAAGACCAATAGAATGATTTTAAGAAGCCTTTAATTTGAGGGCAGGACATGAACTTAACTCAGATATCCTCAAAATGCATAGTGAGTTTACTTTCATGCTTTCTGATCTTTCTCTTACTCTGCTTGAGTATGGATTAGACATTGAAATCTGAATAAATGCTGAAAGAGCAGTGATACTAAGAATATCTGCAGTTCTTGAGACAAACAAGAAGTATCACTCCTTTGTTACAAATTGCAAAGATCAGTTTAAAATATCAATTCTACATGAATGCAATACATGTAAATACTATTTATTGACCGTTTTATTACAAAGGAAATCAGCAAACGCATTTCATCAAAAGTCTCTTATCATTCTTTTTGTAAAAGGTTTATGTTATTTAGATTGTTTATCTGCAAGTGTTTCATAATTCCCAAACAGCCCGTATGAGGCTAGATTTAGGATGAAGTGGAATATAATAAATTATTTAACTCTTATGCATCAAATGTGGTTGTTAATTGATCTTGAAATTGTAGCTTGAGAAATTCTAATGTAAAGCATTAGTCATTGTCATGTGTTGATAACCTTAAATAATTGGGTTGCTTTGTTTATAATATCGGAGATGATATAGGGGATTTATTTTATCCTTAAACAAAAACAGAGGAGATAAAGATTACTCAATAAACTTATCCTTTTTCTTACTCCTTAAAATTCATCTATGCATATAGTAACTTTGAACAAGGCATATTTTCCTTCTTGATTGATCAAATGGACCCTTAGCTCCTCAATTAGTCATTCTTATTTGCATTTCTCTGACGTTTTCTCTCTGATACTGAATTGGTTCATGTCAGTGTTTGATAAAGACACTGGTGATGGTTTTTGCACTGGACTTCAGGGGTTTAAAGGAAGGATGCAAAAGCTTTTCAAGTGGGCCTACTTCATGTAAGTAGTAGAATATCTATTTCAAAAATACTGATTAGGTGTTGATGGCATGAACTCAGTCTAGAGCATTGTCTAAGATTTGAATATGACAATTACTCATTGTGAAGGATTGGTTGGTTTATAATTGAATGTTTTCGTCTTTAAATTTGGTAATTAATGGTTAGGATACTTTGCTGGTCTTGGTTTCTTTTCAGGGTATTTATCAGGGAAGTTATAGTGTTTGATCGTAGGGGCCATATTGGTGAGCTATGCATAGTCTTATTTATTGCTGCTCTTGTGGAAGTTGCTGAGTTGATGATTATTGACATCATTGGACTGAAACTGATGTGTTTGCTGGAGGCCTTATAGGTCGCTTGCTAGTTAGTAGTTATTATTGTTATCATAATGCAATGCATTATTTCTTTGTTTGAACTTTATTTTATGCTCCAGAAACAATTGTGGATGCTTAGTATTGTCCCATTGCCATTAATAGAAAATGTCATCATTCAAAACAACCTTATTGAGGAAGAGGTCAAGACATTTGATGCTGTGATTGTTGAAGGTGTTCATGATGATGGTTACAATAATGGTTCAGGTAATGCTATTGCCAATCCTCTTAGCTCGGATATGGAACATAACTACAAGTGCCCCAACCCCTAATCATGACTTTAATATGGCTGATAAGGGTGTTTTAAATAGTCCTTCTCCTTCTTCGCCTTCCAATGTCAAGAATGATTCTAAGAAATTGTCTCATTTTTAGGGAAGTAGTTCAAATGTGGAATTTGAAGAAGAAAATTTTATTTCTGATGTAGGCACCAAATTTTATCCTATGTTGTTAAAATCCGAGTAAAAGAAACAAAAAAAATTGAAAAGAGGCTTATTCAGATTTCTGAGCACGACAATACCCAAAATAGGGATGGTACCAACAAGCCTATTGTTCATGATTAGGATGAAGTGATGAGGTAAATGCAATAAGGCACATGCAATGATGCACCAACGCAACGGATATAAATTCCCTTAACTTGCAAGAATCTCCAAGGAGTAATCACAAATAAGAATGACAAAAACAATGAGAAAAATCATGCAAGAGACACCAATATTTTTAACATGGAAAAATCCCCTTAACGTGAGAGGTAAAAATCACGGTTCGTCCAAACCAAAGAAATCAATCCACTATGATCAAGTAGGAGTACAAGAGTGTTCAATCAAGAGCAAAATTTGTGCATATAATCAACCAACTCAATCAAGCAATAAACCTTGCAAATGGAGAGCAAGAAACGAGAAACAAGAAAATGAAGAACTCACAAAATCATGCTATTGTATGAGCATGATGTCTCACACCACAAATCTCCAAATTAAGATCTGAATGGTCAAGAAGATATCGTGATTTTGACGTCCTACTAATCTATGTAGAGATGAAAGTAGAACTCTTTCTTTTTCTCTCGCTTTCTCTTCTCTCTTTTGGCTATGAAAGTCCACTTTCTCTCAATCTCCCAATCTGACCCCTTCTTCTCTTGTAAAAAGAGACCAAGTGGACTTGAGAGTATTGGGCTTTTGTCCACATAGTTGGAAGCTCAAAAATAACCCAACATATCTCCCTATCACAACTATGTGACGGTAATCACCAGTCTAGCGATCTCACAACAAGCTTCAAACTTCCCTCTATGAACTACCTTGGTCAACATATCAACACCATTATCACCAGTATGAACTTTAGCCAACTCCAACAGCTTAGCATCCAAAGCATTACGTATCCAATGATACCTCACATCAATATGTTTGGACCTAGAATAAAAAGAATTAATTCTTACCAAGATGAATTGCACTATGACTATCACAAAATAACAAATGTTCGTCCTGAACAAAACTAGGCTCTACCTTGGTAGTGGACAAAGCAACACACTTCTGCAATTTAGATTATCAAGCATTTTTCCTCTCTTCACTCTCCATGGACTCTTGGTAATATTCAGGTTCTCCTCCACCTATCAAGGTCACATACTCATCAGAAGTATACCTTGTAGATGATTGTCTCTGCCTATTAGACCTCTTGAGTTGAACTAAAGGCGGTTCAGGAGCATCACGTAGATTCTCATCTTGTGACTTCTCTTGTTCCTCTTCAACATCATCATCAGGAGGAACATCAAAATTATCTCCAAGCTACCGATCACCAACATAATTATGTTAATCACCATTCTGAACATTATTATCAACAGTATCCAGATCATGTACAGGCATCCGAACTAGATCAATTTCAGACAAACTATTGTCTTTCATAGGTATAGACTTCTTTACCTTATCAATGTCTTCAATGGTTTAACCTTCCTTGAATTGCACATCACGTTTTTTGACAAGTTTCTTTTCAACAGGATCATACATCCTATAACCATATTCATCATGACCATACCCAATGAAGATACACTTCCTAGTCTTCATATCCAAATTGGATCTTTCATCCTTTGGAACATGCACAAAGGCCTTACAATCGAAGACTTGCAAATGATCATACTTGACATCTTTGCCAAATCAAATCTTGTCTGGTATCTCAATATTCAAAGCAATTGCAGGATTGAGAGTAATAATATGCATTGTTGTGTAAAGTGCCTCACTCCATAATTGCTTAGGTAAGCATGCACTTAACTCTCTCAATTAATGTCTTGTTCCTCTTTACTAAGTCATTCAACTAAGGAGTTTTAGGAGAAGTCTTTTCATGTCTGATACCCTACTGGTTGCAATATACATCAAAAGGTCCACAATACTCACCACCATTGTCAGAATGAATACATTTCACCTTCTTGCCTGATTGTCTCTCAACCTAAGCCTAGAAATGTTTGAACTTTTCTAACACTTGGTCCTTTGACTTCAAAGTATAGACCCAAAGCTTCCTGGAACAATCATTAATAAAGGTCACAAAATAAAGTGCACCACTAAATGACTTTACCTTCAATAGGCCACAAACATCAAAATACACCAATTCTAGCAATTCTGACTTCCTTGACGGAGGATGCTTCTTAAAGGATACTTTACTCTGCTTATCAACCATGCAATGAGAACACTTCCCCAAGTTTGCATTCTTCAATCCTGGAAGAATATCCTTTTTAGGTAAACAATTCAACCATTTTCACTGATATGACTAAGCCTCCGGTGCCACAAAGATGCCTCCACATCCATGGAATTCACACTGTCTTTAGCAACCAAAGCTTTTGTCCCATATAGTTTAGAAATTTTCTTCCCTTTGACCACAACCAAGTTACTTTTGGTGTGTTTCCATTTTCCATAACCAAAGTGATTATCATAACCGCCATCATCAAGCATATGCAAAGATACCATGTTAAAGCGAACATTTAGAGCATGTTTGACTCCTCTAAGCCATAATTGCATTCCTGTGTTGGTGTGCAAGCATAATAACTTGAGGTATAAGATGTAAAGAACTCCTTTTTTGGTGTAACGTGTAGTGTAGCACTGCTACCAATAATCCACGTGCTCTCATCAGATACAAGATTAACCGACTCAAAGTCTCGAAGAATGACACGATCATCACTTATAGTAGTAATGACACGATCATCATCATCATCATCATCATCATCATCCTTCTCTTTTTGACTTATCCTTTTTACCTTTGTTCTCCTTTTTCCACAAGAAACAATGCTTCTGTATATGCCCTATTTTGTGACAGTAGTGATACTCCACATTCTTATATAAGGACTTGGATTTACTTCTACTCCTTTCTCTTTCCTTTTTCTGACTTCTCCCCCTATTTTCAATGACAAGTATCTCAGATTGAGATGAAGAGCCTTGTGCCTTCCTTCTCATCTCCTCGTTAAGGACACTACCCTTTACAATTTGCAAAGAGACAACACCATTAGGGGTTGAATTAATGATAGAGACCTTAAAAGTCTCCCAAGACTCAGGTAGAGAATTCAAGAGTAGTAATCCAAAAATTTCATCTTCAAACTTTATACCCATTCGTGACATCTAATCAATAATCCCTTGAAATTCATTTAAGTGATCTGACAAGGAAGTGCCTTCCTTGAACTTCAAACTCACAATAGAATTCAACAAAAATAATTAGTTGCTCCCACACTTTTAGGCATATAGAGATTCAATCTTCTCCCACAAAGTCCCAGCATGTATCTCACTTGCAATGTGATTATAAACATTATCTACTACAAAAAGTCGGATAAAACAACATACCTGTTGTGAGACCCCAAAAGTGTTTGTCATAGAAAACACCTCGGGGGAAAGAAGATTGTAAAGGGCTGTGGCCACATAAGAAATAATGTTGGGCCCAACCCAAATTACTGCGGGAAAGGAAGCTTGACCTTGTTGGAATTAATGTTGGACTCTAAGGAGGCCAAACCAAGCCGGATCCCAGAGCCTAGCTTAGCGTTGACAGCACTTGCCACCTCAACAGAAAGAATGTTGCCTCACCATGCTCAAAGCATCCAGACCGTGAGTCTCCATAACGAAGCAGGCCATTGATTGAGCCACATTAAAATAGCAAGGCTTAACAGACCAAATAATCCTTGCCAATCATAGCATGCAGGAGTGCCAAGTCAGCCACTACCCATGGAATGCACCGAGAATTACGGAAGATGGTGGCACGATTGAGCGCAAAACCCCATGAGGATCAGCCTAGGGATTACTGGTAATAACGAATTAAATTAAGTGGTCTGGGAGATGCCAGATGGTAGGATCAGGGGCACCCTCAGTGCCCCCCCCCCCCCAAGGGCTATAAAAGACCATGTTGCAAAGGACTCGGGGCCAAGAATCATTGAGCATTAAAAGGAATCACTGAGGAAACGCTGGTAGAATCATTTGAGAGACACCTGTGTAAGTTCCTAGCTACTCGCATCAATCTTCTCTCTGCATACCAGGTAAGGTTCTTGGCCGAATCTTATTCATCATCCGACAAGCCATTATTCATTTCACAAATAGTCTGAATTACACTTCAGATGGCTGGCAAGCCATTATTCATTTCATAAACAGTGTGCATTACACTTGAGATGGCCGGCAAGTCATTATTCATTTCATAAACAGTGTGCATTACACTTCAAATGGCCGGTGAATCTAGGCATTCGAACATTACGCATTTCATGCATCCGGGTCAACCCACATGTGTCCGAGTCATCCTAGCTCACTCACACACACATAAAGGATGCCCAACGGATAGTCCAACTTTAGACCCTTAGTCTCCGGGTCAAGTACCCATGGACTCGGGTTCTACTGCCTCGGGGATGCCCAAGCGAAAGTCCCCTCCTATTATTCGTGATACACAATCGATTTCCTAAGGAAAGATGCCCAATAAAGAGTCTAATTCGGCATGTACTCACAAAACTACGTTAACTTTGATCCCTCACAGCTAGGAGGGGTATGTAGGAGCGAAAGGCATACTCTCGTCAAGTTCAAAATCACCTATACTTCATCTCATACGCTCTTGATCCAGTCAAGCTGTAGGAAGTGAAGGTTGTGCTAACATTTGCAAGTCGTAGGGTAACTATCATGTGGTAGACGGATGGGATGGCACGCACTCTCATGCGTAACCGACCCCTTACTTGGATCTCTGATTTGTTCACCTGCCTTATCCTCCTTAGGTTCCATTGTACCATTAAACATTGGTGGTGACTCTAGTCCGGGTTAGTACAACTTTAGTCAATCCCCCAAATTGATGGAATCTGTACCAACTTGATGCCGGGTGAGCAAGCAATTGGTCTCTGGCACACCTCCTCCAAATCATAAAAAAACAAAGAACCCCTCCCAGCATGATACAGGTCGTGTCACCTGTTGATGCTCAAAGTCTCATTCTTCATCAGACATAGATTTTGGCATCTGAGCAACAAAAATAGGAAGATGCATTTTCTTCACAAATAATAAATCTTTCATCTTCCCTTTCCACAAGTGATAATTAGTATCATTCAGACTCACCACTCTATTTGTATTACCCTTCATTATTATAGCAAGTAAAACACCCTTCAAAATAGAGAGCTCTGATATCACTCTGATGGGGTAAAAGTAATAAGGCATTATAATGATGCACCAATGCAACAGATATAAATTCCCTTAACTTGCAAGAATCTCTAAGGAGTAATCAAAAATAAGAATGACAACATCAATGAGAAGACTCACACAAGAGACACCAATATTTTTAACATGGAAAAACACCCTCAACGTGAGAGGTAAAAATCACGGGTCTTCCAAACCAAAGAAATCAATCCATTATGTTCAAATAGGAATACAAGAGTGTTCAATCAAGAGTACAAATTTATGCATACAATCAACCAACTCAATCAAGCAACAAATCTTGCAAATGGAGAGCAAGAAACGAGAAACAAGAAAATGAAGAAATCACAAAATTGTGCTATTGTATGAGCGCGATGTCTCACACCACAAACCTCGAAATCAAGATCTGAACAATTAAGCAGATATCGTGATTTTTGACGTCCTACTGATCTGTGCAGAGATGAAAGTAAAACTCTTTCTTTCTCTCTCTCTGTCTCTTCTCTCTTTTGGCTGTGAAAATCCACTCTCTCTTAATCTCCCAATTTGACTCCTTTTCCACTTATAAAGAGAGACCTACAGGGCTTAAGAATATTGGGCTTTTGTCCACATTGTTGAAGGCCCAAAAATAACCCAACAAGAAGATCCTATATGGAATGCTAGGGGTTTAAGTAACCTTGAGACAAGATCAATTCTAGAAGAGTTTTTGTTAGTCACAAACCAGACTTTCTTTCCTTGCTAAACCTTGCATTGTGCATGATCTATTTTCAAATTAGATTTTGGAAAAAGTTGAAATTAAAGACTTTTGTTGTTAATGATCATGATATTCTTACTCCTAATTTGTGGGGTGTGAGAGCTGATCACTTAACTCCATTTGTTTTGGTTCTTTCTAACCAACATCTTTCTTTCTCAATTGTTTAGGGAAATAAGTTGGTTTACATTTTTGTCGTTTATGCTTGCACCACTTATGTTCTCAAGAAGAAACATTGGATGGAATTAGCAAATTTGCAGCAAGCCAACCCAGAAGGTTGGTGCTTTATTGGAAGCTTTTAAATGTTCTTTTGAGTGCTTATGAAAAGAGAGGCAGTATACTTCGTATTAAAGTCTCATACTATCATCTAATGTGAAGAATTCAAAACTTGGAATGATAGTTGTAATTTGACATACATCATGACCAGAGGAGCTAGGTTCACATGGTTTAATGGTAGAGGTTCTAACGGTCACACCAGAGATTAGGCTAAATAGATCCATTAGTAATGAAGATTGACTCTTTCACTAGGATAGTGTGGCTTGTTGTATAACATTACCCTATACTCTTAGTCCTAAAAAGAGGTGAAATGGTGCTTTCTTCTTCATTTAAATTCTTTAGTATGTGGACCAATCATATGGATTGCAGAAGATTAGTATCTGAGATTTGGAGAGGTGTTCATCTTGTCTAGGAAACTTAAATCTTTGAAGATTTCCTTAAGAACCTATAATAGAGAAGTTTTTGATAATGTCGATCATAGAGTTAAGAATGAAAGGTCTGTCGTGGATGCAATTCGATCACATTTGGATAGATTTGTTGTGAGACCCCAAAAGTGTCCAGGTACAAACTCTCTTCAATGAATAGCAAAGTTTTGGATCCCACGGCCCAAAAACAAGTCCTAATGGGAACACCATTAGGCCTCGTCAGAATAAGTGATAAACTTCATTTTTCAGTTGTCTTAACATGTATCAAATAAACTAAAGCTAACTATAGCATAGTCAATCCTAGGTCGAATTCTCTCAAGGACACAGTGTGCTTGATTATGACTTTATGTGAAAGCTGAGTGACATAAAAGTCAAGCATAGAATGCAGACTCACTCTCGACTAGATATCGAGTTGCTCTCGACAAAGACCGGTCCGATATGGACTCGACAAAGTCTTACCCAACAAGGTCTCGACTAAGTGCTGATAGACGCAATTGAGTCGGACTTACTCTGTTCTAGACTAAATTGCAGGAAACAAGGGGGTTTGGGTACAAATTAAGTAAAGAAACAACAATTAAACTATGTTTGCAATGCTAGCTACTCCTATTACTATTACTACTACTACTATGTTCATATTGATCCTCAACAATCGAATCGTTTTTGGTTTGTTCATTCAAATTCACATTCCACATTAACCTTTGGTTTTCTTATGACGATCACCAAATATTCGTCCATTGCCATACCGAGGATTTACATAATCGCTACCTCATTAGTTGGTAAGGATTAAGCTCAAAGTTGATTTTAGGTTCTCTATTAGGTTCTCTAATTGATTACCTATTGAAGTTGTCAAACTTGTTCCAATCGGCCTAGTTCAATGTTATCCATATTACTATATGCAATCGCAACACAGTAAGCAGATTAAAGTACAGAAATCGCAAACGTGAAATCAAAATAAGAACTATTCATATTATTAAGAATGAAATACAAACACAGGGTGTGAATTCAGTGGCTCCATCTTCCACGACGATCACCATGGTCGAACGGTGATGGTTCACCTCTATTAGCCAAGGCGCTGAGGATCAAGTGTGAAGTGTAAAATGTGTATGGAATCAAGTGTGAATTCAACAACCTTTAAACGCGCCTAGCTCCTACTATAAATACGCTAGCTGGACTTTCTGAACACGCACATGCTAACGACTCCTAACTGAATTACAGAGTGAATTTCCTACTCTACCCTTGCGTAACTTGTGCTACAAGCTTCTCCAAAAGTGATGTGGCAGCTGAGTTGGACTGGAGTTGCAGTGGTGATTGAGATGGATTCCTAAGTGGACGACGTAATTGAGTTGCTCCTTATTGGGTTTCTGGACCATAGAGCCGACCAGTTCTAAGACGAGTCGTCTGGCCGAGACGACTCTCCTGGGTCAAGGATTCATGATGGGCTGAGGTCATCCAGATTTGTCCTGCAAAATGGAATGAATTCTTTTATTAGCTAAGACCTACAAATTAACACAGATTTATACTTTCTCTATTTCTACGTCCCTGATATGAATCTTGGCTAAGACTTAATTCTTAAGAATTGAATGATCTCTAAAATACTCATCTTAGGTCCCTACGAAGAGTTTAAAATGTGACTCATCAATAAGCACTATCTTTGAGGACTTAATACGAGTCGGATCTGAGAAAGCCCAATTTAGCATGGATAAGACTCCACCGGGTTAGCAGAAGAGATGTCACAGCACTGCATCAAGGACATAGACACTCTTAATTAAAGGACGCTAATGATCAAGCCACGTCAGACAAGGCAAGTACAAATCTGTCTAACGGATTTCTCAATCCTCGCCAATGAGGACGTGCAAAATCGCCATGTCAGCCACTATCCTGTAAGTGCACTGAGAATCACGAGGAACATGCCATGATCAAACACAGAGGCCCGGGAAGATTACCCTTGGGATTGCCTGTAGTAACAAATTGAATCAAAGGGATGGGAGGAGGCCAAGTGGCACGCCCTCAGTACCTCCCCCCGAAGGCTATAAAAAGTCCCATAGCAAAGAGCTCGGGTCCAAGAATCATTGAGTATCATAGAAAACTGCTGAAGAAATGTTGTCTGGAGAAATTTGCAATATGCCTGTGCAAGTTTCCAATTACTCACATTAATTGTCTCTCTGGATACCAGGTAAGGTTCTTGGCCGAATCTTATGCATCATTCGACCAGTCCTTATTCATTTCATAAACTTAATGCATTATATTTTAGATGGCCGGCGAGCCATTGATCATTCCATAAACAGTATGCATTACACTTCAAATGGCTGATGAGCCACTGATGATCCCATAAACTTCACGCATTACACTCCAGATGGCTGGGGAACCGTCATTCATTCCATAAACAGTGCGCATTACACCCTACGAGGTCGATATCTTGCCTCCCGACTCTGAAACCGGTTGGCAGGAGCCATAAGAATCCATTCCTCAAAAACAAACACCCCAAAGCATACTGCACTCCTCATGACTGGGTCAACATGCATGCATCCGAGTCATCCTAGCTATGTTCACACAACCCAAGGACGCCTAAGTGATAGTCCAAGTTCCATTTCCTGACAGCCGAGTCGAACATCCAACGACTTGAGCTCTACCGCCTTGGGGGAACCTAAGTGAAAGTCCCCTCGCATCACTTACTCATTTAAGGAAAGACGCTTAAGGGAAAGTCTAAATCCTTTATGCATTCACAAAACTACGTTAACTTTGATTTCTCCCAGCTAGGAGAGGTACGTAGGAGCGGGAGGCACACTTTCGTCAAGTTCAAAACCCCATCTCCCCACTCTCACTCTCAAACCAATCAAGTTCCACGAAATGAAGGTTGTGTCATCGTTTGTAAGCCATAAAGGTAACTACTAAATAGTAGGCGAATGGGATGGCATGCCATTCTCATGCGTAACTAACCCCTTACTCAGATCTCTGATTTGTTTACCTGCCTTATCTGTCTCAGGTTCCCAATGTACCATCAAACGTTAGTGGTGACTCCAAATCTGAGTTAGTATAGGCTCGATCAATTCCCCATATTGATCTAATCTATACTTACTCAGTACTGGGTCAGTGAATGAATCTGGCCTTCGAACCGCCCCTCAAGGAAGAAGTATTTTCTCCTTATCAAAAGTAAAAAAAAAAAATATATATATATATATATAATAAAAAGGGGAAACCCGTTTCAAAAAAAAATCTTTGAGAAAGCCGTGAGCGGCCCGATTTAGTTCGCGTCATTTGTTTTTCAAAAGCTCTACACAAATAGGAACTAATGACTCAAATTAATTTACATCAGGCCATGCTTTTCAGGAAACTTATTGGAAGGACAAAACAAGGTTGAATTGGTTCACTCGTGGAGATAGTTGTACAATTTGTTTGATATTTTAAAAGATTAAACATTTTTATTTAATTAAATGTAAAGATCTTTTTAGTTGCAAAAGATTAAACATTTTTTTTATACATAAAGATCAATTATTAATGAGAAGAACATTGGGGAACTTGTGCATCACATGAATATGTACTTAAGGACAATGTGAAATCACACATATCACGTTATCTCTTTATTTCTATTCTTATATTTCTCCCCATTCATATATTGTGACCTTTTTCTCCCTCTCAATTTCCCGATTAATTCATTTTTCATTTAAACAAGCAAGACCAGTTCAGTATCTCTTTTATCTATGTTTAAGTAGTTTTTGATATTTATGTTCCCCACCCTAATTTGATTTTACTGCGACACCCATTTCCTCATTTTTTAATACATTATTTAATTCAACTATGGTAGTTGGTCCAGATTATAGTACAGTATATATTTCAGTTACAATATAATTTCACTCCCTTCTTTCTCTAGCTTAGCTTCTTTTTGTTTTGGTAGAAGTTTTCATCTTAATTACTGATTGTTATTTTTGAACTGTTAATTTTTTTTTGTCAACTGCGTAACTCACAGGCCTATATTTATTTTCAATAAATTAATTAACAAATAGAAAAACTTGTTTCACAAATTATTGAATTTGCTTTCTTATCATCTTGTTAAAATATAATTATCATATAGAAGAATCTAAGGCATCATCCAAGCCTTAAACCCAATTTTTATATTATTTATTATTCTATGTAATTACATGTTTTACGGTCTATAAACCCAGTTTTCCTATTTAATTTTGGATTTTGGTTGAGTTGTATAGAAAGTCAGAAATTCACAAATTATTGTTATCGTACTCTTGCTGGATGAGGAAGGATTCTCACTCTGCGAGCACGTGTCGAGTAGAGGAGTATCTCCTCTTTTGAGCCTATTCGCTAGTCGAGTGTGATACTAGTTGAGCAAATATGAGTCCTAGAGTTCTTTATGGTTCCCTTCGTTGAGTGAGTGGTGAGGCTTATTGAGCGAGACTATCAGGACCTGAGAGTAGTGCTCCCTATAGTCCTACTTGCTAGGCGAGTAATGAGGCTTGCCGAGCGAGAGAGTAAAATAAAGAGTGGAAACACTTTTTCAAGAGTTTTTGTTGACTAAATTGGTGTCTCACTAAGCAAGAGAGGGGAACAAAGAGCAATAACTCTTTATGACTCTTTTTTGCTGGGCCAGTAGTGGTATTTCTATGTGAGATGGTGAGAACAAAAAGTAGTAATTCTTTGTTGCTCCTTTTAACTAGGCAAATTTTGGATTTGATGCGTAAACTAAAGGTCTAGACTCTTTAGTGACCTTGTCGCTGAGCAAGAGTGACCATTCGTTAGGTGAATGAGGGATTTGTTGGGCAAATGGCAATGTAAAGCTCCCTGTAGCTCTGATTCGCTAAGCATGATGTTGGACTCACTAAGTGAGGCATGCAAACTTAAAGAATAGATCCCTTATCATTATATATGTGTTGTTATGTTTCCTTTATATACTATTATATATGAACTTTAAGTGTGATATAACTATCATTGTATTGACAAATGAGTATGAGATATGAAAACGAGTAATGGATGAGTGGTTGTCGGACAGGTCGCCTAAGCCAAGAGTAGTGAGTAAGGCAATCAGATAAAACTAGTCGAGTAAACTACCTAGGTCCATGTGGGGGCAAGAATGGTGCATATTGTGTGGGTTGCGAGATGAGGTACCTTGCTTGTGGCATGCCAGCCTGGTCCTTATTAACCCAAATTAAAAGGAAAGAATGAGAAAATCATTTGTGTGATATCCATCATATAATATAATTGGTGTAAGAAATAGTAGACATGAGCCAAGTGGTAAGGTCAGTAAGCCTATTGAGGCTACTCGGTACGAAAACCCTAATGGTCGTGACTGATCCCTTGGACCAGCACACATGGTAAAAGCTAAGTAGATTTTGATGTTCTATCAAAGTAGGTTATGTGAACTGGAATTTTTGTATATGGCTTTGGGTGGGCACTTCTTATGCTTAATCTCAAAGTCTAATTATATTATCAATGAATTTTCTAAACTTATAGAAAAAGACATCTTTGTGAACTTAAAAGCAATCTTTATTTCAACAAATTGTGTTGTGAGTTTAATTAAAAAGAATATAGATTGGAGCATGAAAGATGATCTTGAAAGGATAATTCAAGATTGTGTCAATCTTAGATGTATACTAGAATGGATAACATCATTGGAGCGATAGAAAATTGCAAATTGCCCCAAAGTTGAGGTCTCTACCTGAAGGCGTGAAAGTGTTGGAGAATTGGTAAAGATTTCTTATGTCTTGACTGTGGGAATTAATCTCCAACAAGGAGGTAAGATTAAAGCTATTTGTTTCTTTTAATCTTTTAGCAAATAACCTAATTAGTATAATATAATACAACTATGAATTTATGTTTTTTCAATTATAATTGTTCATATACAACAAAACAAAAAAGACAAGCATGAATGTGGCAATGCTTAGTAATATTGTATTTCATATATATAATGTACCATAGCATATCTACCTTATTTCTCTTTAGTTAAATAAGTGTTTGTAGAAATTATACATCTAACAGTAATTCTAAAAGACAATAATAAATATTTATTGATAATTTCTTAATATTGATGGCAAGTAGACTTCATTTTTGCTTTAATAAATATAATAAAGTGAGAGTGAGTATAAAGGAATTTCCTTCTTTTTCAACATTTAAACTTTTGAAATTGATAACTATAAGAATTTGACATAATGGTTTACTAGAATAGCTCCTACTCAAAATAAAAGACATGACTTGAAAATTGACATGATAACTATTTGGATTTGCCCATTGAAATTGATGACTTAATGCTTGCCAACCTCATAGTAGCATTGGATGGAAATAGAATTTGTTTGGCTCTTTTAGATACTTATAGCATCATTGTTTTTGTTATATTTATTAGCCTAATAATGTTACAAATTAGAGCTTTTCTTTGGTAATAAGTAACCTTTGAAGCTCAATAAAATTATTGCAAACTTTTTGCAAATCATGTAAACTATGAATATTTTCTTTTCTTATTTTTGGATTATTTAGCATACATCCTATTCTTTTTATTTGGTATAGGCGTGTTGGAAATACCCTTCATAAATATTTTCTAAAGTTCTTGGTTGATTATATGATTGTTACTTGTATAGAAAAAATTTGGTCTTTGATCCCTATGTGTAAGTTGACTAAAGTCAAACTAAAGTGGAATATTAAGACTTAGCGTTGCATTCCTATATCTTATTTTATTTCTGATATGTTGTAAGCGCTCTATTTGACAAATATGTTATTAGTTGCTTGGCATATTGTATTTTACTTAAAAAAATCCTAACTTCTCTACTCTGCTTCTTTATAATTAAAGTACTATTTAGACCTTATGCATATGGTAAATCTAATAGCATATCTAGAAGGATGTATACAAATATTTATAATTTGTGATTTTGTTGAAATTTGATAAATTGAGGATAGAAGAAAGTGTTGGAATCATAAACTAAGTTGACTCCTCTCCTCAATCTGGAGCAAGCTAAGCATGTACGGTGTCTATCATAATTTTTCTCCATCATGTAAGGATTGTTGAACTATTGAGTGTGTGGGCTCTTTTCCTCTATGGAATGGGCTCCTTTCCTCCATAGAGAAAGATCCAAAATAGAAGCTTATTATGTGTTTCCATCACTAAATGTTTTTCAATTTTACATAAGTTGCTAATGTGACTCATGACAAAGCAAATGACCTATCCTTTAATTATATATATTTTGCTTGATTTCATTTTTGTTCTCCTTAGTTTGGTACATAGGAAATTTAGTTCACCATAGTTTAGTTCCAAAAGGGATGTCCATAGGCAGATTCATCAAAAAGGGTTGTTCAGGTATTGGACACCCAATATGGATGCATCTATCTTTGGATGCATATGTAGTTATTGGATGTCCATTATGGATGCATTTGAGGTAATTGGACACGTTTGTCTTTGAATGCATAAGTGGTCATTGGATACCTAGTATGGACACATCTAAGGCCATTGGACGCCTAATATGGATGCATTTATCTTTGGATAGATGTATCTGTGGACATTTGGACGTGAATAAGATCATTGGACACCCAATATGGATGCATCTAAGGTCATTAGATACCTAATATGGATGTATCTGTCTTTGGACGAATTTGTCTTTGTGCGCATTTGTGGTCATTGGACACCCAATATGGACGAATCTTTCTTTAGACACGTCTAAGCCCATTGGATGCCAATTATGGATGAATCTATCTTTGGACACATCCATATTGCTTGGAAGCATATAAGGTTATTAGATGCCCTACTTTGGACACCCACTTTAGGGGATCCTATCTTTGGACGAATCTACCTATGGACATCACTATTGGAATGCATTGCATATTAAATATCTATTAAATTTAGGGTTTATATCCAATCAAATGCTATGATATTCATGTAATACATTAGATAATTTACAAAATCCATTTCATAAGCCAAATACATTTTTCATAAAAGTACAACATACATTAAAGCTCACAACAAAAAAGGTTAATAAAATGAAGTTATTTAGAAACCAATAACAACTAAAATAAAAAAGGATGTCTACTTCAAATACACATTTTGTTCCATTTCTACCTCCTCTTAGGTAGCACAATAGTGTGATAAATATCATATTCATCATAAACAAAATAAAGCGAATGATTATGAACAACTTCAATGCTTTTTTGGTAGACTTTAATTAAGTTTCAAGATTGGTAATTTTTCTCCTCTACCTCACTATCAATACATCTCTTTCATCAATAACATTATCTGAAAACCATTTGAAGAAATTGTAATCAACATCTTCATCATCGATACTCTATTTTTCATAATTTCAAACACAATGCATCAATTTAGTGAGTATGATAAACTTAAAAACCAAAATATAAAGAAAAATAACCTTTGTAGCTACGACATCTCCCAAATTCTTCCCATCATTAGTAAGTGTGCAGGCAGTTTGCAAAACTGCCAATTTCCCACAATGACATGTAGCATACCATCTTCAAGATCCATCACCACAAGAGGCCTGCGAATCCATGGCTGAACTAAAGCACAAATTCGTTGTTGATTTGTTATTTATGAACAAATTCGTATGGTAATAGAAAGAAGAATCTTCAAAGTGAGACATTGGTACAAAAGAAGGAGTTCAACAAACAATAAGTGCACAACAAGCCTTAATTTCATGTTGAGATTAGGGAACAAGACCATTCATCCCTAAACAAGCACAATAAAAAAAATATTCGGGACCACAGTAGAAGAATATACACACATGGTGGACCACTCTCATTCTTAAACAAGCACAATAAAAAAAAACTTAACATACACAATATAAAACCTTAAACAAATTCAAGCAAAGTAAAGCAAAGAAATAGACTTTTCCTTGCAACTTCGCCATTTTAATTTTTTCTATTGCATAATTATCATCAACCAATACATTTAACCCTTTATCCATATATTCACCACCAACAAAATACCACATTTCCAAAACTGACTGATATCCCATGTCCCTCAAAAGGTCTATTATTTCAAAATAACTCCACCTATTTGTGTCACATTTCCAAGTTGAATCATAACCTAGGTAATCTAACTTCTCTCTATTAACAAACTGTCTCCCATGGTGCATGATAAGGGTGTTTTTAGTCGTCTCAACGCGCATCAAATAAACTAAAGCTAATTATAGCATAGTCAACCCTAGGTCGAATTTTCTCAAGGACACAATGTGCTCGATTGCGAATTAGTGTGAAACAAAATGATACAGAATCTAAAGAGCAGAGTGTTGACTCGTCTCGGTCCCTGGCCGAGTTGCTCTCGATAGAGACTGAGCTGATATGGTCTCGGTAGAGACTTATCAGACTCAAACTTGGCTGATTGTAGACTTGATGCAACAAAGTTGGACTAACTCCGTTCAGACTTAGGAAGCAGTAAATAGGGGGTTGGAATGCGAGTAAAGTAAAATAGAAAGTAAACTAAACTGTAAATGTAGAAAGAATATACTACTATTACGAATATTACTATTATTATTATTACGATATAATTGTGTGCATGTTTAGTTCCACTAGTCCAAGTCTAGTCCAATTTCTTCACTCCAGTTCTCAATCCATATTAGCCTTGGGAATTCTTATGACAATCACCAAAGGGTTGTCCATTACCATACCGAGGAATTACGCAATCGCTACCTCATCAGTTGGTAGGGATTAAGTTCAGAGCTGATTTTAGGTTCTCAATTAACATTCATTAGTTGATTACCTACTGAATTAGTTAAACCAGTTCCAATCGGCTTAGCTTAACATTATTCACGTTCCAAGTGCAATTGCAAGTCGGATTGTGAATTAAAGAAGAGAAAAGGAACAAGGATCAGAAATGCAGAATAGAATTTGATTAATAGGAAATAGATTACAAACACAATGGTCCGAATTCAGGTGGTTCCATCTTCCACAACGATCGTTATGGTTGATGGTGGTGGTTCACCTCCGATAGCCTGAGTGTTGAGGATCATATCCCCCAAAGTGCGTTGAAAGTTCCAATCGGTCCCCTCTAACAGACTTCGGCTTTCCAATCTCAGACTTGCACCTTCTCGATCAAGAGAAGCACAATTGCAGCACCGTGCACCACCGTAAATGGAGAAAGCGAAAGCAAGATAATGAAAATAATAAGTATGCGTAGAATGTGAATTCCAAGACTCTCCAAAATGTACACAGCTTTTCCTATATATACAAGCTAAGAGCTACTATGCTACTTCTAACAAACTCTAACAGAATTACATAGTGAATTGCCCATTCTACCCTTGCGTGACTTGCGCTGTAGCTACTCCAAGAGTGATGTGGTAGCTGTGTTAGGCTTGAGGTGGCCTCTGAGCTAGATTGCTGTTGTGGACTTCACAATTGGGCCACTTCTTATTAGGCTGCACCTTAGTGGACTGCTGGGCTGCGAGGCCTGGCCTGGTCGAGAGGCCTGTCCTGGCCGAGACGGCTCTCTTGGGCAAGGTGGACTCGGCTCAATCCTACAGAAGAAGAGAAAAAAGCTTTTTATTAGCTAAGACCTTCAATTTAACACTAATTTGTATTTTCTATATTTTTAGGTCCTTAATGTGAATCTCAGCTAACAATTAATCCTTAAGCACAAAATGATCCTACAATACTCTTCTTAGGTCCATAAAAGATGTATAATTTGTGATTCATTAGTGCACTACAACTTCATACAGTGACGAAATTGAAACAAATAAATAAAAAAGGAAACAACAACAAATATTAGGGACCACAATAGAAGATATAGAGTACAGACAATTTCATTATGCTTTCAACATAAATAGTCCGTGAGTAAAAGATATAGACAAACAACAAATAATAAATACAACATTGTTAGGGTCAAACACACACATGATCTGAGAATCATTAGGGACTATAGTAGAACAATATAAACACACGTGGACCACCCTCTTTACTAAACAAGCACAATAAGAAAAACACTTAACACACACAATATAAAACCTTAAATAAATAGATGTCGAGACAACAAAATCAAATAACAATAGAAAAGTGCAATCTTATCTTGACATTACGAAAAAAATAATCAAGACAAAGAAAGAAAAGGTACCTTCAAATGTTGAACTCTAACAGAAAGAGAATGACTCCGTTTGTTGAACCCTCTCTTTATATCAAATCGCTTATCCCAAATGACAGTTCACTGAATCCCAATCGATAATCCCTTAAATCAAATTTGCTACCTGCTAAACCCTAAACGCTTCAACCTTCACATAGGAACTCATATTCTATAGCAACTGGTATTCCATAGGTGCTAGTATTCACGACGTCATTTCGTAAACTAATAAAACAATTAATAAAAATTAAATAAGTTAAAATCACATGTAACATTAATTTAATAAAAATAGTTAGATAAGTGTCATTTAAGACAGCTTTATTTCCATTGTCAATGATTTGGACGAAAAGGATAATATTATTGCATTTTTGAAAATTAAAGGAACAAATTTAAATTTTTAATAAAAGACAGAACAAATTGAAATAAATAAATAAATAGAATGAAAAAAAAATAATTTAGCTATATATAAATGACAGCGTGCAATTCAATTATATGTAAATCTGAAAACAATTACAATCCTAGATATTGACAACTAACAATACAGAAGTATCTAAAGAAAAAGTAACAAGTAGCAAAGGATAAACCATACTACTAACACTTAACATACGAGGAGCAATCTAATAAAGATGGAAGAGGCAGCAAGATTTTTACATGAAAAACCTTTCAAGTGTGAGAGGTAAAAATCATAGCCACAAGCCTGTAAATCGAGCTGCACTATGATGAAAATAGGCATAAAAAGTGTCTCAAACAAATGCACAATCCATGAATAGTAGACAAACAAATTACCAAAGTAAATAGTTTACAAATAGAGAAAGAAGATGAAAGAACTAGAAAATTTGTATGCACTGCAGACTAAATATCAACAACCACAGGAAAGGAATCAGCAATGACAGTTAAATTTCAAGAAAAATGTGTGCAGAAACTGCTGACACAATTTTAGTTTAATGCAACGGTTAATGAAGTGAGACACGAATAGGATTCTTTATATTTTGGATCTTTCTCCACAGAGGAAAGGAGCTCAAACTAACAGTTCAAGAACAGTCCTTCATAATGGAGCAAAATGATGAAAGACAATTTAGGTTTTGATTTTAACCCTTTCTTTTGTCCTTAGTCTATCAAATGACAACAAAATTACAAATTATAACTATTTGAATAAACATTTATTTTAGTGTTTACATATATTATATTAGATTTCTAGATCGTGATTTAATTATAGAGAAGCAGAGTAGAGAAGTTATGATACGTTATGCATGTGAAATACAATATTGATCAGCAACTAATAAAAGAATTGTCAAATGCAACACTTACAGCATCTCAGTAATAAAATAAGATAAAGGAATGCAATGCTAAGTCTTATCCACTTCGGTTCGACTTCAATCCATTTACACCTAGATATCAAGTGCCAATTTTATCTGTACAAGTAGGAATCATATAATCAATCAAGAGCAATAGCAAATATGAATAAAGTGCGTTTTCAACATGTCTATATGAAATAATAAAAAAAGAAAAAGAAGAAGAATGAAAGCTGAAGAATGCACAAAGAAAAAAAGAAAAATTTTCAGAGTTTATGTTAGCAAAAGTTTACGATAATTTTATTGAGCTCCATACGCTACTTATCACCAACAAAGTCTAATTTTAACGTTGTTGAGCTAAAAATAAGAATCATGATGTTCATTCAACATATATCTGGAAGAGTAGTAAGGCATCAGGTCATCAATTCCAATGGTCAAATTCGTTTATTATCCTGTCAACTTTTCAGTCATATTTCTAGTTAGAATAGGAGCTATTCTAGTAAACCACCTGGTTTTAATATTTAAGGTGTCCTTTTTACCCTCTCCTTTATTATATTCATTAAAGAAAAAAGGTAAAGTCCACTTATTAATATTAAGAAATTATCAGCAAAAAATCTATCATTGTCTTCCAGAATTGCTATAAGATGTAGAGTTGTTACAATATTCATCATAAAGCTGTTGGACGGTTATATTAGACACCAATATTGAATGCTTGTATTAGACTCTTGGAAATAGTTAATGAAACTCTGCTCTAAAATAGCTATTGGGAACTATGACGGGTCTATTCAACGCATTATAAAAGATTTGTGATAAAACAAAGGACTTATACATATAAGAGAGAAAGGAGCAGAAACTGATTTGGTTTGTATTCTTTCTATATTATTATATGTTCCATCATTTTATGGTATCTCATGTAGTTAGCAATATACAATATACTGTTAGATAGGTGTAAAAATCTTAATTCGCAATTTACATGGAAAAGAATAAAAGGTATGCTAATATATTAATTGAAATCAAGTAATTACCTGTGATCCTTTAATCAATTCCAAGCTACTTTCTTTAGTTCTTCAATTCAAGTTAGTAATAAGACCAGTACATCCTTGGCACATTTACGTAGCATGGGTTGCACGATTCACACACCCAAAGTCGATCGATATCCTCATTATCTGATTTTAGGTATTGAGATTGCCCCACCCATGCTTGTCTTCTTTGTTTGGCTGTACATAAAAAATTATAATTGAAAACACACAAATTCTTAGCCGTATCATATTGTAAAATTAAATATATAATTTGATTCTTTGCTAAAAGATTAAAAGAAATACATAGCTCTGATCATACATACCTCCATTTGGAAGATTAAAAGAAATATCATCTCAATTCTCCAACACTTTCACCCTTTCCGGCAGAGACATCAACTTGGGGCAATTTCGAATTTCATACCGTTGCAGCATTGTTATCCATTCGGGTATACATCTTAGATTGGAACAATTCCGAATTTTAAGACTTTCTAAAGTGGTAACATGCTGAAGCCCCTCAGGCAGATATTCCATTTTTGGTATGTTATCAAACTTCAACCTACGCAGATTTGTAAGTTCTTTCCATTGCATGCTGTAACAATCGTCTTCATCGTTGCACAAATCAAGTTCCATGCAATCTGAAATACTCAAATTATGCACTGTATTGAGATGTTGAAGGACTCTGGATAGGGATTTTAAACCATTTATCCCTTTTATGTCAAGAATCTGCACTTTGGAATGATTGACTGTTTGTTGTAATATCTTCTCATTCACCTTAGTAAGCGCAACAAACTCAATATCTTCGTGTGGTGGAAATGAAATTAGATTAGGGCAATGTCCAATTTCAATAGTATCAAGACTCTGTAACCGATGCCAACAATCTCGTGGATTTCCTTCTTCACCACACTTACACCATCCTTTAAGATTATATAACTTGTAAAGCCTGATCACTTTGAGTGATGGAAAAAAGATTGATGAATTATCATTATTGTTATTGTTGTCTATCCACTCTAGACAAGGCAAGCTATGAAGAAAAAGATGTTTTATCAGATGCAATGGTGGGAGGGATTGCAATCTCATGCAACTATGTATATCCATTCTAAGCAAATTTTTGAATGGGAAGATGGAATCAGAGATTGTCACGCCTCCAAATCCTTCTATATATAAGTCCTTGATGTTGTGGTGCGAAAGTAGTCCCTGTAAGATTAAAGAATCTTTATCCATGTCATTGTCCTCGGCAAAAATTTCGCTGTTCCAATTCAAACACAAACTTTCAAGATGGGACTTCCCCATTAAATTCATATCCATAACTTCTGATGGGTTACCCCTCAAGCATTCTAAGCCTTTTATTCGTAGACATTTTCTCAAATTATTTAATCCTCTTAGTTCGCTTGGTCCACCACTATATCCGAATTTCTTATTCAACACAAACAATGTCAAGGTTTGAAGATTAGACAATTGCCCTATACCACGTGGCATAAAAGTCAAATTTAAACAGCCATCCAATTCTAGATGTCGAAGACTTATCATCTTCCAGAGATCGCTAGGCAACTCTCTCAAATAAAAACAACCAGTGAGTTCAAGAGTTTCCAAGTTAATTAACTTCGTGATGGATCTCGGGAGAACCTCAATCTCATAATTAAAAGAAAGATTGAGATATCTAAGATGTTTGAGCATGTCAATACAAGATGGCAACATTCTATAATTTAAATTATTAAGATCCAACACTCGTAGTTGTTCCAAACTTGACATAATCAAATTAAAATTACTAGTAGACATCTCGAATGGTTGCCCAAAACCCGGATTTGGCAATAAAATTGTCTTTAACTTGTTTTCCTGGAGGAGAGAACTTTGAACTTGCCCGAAGAAATCCAACGAAAAACCAAATGACAAGTGATTTGTTCGTTTGTTAATCTGTTGCCCTTGTTCTGTGACTATGACACAATCATTTCTTGAAACAGATATTGCAGTGTCATGCATAAGATCATGCATTTTGCAAGTAAAGATACCACCAGATAAATCTCTTCGTAAATCTTGAAAGAAAGATCTATGAACTAAATTCATAAAGTACTCATTACCAACATCTTCTAAACATATGCTTTCATTTGATGATTGAACAAACCCTTGAGCCACCCAAAGTCTAATCAAATATTTCGTTTCAATAACATAATCCTTGGGAAACAACGAACAAAATGTAAAGCATTTTTTTAGGTGGATGGGTAGATGATCATAACTAAGTTTGAGAATTTGAAATATTCTATTGCCTCCTTCTTCATCAATTTTCACAAGATCTTTATCCTTGAAGTTTAACCAATCATGTTCTGTCTCCATAGAATACATTAAGCTTCCAACACATCTAATGGCTAAAGGAACCCCTGAGCATTTTTTCACAATGTCCTTACCAATAGACACCAACTTCTGATTCTCTGGCTCTTTCCCATCCTCAAAAGCTAATTGGCTAAATAATTTCCATGTTTGCTCTTCATCTAGACCCTTTAAAAAGAAAGGCGAAGAGGTGCCTGATATCTTAGCTACTCTCTCACTTCTTGTGGTTATGATTATTTTACTTCCTTTTGCTCCATCTCTCAATAGTGTCAATAATTGAAGCCAGAGCTCACGATCCTCATTCCATATGTCATCTAAGACAAGCAAATATTTATTTCCATCAATTTTTTTGCGAAGCTCCTGTTGCACTCGATCCATCTCATCATTAGTTGTAGATTCTATAATCTTTTTAGCAATAGTTTTCACATCAAAATCATCAGACACACACACCCACATTTTCAACTGGAAATGCACTCCAACTGCCTTATCGTTGTATAAGAGTTGAGCAAGTGCAGTCTTTCCAAGTCCTCCAATTCCAACAATGGAAATAATTGAAACATTTTCTTTCATATCCATTTTGGTATTCAACAACAATTCTAAAAGGTGATTCTTCTCATTCTCTCTTCCAATAACATATTCCTCATGAACAAAGGAGTGAGTTTCTCTTTGCCTTACAACTTGTTGCTCAAGATGACGATTAGTTAATTTAAAACATCTTCTATTAACATTAAGGGCTTCTAGTCTCTTCCCAATATCCTTAACTCTCTTAGTCATTTTGAAAGTAAACAAAAGCATATTGGAAGAAGAGAAGAAGATGCGAACCTTTTTGGCCTTTTTATCTTTTGTCATTACTTGGCGTATCTTGTCTTCGGTAGAAAAGTCATCAAGCAAGTTATCAGCATCATCAAGTGCATCTTTGAGCTTGTCCAGCCAGACTTGAAGTTGATGGTTGGTGCCCTGCTGCTCCTCTGCATCCAACACCACAGCCTTGATATCTGACATGTTCTCCACCAGCCTTTCAAGATCATCTCTCATGCGCCAGTTTTCAACCACCAAATGACCCAACTTGGAGATCAATTTTTCAATGATGTTGAACAAAAAACCATCAGCCATCTTCTCAAAAGTGAAGATCGTGTACAAGTTTTTTATTTTCCTTAAACTCAGAACACAAATTTTGAGAGTGAAGATTGCTTTTGGAAAATGTGATCTATTAGTATTCACAATGGTGAGAGAGCAAAAGCAATTATTTAAGATGACTGGATGATGCATTGGATTCCATAATAAGAAAATTATATTATAGGTATATGACAAGAAAGCAAAATCAATAATTGATGCCACCACAGTTAGTGTGCCTTTATCCTGTACTGTAGATAAGAGATGGAAAAATACAGATAGTGAATAGGGTGGGTATATATATTAATTAATACTTTCATTACATGGACTATTCTGTACTCCAATATTGAATTATTTGGGGGTAATGATGTCGGCCAAACTAATAATGCGTTTTATTCTTTTATACAAAAATTATATTTTAATTAGATGACAAAAAGGTAAACTCTGTTTCTCAATCGAAATAAAGAGAGGGAAAGAACTGCGAAATTGAGCAAATAATTGAAATGAAAAAAGGAAGAAAAAAAGAAAAGAAAAGAAATGTCCAATTGAATTAGTTTGGCCCATTCGCTCTGCCTAACTCATCACGAGACAACATTTTTATTATTCCGTTGGTTTTGACCAATCAACTCTTAGTGAGTGGCGGTCAAATAGATCGACCCATGTGCCAATAACTATAAAATATAAAAAATAAAAATTATTAATTAATATTTATATAACAAGACAATAAAATATTTTAAATCACTATAAATTAATATAATAAATATAGAAATAAAATATAATAAATTAATAAATTATTTTATATTTGTATTATAAAATAACCAAATATAATATATAATAATAAAAATAAAAATAAAATAAAATATATTAATTATAATAAAAATTTAATAATTATATATTAATAATATAAAATAATTTTACATTATTATTTAATCACAAACTATTACGTGTATAATAGTATTTCTCCTCAAGAAGAAAAAGTAAAAAATTCTGGAAATATAGTATAAAAGGAAAAGTATATTATCTTGTCATTACAATTTAATAAATTATGTACTGATTTTGCTTTCTTATCTACTAGTTAATATAAAATTATCATATATCTAAAAAAATATATAATTATTATATAAAACAATCTAAGACATCATTTTGAGATGTTTTAGTGTACTTCGTCTAAATAATTTCATGTTGGAGATAAAATATTATCATGTAAATTATTTGTCATTATTATTTATTAAAATGATAGATAATGAACATTACAAGAAAGAAGTGTTTTAGTGACGGAAATTTGTGACCGAAACCAACAGTTACTATTATCGACTGATTTAGTGACGGAAATTGTGTTCAGGTGAAGATTATATTTTTGCAATTGATTTAGCGACTGAAAAAATGAGGTTAAAAAAGTAATTATAAATTGACAAAGGTAAAGACTGAATTAGCGACTAAAGAGGGGAAAACGAAAACCTTTAACTTTGTGACCGAATTAGCGACCAAAAACTACTAAAAATAAAAATGTATTAAGCGGCAATTAGCGACCAAATATAAAAAATAATAAAAAATGTATAAAACGAACTTTTAGCCACCGAATTAGCGACTGAATACATAAAAACCAATACCTTTGACTTTAGAACCGAATTAGCGACCAAAAATTAAAATATTTAAAATAAATATAACATTTAACGAGGGAATTAGAGACAAAAATTAAAATAATATTAAAAAATAAAAAAGGAACTTTTAGTGACGGAAGTAGTAACGGAAGTGGATATCCAATACGTTATATTTTGCGACCAAATTAGTGACCGAAAATTAAATATAATAAAAAACAAAAAGGAACTTTTAGCGACCGAATTAGCGACGCAATGGGAAAACAGAAAACTTTGATTTTGCGACCGAATTAGCAATCAAATATTAAAAATGATTAAGCGAAGGTACTAGCGTTTATTTGTGATTAAAAGAGTATTTTGAATTTTTATTTCTTGTAATGATGGTTATGAAATTTATTTTAAATGAAGTGAGTGTATTTTTTAAAATAAAAATAAATGTAGTATTTGTATATTTTAATTATATATAATTTGGTTATTTGTGTAAATAATTATTTTATTTGTAATTATATAAGTTCTTTGACTTTATATGTCTTATAATTAGTGTATTGAAGTTTATTTTACAAGAAGTGAGTATATTATTTTAAAAGTAAAGTAGATTTAGTAATTTTGTATTTAAACTTTATATATTTTCTATATTTATCCATATAATAGTATGTTTAACAAAATTTTTTTAATTAAATGAGTCATTTGACTCTATATTTCATTTAATTACGGAGTTGAATTTTATTTTACATTAAGTTAGTGTAATTATTTTTAAAATAAAATAAATGTATTAATTTTCTTTATAAATTTAATATATTTTCTATATTTATCTAAATAATAGCATGTTTAGTAACAATTTTTTAATTAAACGAATCATTTGACTCTATATATGTGACACCCTTCTAACCCAAATACTTAGATTAAAATAATAATGTAAATAAAAAGGAAGACAAGATAATAGTTAAAACCAAAGAAACACCATTCTTATAAAGGATAGAAGGTTCACATGGTCATTAAACAAGTAGGTACAAAGTTTTCGAGAAGATTTTAAATCTAAATATTATAATTAAAAAAATAAAGTCATTATCTTCTTCAAAATAAGATCTTCAAACAACAAAAGACACAGAACAACTATTCTAAATTCTAAAGCCCCAATGTCATACTAATCAGAGCAAGACCCCGCCCCTTCAAAACTTGACACCATGAGTGCCTTCAACATTACCTAAAAGAAAACCACAAGAGAGAGTACAATGAGAAATAACATTCAATCATATATAAATGCAGATAGTACCCCAAATCCCACCCATTACTGTACCCAATTACTAACAGTTAACAAATACTCATATATCAATCACATGTTCCATCGCATTCAAAATCAATCACATGTCATTCATGTTTACAAAATGCACATGCTCGCACAATGCATATGCTCATCACCACACCTAAGAGTCTCGATTCGGAACTCCACACCATGGGCGAACCTCCTCAATCCCCTTAGTTATCACTAATGATGGCCACACCGTTAAATACCCCATATGGCCGGTGTATTGCACAGTTAAACACCACCTATGGTCCATGCGAAGACATTCTACACAACCGTTAAACACCACCTATGGCCGGCGTGTAGAATGGTTAAACACCACCTATGACTCATACATATGAATGTCCCCCATCATTAGTCCACCCTGTTAAACACCACTTTTTGCCAGGATCCCCTGTTAAACACCACATATGGCCAGGGTGTTATAGCCACGTCTGGCTTCTCATGCATCTCATGTCCATGCTTAATGCATTCTTATTTACATTCTCATTCTTATGATTCATACATCATTCAAACAGTCCATAATCATGCCAAAATTATATCAATTTAGCCATCATTACCATAAATCATTTATAAGAACGCACAGAAACGCACATAAAACACCATTGAATTCCACCCAATTTCACCATTACACACAAGAGTCCCGAATTGAACCTCGACCATGAATAACTATGAACAACCACATGAATCAAGTAATTAAGACAATTAATCATACAATTTCAAATGAAAATCACATTAAGGCAAAACGTTAATCCAAGAATTTAATCCCCTTCAAATTCCACAAGACACCATACAATAACAATTATTAATAAGGGCCCTAGAGAAGACCCTACTGCTCTTTCTTATGTAAACGAAACTAAAATAGTGAGATAGAACTGACATCTCTGCATACTTGGAAGCATAATGAAGAAAACATGTTCATCAAAGTCATTCTTCTTGTTCTTTTGGGATTTCCTCTAGAGGTTTTCCTTCACACTAAAGGCAACTGATTACATTATCAATTAAGTCAACCAAAACCACGGTACACATTGACGAATCTTTTCCACCGATTAAAACATTTTTAGAACATAATAACCAAACAAATTTGAGAATTTAGATTCTAAAGGGACTTAGGGATTGTCCTCACTACCCGTACACCCCCGCATTCACATATAACCGAACCCATCTCCCCCGTACCTTAGATGTGAAGAATAGCGAGGATCTCATGCGGCTCCATGATGATCTAAACACCTTAGCTCCTCCTCCTTGTAGGTATGCGTTCTCTCTCCTCTAGGTTTGGCTGTCTAACGCGCAAAACACCAATTAGGGTAAACAGATTAACCCCTGTTTAATATTCTAGCTGGGTTGGGTCAACCCCGACCCACCTGTCAGTCCCCCGTTAATTTGATTAATTAAATTAATAAATAAAAATAACTCAGATTAATGTGTCATCAGTTTATAAAACCATCAACTCCTCCATTAAAATAAAATTAAATGTAAATACTTAAATACTAAACCAATTTTCTGCCATCATTAAGAATAATAAAAATAATAATAACATTTCAGTTTCAAAATACAATTATTTAATAAAATAATTTCCTACAACAATTAATAATTAAAATAAAATTGATAATAATAATAATGATGTAATTTATTTTCTAAAAAAATAATTAAATAATTTTTAGGATGTTATAATTCCCTCCTCCTAAAAGAAAATTCGTCTTCGAATTTACCTAAAACGAATAGGTGCGGATATAACTCCCTCATCTTCTCCTCAAGTTCCCAAGTAGCACTTTCTGGTGTAGCTCCACCCTAAATTACCTTAACTAAAGGAATTTCTTTACCTCGAAGTTGTTTCACCATTCGATCCTCAACTCTCACCGGTATGGTTTCCATTGTCAAGTTTTTCTTCACCTCAAGATGATTCGACTTGATCACATGTGAAGGATCGTGAATGTACTTTTGAAGTTGAGAAACATGGAAGACATTATGAAGATTTGAAAGATGTGGAGGCAAAGCAATTTGGTAGGCGACGCTACCGAATCTTTTAAGAACCAAGAAAGGACCAATGAAACGAGGTGTAAGCTTTTCAGACTTCAATGCCCTACCAACCCCAATCCACGAAGTGACTTTCCGAAATACATGATCTCCTTCTTTGAATTCTAAGTCTTTCCTCCTCTTATCCGCATAACTCTTCTGCCTACTCTGTGTTGTCCTCGTCCTCTCCTAAATAAATCTAACCTTATCAGTGGTTTGTTGCACTACATCCAGCCCTAACACAAGGTTTTCTCCCGACTCACACCAACATAAAGGAGTCCTACACCTCCTACCATACAAAGCCTCATAGGGTGCCATACTAATACTAGAATGATAACTGTTATTATAAGTAAACTCTATCAAAGGAAATAAGCTATCCCAACTACCCCCTTGGTCTAGCACACAAGCTCTAAGCAAATCCTCCAAAGATTGGATAGTTCTCTCGGTTTGACCATCAGTTTGTGCGTGATAAGCTGAACTTAATCTAAGCTGGGTTCCCAAGGCATTTTGTAAACTCTCCCAAAATCTAGATGTGAATCTAGGGTCTCTATCTAATACTATGCTAGATGGTACTCCATGCAGCCTTACAATCTCACTAATGTAAATCTTAGCAAGTTTTTCTAAAGGATATCTAATATTAATAGGTAAAAAATGTGCACTCTTAGTCAATCTATCTACAATAGCCCAAATAGAGTCATGTCCTCTAACAGTCCTAGGTAAAGCAACTACAAAATCCATAGAAATGCTATCTCACTTCCACTCAGGTATACTTAGAGGTTGAAGTAGTCCCGAAGGTTTCTGATGTTCTACCTTAGCCTTCTGACAAACTAGACAAGCACTAATAAAGTCTACTATATCTCTCCTCATCTTAGGCCACCAAAACATCTTCTTGAGATCTTGATACATCTTAGTTACTCCAGGATGGAAACTAAGCTTACTCCTATGGCCTTCCTTAAGAATCAAACGCCTAAGATCAGGTTTACTAGGTACACAAACTCTATCACCAAATCTCATTACCCCATCTACACCCAAGGCGAATTCTCCACCACTACCTTGATCTATAGCTTCACGTCTAGCAACCAAAAATGAATCCTCTAATTGAGCTTCTTTAATCTCTTTCAAAAGATCATTACTTATATGAATTATTCCTAATTTTACACTACTAGGAATCACCTCACAAGCCAAGTTTAAATCCCTAAACTGGGTTAAGAGATCCATCTTTCTAATCATCAACGAAGATACATGGAGAGATTTTCTACTTAATGCATCTGCTACGACGTTAGCCTTACCTGGGTGATAACTCAAGTCAAAATCATAATCCTTAAGAAATTCTAACCATTTCCTCTGCCTCATGTTCAATTCCTTCTGATCAAAGAAGCACCTAAGGCTCTTATGATCACTAAAGACCTCAAACTTAGAACCATATAGGTAATGTCTCCAAATCTTAAAGAGTAAAAACTACAGCTGCTAACTCAAGATCATGGGTAGGGTAGTTCTTCTCATGGACCTTCAGTTGCCTAGAAGTATAAGCTATAACCTTACCCTCTTTCAACAACACTCCACCTAAACCCATCCTTGACGCATCACAATATACCACAGAAGATTTACTAAGATCCGACAAAACTAAAACTGGTGCACTAGTCAATTTCTCCTTGAGGGTTTGGAAACTATGTTCGCACTTACTATTCCATACAAAAGCAACCCCCTTCCTAGTCAGCTCAGTTAAAGGTAATGCTATCTTAGAGAATCCCTCTATAAACCTCCTATAATATCCAACCAACCCAAGGAAACTCCTAATTTCACTCACTGACTTAGGGGTCTCCCACTTAAGAACGACTTATACCTTGGAAGGATCAACACCTATACCTCCCCTAGAAATCACATGACCATGGAAACTCACCTCCTCTAACCAAAAGTCACACTTAGATAACTTAGCATATAGTTGTTTATCCCTAAGAACCTGAAGTACTACCTTTAAGTGTTCCTCATGCTCCTCTCTAGTATTGGAGTAAACTAGTATGTCATCCATAAAGACAACTACAAATTTATCCAAGTAGGAATGAAAAATTTTGTCCATGTAATCCATAAAAATAGCAGGGGCATTAGTCACACCAAAAGACATTACCAAATACTCATAATGTCCATATCTAGTTCTAAAGTAGTCTTAGGTATACCTTCCTCCTTAACTCTAATATGGTGATAACCCGACCTAAGATCAATCTTACTAAACATGCATGCCCCTACTAATTGGTCCATAAGGTCATCTATCCTGGACAATGGATACTTATTCTTAATAGTTACCTTATTCAATTATCGGTAGTCTATGCAAAACCTCTTGCTTCCATCCTTCTTGTTCACTAATAGTGCAGTGCTCCCCAAGTTGATACACTAGGTCTTACAAATTTCTTTTCCAACAAATCCTCTAATTGTTTCTCAAGTTCAACCAATTCTAAGGGTGACATCCTATAGGGTGCAACTGAAATAGGTCCTGTCCCCAATACTAAGTCTATAGAAACTCTATCTCTCTCTCAAGCGATAACCTAGAGATATCCTCAGAAAACACATAAGGGAAACCACATACAACAGGCAAATTACTCACAATAGCACTACTTTCAGAACTCAAAGAAGCTAGTAAATGTATACTTGGGCATCTTCTCTCAAAGACACCTTAACCTGGTTGGCATTCAAAAAGTCTTTGTCTTCCCTCAAGGAAGGTTGACCAAAAACAATAGTCTTATCAGCACAATTCAATAGGACATGGTTGGAAGATAACCGGTCCATACCCAGAATAATGTCTAGTTAACTTAGAGGCAAACAAATCAAGTCAACCAAGAAATCTTTGTCATTAATATGTATAGGACAATTCAAGCATACGACAATTCAAGCATACATTAGAAGTAGAAACAGGGCCACTAGTTGGTGTCTCTACAATAAATTCAGAGGACAAGGAAGACACTTAAGTTTAGACACACAAGCATGTAATACGAAGCAATGAGTCGCACCAGAATCATACAACACGATCAAAGGAGTTCCATCAATGAAACACATACCTTGGATTAAGTCATCAGATTGAGCGACTTTAGTACCATTCAAGGCAAATATTCTTCCAATAGCTTTTCGCCTTCTGACACTTCCGCTAGCACTTCCACTTGCCGTCGCAGACTCTTGCCTCCCACGAGGACAATCGCAGGAAATGTGCCCCTGCTCATTATATCTAAAGCAAGTAACATCTCTAGCTTTGCACTGGTACGCACGATGCCCCGGTCTTCCACACCTATAACAGTTAATGGGAGGAGTAGAACCCACACTTCCTCCCCTAGATGCTTGGCTTACAGCTGGAGCTTGACTCCTCCTCTGAACTAAACCTTCACTACCTTCTCTAACATTAGAGTTTCCAGCAGGACGAGAATAAGGCTTACTTTTGCTAGATGAGTCATCCTTACTTTGATCCCTTATTGATCCTCCGCTCCTATAATGGGCAACTCTGGCACGGTTGTCCTTGTCATACACCCTACATTTGTGCGCCAGTTCATGGAATCGAGCAATAACCTGATAGTTGAAGACCTGCTTGATTTCGGGGCAGAGGCTGCTGATGAACTTCACACACTTTGTTTCCTCATTCACAGCACCTTCATAGGTAGGACAGAACTGAACTAGTGCCTCAAACTTAAACACATAGTCCGCCACAGTATCATCTCCTTGCTTTAGCTCAAGGAACTCAACCTGCTTCTTGCTGCGGATGTCATGAGGGAAATACTTCTCCAAAAACAGCCTCTTGAAGTTATCCCAATTCACCTGAGTACCTTCAGCAATCATCCTCTAAAGGGTACTCTGCCACTAGAAGCCAGCATCTCCAGATTGCATGAAGGTAGCCAAAGTCACCTTCTGCACCAGCGGACATTCCATAGCTTAGAATATCTTCTCTACTTCAAAGATCCAGTCAGCAGCACCATTCGGGTCGTAACGCCCACGGAATATAGGTGGATTGTTCCTTTGGAACCGAGCAAGCCAATCCACCTCTTAGCGTTGGTTCAGATTACCAACAGCCTGAGCCACAACCATCAAGCATCAGCAATAGCACGATCATTTCTACCTCTTCCAAACATTACTTTTCTTAGATGCAGAAAGTAGAGCAATCAAAATAGGACAAATCAATCAAGACAATCATCACATCCAATCAATATCACAATTTAGCACAGCACAAGCATAGTAAACACATAACTCATGGCCGATGAATCAACCTGGCTTTGATACCACTAAATGTGACACCCTTCTACCTAGAATACTTAGATTAAAATAATAATGTAAATAAAAAGGAAGACAAGGTAATAGTTAAAACCAAAGAAACATCATTCGTATTAAGGATGAAAGGTTCACATGGTCATTAAACAAGTAGGTACAAAGTTTTCTAGAAGATTTTAAATCTAAATATTATAATTAAAAAAATAAAGTCATCATCATCTTCAAAATAAGCTCTTGAAACAACAAAAGACATAGAATAACTATTCTAAATTCCAAAGCCCCGATGTCACACTAATTAGAGCAAGATCCTGCCCCTTCAAAACTCAACACCATGCGTGCCTTCAACATTACCTAAAAGAAAACCACAAGAGAGTATTGTGAGAAATAGTATTCAATCATATATAAATGTTGATAGTACCCGAAATTCCACCCATTACCGTACCCAATTACTAACAGTTAACAAATACTCATATCAATCACACATTCCATCGCATTCAAAATCAATCATATTCCATCCATGTGTTACAAAATGCACATGCTCGCATAATGCATAAGCTCATCACCACACCTAAGAGTCTCGATGCAGAACTCCACACCATGGGCGAACCTCCCCAATCCCCTTAGTTATCACTAATGATGACCACACCATTAAACACCCCATATGGCCGGTGTGTCGCACAGTTAAACACCACCTATGGCCCATGCGAAGACATTCTACACAACCGTTAAACACCACCTATGGCTGGCGTGTAGAATGGTTAAACACCACCTATGGCCCATGTATATGAATGTCCCCCATCATTAGTCCACCCTGTTAAACACCACTTTTGGCCAGGGTCCCCTGTTAAACACCACATATGGCCAGGGTATTATAGTCACGTCTAGCTTCTCATGCATTTCATGCATCTCATGTCCATGCTCAATGCATTCTCATCTACATTCTCATTCTCATTCTCATCCTCATGATTCATACATCATTCACACAGTCCATAATCATGCAAAAATCATATCAATTTAACCATCATTACCATAAATCATTTATAAGAACGCATAGAAACGTACATAAAACACCATTGAATTCCACCCAATTTCACCATTACACACAAGAGTCCCGAATTGAACCCCAACCATGAATAACCATGAACAACCACAAGAATCAAGTAATTAAGACAATTAACCATACAATTTTAAACAAAAATCACATTAAGGCAAAACGTTAATCCAAGAATTTAATCCCCTTCAAATGCCACAACACACATACAATAACAATTATTAATAAGCACCCTAGGAAGAACCCTACTGCTCATTCTTATGTAAATGAAACCCAAATAGTGTGATAGAACTGACATCTCTGCATAATTGGAAGCATAATGAAGAAAACATGTTCATCAAAGTCATTCTTCTTGTTGCTTTGGGATTCCTTCTAGAGGTTTTCCTTTACACTAAAAGCAACCAGTTACATTATCAATTAAGTCAACCAAAATCATCGTACACATTTACGAATCTTTTCTACCGATTAAGACATTTTTAGAACATAATAACCAAACAAATTTGAGAATTTAGATTCTAGAGGGACTTAGGGATTTCCCTCACTACTCATACACCCCCGCATTCACATATAATCGAACTCATCTCCCCTGTACCTTAGATGCGAAGAACAGCGAGGATCTGATGCGGCTCCAGGATGATCTGAACACCCTAGCTCCTCTTCCTTGAAGGTCTGCGTTTTCTCTTCTCTTGGTCTGGCTGTCTGATACTCAAAACACCAATTAGGGTAAACTCATTAACCCCTATCTAATATTCTATCTGGGTCGGGTCAACCCCGACCAACCTGTTAGCTTCCCCCGTTAATTCGATTAATTCAATTAATAAATGAAATAATTCTGATTAATGCCTCATCAGTTTATAAAACCATTAGCTCCTCCATTAAAATAAAATTAAATGTAAATATTTAAATACTAAACCAATTTTCTACGAATAATAACAATAATAATAACATTTCAGTTTCAAAATGCAATTATTTAATAAAATAATTACCTGTAGTAATTAATAATTAAAATAAAATTGATAATAATAATAATAATGATGTAATTTATTTTCAAAAAAATAATTAAATAATTTTTAGGATGTTACAATATATATTTCCAATAATTAGGGTGTTGAAGTTTATTTTATATGAGGTGAGTGTAATTATTTTTAAAATAAAGTAAATTTATAATTTTGTCTTTAAATTTAAGATATTTTTATATTTAATCCAAAAAATAGTATATTTAGTAGCAATTTTTTTAATTAAATGAATCATTTGACAAGATATTACCAGTAATTAGGGTGTTGAAGTTTATTTTATATGAGGTGAGTGTTTTTATTTTTAAAATAAGGTAAAATTGGTAATTTTCTCTTTAAATTTAAGATATTTTCTATATTTATCCAAGTAATAGTATGTTTAGTTTTCTTTAACGTAAGCTTCTATATATTATTCATTTATAACATAAAAAATTAGTTTGACAAAAAAAACCCACTGGAATGTAATAATAGATTTTAACTTAAGCTTTTATTTATTATTCATTTATAACATAAAATATTAGTCTTACAAAACAACCCACTGGAGTCAATTAACGTAACAGTAGATTTTAACGTAAGCTTGTATATATTATTCATACATTTAATAATAATATGGAAATTAAATTTCAAAATATTTTCATTTAATTTTTCCCACCATTCTTAAAATCTTTCCCACACTCATCTATACTCCAAATATAACTTAGCAAATTTTCCTCCTTTCCTCCCTACCCTCTCTTCCTCCCTAATGTCTTGCTACCACCACCGAGCCACCGGTTCCTAACAACCACCGCCATAGCCACCACAGCGTTCCCAAGACCCCGACCACATTGTCCTCCACGCCTCTGCCTGAACTGCTATGACCCACCACTGAACTGCATCTAATTTTAGATTTGTGAGCAGATCTGGTTTTTCTGGGGACGACCTTATTGTTTCCAACAATGAGCTAGTTTTCCGATGATGACCCAAGCATTTCCAGCAACGAGCTGGTTTTCTAGTGACAAACTCAGCATTTCCAACAGCAACCTCATTTTCCGACGACGACCCCAGCCTTTCCGGTACATATTCTTGCTTGTTGTATTGTTGTATTTTTGTATTACTGTATTTGTTGTATTGTTGTATCTTGCTTGCTATATTTTTGTATTTTTGTATTACTGTATTTGTTGTATTGTTGTATTTCTTATTTTGCTGTACTTTTCTATTGCTGTATTGTTGTATTAATTGCTGTATTTCTGTATGGCTGTATTACTGTATTAATTGTTGTAGTTTTGTATTGTTGTATTAATTGTTATAATGTTGTATTTTTGTATTACTATATTTGTTGTATTGTTGTATTTCCTATTTTGATATAATTTTATATTGTTGTATTGTTGTATTGTTGTATTGTTGTATTTCCTATTTTGCTATAATTTTATATTGTTGTATTGTTATATTAACTACTGTATTGATGTATTAATTACTATATTTCTGTATGGCTGTATTGCTGTATTAATTGATGTAGTTCTATACTATTGTAGTTCTATATTGCGACATTAATTGTTGTATTGTTGTATTGTTGTATTACTGTATTTGCTGTATTGCTGTATTTCTTGTTTTGTTGTTTTGCTGTATTGTTGTATTTCTTGTTTTGCTGTAATTTTGTATTGTTGTAATGTTGTATTAATTATTGTATTGTTGTATTAATTGTTGTATTTCTGTATGGCTGTATTAATTGTTGTATTGTTGTATTTTTGTATTACTATATTTGCTGCATTGTTGTATTTCCTATTTTGTTGTAATTTTGTATTGCTGTATTGTTGTATTAATTATTGTATTACTGTATTGTTGTATTAATTGTTATATTGTTGTATTAATTGTTGTATTTGTGTATGGTTGTATTGTTGTATTTGTGTATGGTTGTATTGTTGTATTTGTGTATGGTTGTATTGTTGTATTAATTGTTGTAGTTTTGTATTATTGTATTAATTGATGTATTTCTGTATAGTTGTATTTACTGTTGTATTTCTCTATTGCTGTATTAATTGTTGTATTTCTGTATGGCTGTATGGCTGTATTGCTGTATTAATTGTTGTAGTTATGTATTGCTGTATTAATTGTTGTATTGTTGTATTAATTACTGTAGTTCTATATTAATTGTGATATTATTGTGTTAATTGTTGTATTTCTATATTAATTGTTGTATTTAAGTGTTAATTGTTGTATTTTTGTATTAGACAAGGCGAGTATAGACCTGTCTAACGGATTTCTCAATCCTCGCCAATGAGGACGCGCGAAAATGCCATGTCAGCCACTACCCTATAAGTGCACCGAGAATCATAGAGGAACGTGCCATGATCAAACACAGAGGCCTAGGAAGATTACCCTCAAGACTGCTAAAGAAACACTGTCTAAAGAAATTTGCAATATGCCTATGCAAGTTCCCAATTACTGACATCAGTTGTCTCTCTGGATACCAGATAAGGTTCGTGGCCAAATCTTATGCATCACTCAACCAGTCCTCATTCATTTCAAAAATTTCATGCATTATACTTTAGATGGGCGGCGAGCCACTGGTCATTCCATAAATAGTGTGCATTACACTTCAAATTGCCGATGAGTCACTGATCATCCCTTAAACTTCACGCATTACACTCTAGATGGTCGGCGAGTCATCATTCATTACATAAACAGTGTGCATTACACCCTAGGAAGTCAATATCTTGCCTCCCAACACTGAAAGTGGTTGGCAAGAGCCACAGGAATCCATTCCTCAAAAACAAACACCCCAAAGCATACTGCACTCCTCATGACTGGGTCAACATGCATGCATCCAAGTCATCCTAGTTGTGCTCACACAACCCAAGGATGCCTAAGGGATAGTCCAACTTCCATTTCTTGACAGCCAAGTCGAACATCCAACGACTTGAGCTCTATCGCCTTGGGGGCACCTAAGTGAAAGTCCCCTTGCATCAGTTACTCATTTGAGGAAAGACGCCTAAGGGAAAGTCTAAATCCTTTATGCATTCATAGAACTATGTTAACTTTGATTCCTCCTAGCTAGGAGAGGTATGTAGGAGTGGGAGGCACACTCTCGTCAAGTTCAAAACCCCATCTCCCCACTCTTACTCTCAAACAAATCAAGTTCCAAGAAATGAAGGTTGTGTCATCATTTGTAAGCCATAAAGGAAAATACCAGATGGTAGGCGGATGGGATGGCACGCCATCCTCATGCGTAATTGACCCCTTACTTAGATCTCTAATTCATTTACCTACCTTATCCGTCTCAAGTTCCCAATGTACCATCAAACATTGGTGGCTACTCCAAATTCGAGTTAGTATAGGCTTGTTCAATTCCCCATATTGATCTAATATATACCGACTCAGTACCGGGGCAATGAGCGAATCTGGCCTTCGAACTGCCCCCTCAAGGGAGAAGTATTTTCGCCTTATCAAAAGTAAAAAAATATATAAATAATAAAAAGGGGAAACCCATTTGCAAAAAAAATATTTGAGAAAGCCGTGAGTGGCGTGATTTAGGTCGCGTCATTTGTTTTTTAAAAGCTCTACACAAATAGGAACTAAAGGCTCAAATTAATTTACATCAGGCCATGATTTTCAGGAAACTTATTGGAAAGATAAACCAAGGTTGAATTGGTTCACTCGTGTAGATAGTTGTACAATTTGTTTGATATTTTAAAAGATTAAACGCTGTTATTAAATTAAATGTAAAGATCTTTTAAGTTGTAAAAGATTAAGCATTTTGTATGATACATAAAGATCAATTATTAATGAGAAGAACATGGGGACTTGTACATCACTTGAATATGTCCTGAAGGATAATGTGAAATTACACATCTCACGTTATCTCTTTTATGTTAAGTTTTCTTTTACGCAGATAAACAATGGATTAAGATTCGCACATATAAATTTGTGGTTCGCAAATGATGAGGATAGAGGATCATGGGAAACTACAAAATAAAAAAAATGCTTTTTTTTGAAAATTCACAAAAATCAGTCAAGCTTTGAAATAATTATTTGTTCTTAAACAAGGAGAGATAATTCTTGATAAAATGAGTGATATTGAGAATCATGTGATTCATTACTTCACCTCCCTTTATGAATGAGACAACTCTTGTGTTGATAATGGGCTTAATAAGGTGGACATCTCAACTCTGGTATCCTCCACAGATAATACAATGCTCACCAATATTCCTTCTTTTGAAGAGGAGTCGGTAGTTGCTAGCAAAGTTGCATTGCATCCATATGTTAGAAATAATAATTAGAAAATAAATGGTTGTAAAAAAAGTAATTATGGACAATTACTCTACATTAAGGAGTTATTTTGGGTTAAGAAACATTATTGTTTTGTAACTGCTATTTATGGATATTTAGTGCGTTAATTAAAGGATGTTGTAATGTCTATTTATAAATTACTTTATTACAAAAAGGATATCGTAACTGATACACCATAGAAATAAAGTATTTTTCTACTCTAGTTTATCTAACATCATATTTATCTGCTCCTTCCACAACACATCATTTCTTGGTCCTTCCTCTTCATCTTCTAGTTCACACTTTTTCCACTTGTTCCTCTCCTTAATCTTAAGTGTAAACCAAAGTGAGATTTTCTGATCTTAATTAATGATATTCTTGTTCATTTTTTTATGCAAGAGCATCACATGATTTTTTATTTCTCTATTCTTATATTTCTCCCCATTCATAAATTGTGACCTTTTTCTCCCTCTCAATTTCCCGATTGATTCATTTTTCATTTAAACAAGCAAGACCAGTTCAGTATCTCTTTTATCTATGTTTAAGTAGATTTTGATATTTATCTTCCCCACCCTAATTTGATTTTACTGCAACACCCATTTCCTCATTTTTTCATACATTATTTAATTTAACTATGGTAGTTGGTCAAGATTATAGTACAGTATATATTTCAGTTACAATATAATTTCACTCCCTTCTTTCTCTAGCTTAGCTTCTTTTTGTTTTGGTAGAAGTTTTCATCTTAATTACTGATTGTTATTTTTGAACTGTTAATTTTTTTTGCCAATCGCGTAATTCACAGGCCTATATTTATTTTCAATAAATTAATTAACAAATAGAAAACTTGTTTCACGAATTATTGAATTTGCTTTCTTATCATCTTGTTAAAATATAATTATCATATAGAAGAATCTAAGGCATCATCCAAGCCTTAAACCCAGTTTTTATATTATTTATTATTCTATGTAATTACATGTTTTATAGTCTATAAACCCAGTTTTCCTATTTAATTTTGGATTTTTGTTGAGTTGTATAGAAAGTCACAAATTCATGAATTATTTTATAGCACTCTTGCTGGATGAGGAAGGCTTCTCACTCTACGAGCACGTGTCGAGTAGAGGAGTATCTCCTCTGTCGAGCCTATTTGCTAGTTAAGTGTGATACTAGCAGAGCAAATATGAGTCCTAGAGTTCTTTGTGGTTCCCTTCGCTAAGTGAGTGGTGAGGCTTATTGAGCGAGACTATCAGGACCTGAGAGTAGTGCTCCCTATAGTCCTACTCGCTAGGCGAGTAGTGAGGCTTGCCGAGTGAGAGAGTGAAATAAAGAGTGGAAACACTTTGTCAAGAGTTTTTGTTGACCGAGTTGGTGTCTCACTAAGCAAGAGAGGGGAACAAAGAGCAATAACTCTCTATGACTTTTTTTTGTTGGGCAAGTAGTGGTATTTCTATGTGAGATGGTGAGAACCAAAAGAGTAACTCTTTTGCTCCTTTTAACTAGGAAAATTTTGAATTCGATGCATGAACTAAAGGTCTAGACTCTTTAGTGACCTTGTCGCTGAGCGAGAGTGACCATTCGTTAGGTGAATGAGGGATTCATTGGGCAAATGGCAATGTAAAGCTCCTTGTAGCTCTAATTCGCTAAGCATGATGTTGGTCACACTAAGTGAGGCATGCAAACTTAAAGAATAGATCCCTTATCAATATATATGTGTTGTTACGTTGCCTTTATATACTATTATATATGAACTTTGAGTGTGATATAGCTATCATTGTATTGACAAATGAGTATGAGATATGAAAACGAGTAATGGATGAGTGGTTGTCGATGTGGGGACAAGAATGGTGCATATTGTGCGGGTTGTGAGATGAGGTACCTAGCTTGTGGCAAGCGAGCCTGGTCCTTATTAACCCAAATTAAAAGGAAAGAATGAGAAAATCATTTGTGTGATATCCATCATATAATATAATTGGTGTAAGAAATAGTAGACATGAGCCAAGTGGTAAGGTCAGTAAGCCTATTGAGACTACTCAGTACGAAAACCCTAATGGTCGTGACTGATCCCATGGACCGGCACACATGGTAAAAACTAAGTAGATTTTGATGTTCTATCGAAATAGGTTATGTGAATTGGAATTTTTGTATATGGCTTTGGGTGGGAACTTCTTATGCTTAATCTCAAAGTCTAATTATATTATCAATGAATTTTCTAAACTTATAGAAAAAGACATCTTTGTGAACTTAAAAGCAATCTTTATTTCAACAAATTTTGTTGTGAGTTTAATTAAAAAGAATATAGATTGGAGTATGAAAGATGATCTTGAAAGGATAATTCAAGATTGTGTCAATCTTAGATGTATACTAGAATGGATAACATCGTTGGAGTGATAAAAAATTGCAAAGTGCCTCAAAGTTGAGGTCTCTACCTAAAGGCGTGAAAGTGTTGGAGAATTGATAAAGATTTCTTATGTCTTGACTGTGGGAATTAATCTCTAACAAGGAGGTAAGATTAAAGCTATTTGTTTCTTTTAATCTTTGAACAAAGAACCTAATTAGTATAATATAATACAACTATGAATTTATGTTTTTTCAATTATAATTGTTTATATACAACAAAACAAAAAAAGACAAGCATGAATTTGGCAATGCTTAGTAATATTGTATTTCATATATATAATGTACCATAGCATATCTACCTTATTTCTCTTTAGTTAAATAAGTGTTTGTAGAAATTATACATCTAACAATAATTCTAAAACACAATAATAAATATTTATTGATAATTTCTTAATATTGATGGCAAGTAGACTTCATTTTTGCTTTATAAATATAATAAAGTGATAGTGAATATAAAGGAATTTCCTTCTTTTTCAACATTTAAACTTTTGAAATTGATAACTATATGAATTTGACATAATGGTTTACTAGAATAGCTCCTATTCAAAATAGAAGACATGACTTGAAAATTCACATGATAACTATTTGAATTTGCCCGTTGAAATTGATGACTTGATGCCTGCCAATCTCATAGTAGCATTGGTTGGAAATGGAATTTGTTTGGCTCTTTTAGATACTTATACCATCATTGTTTTTGTTATATTTATTAGCCTAATAATGTTTCAAATTAGGGCTTTTCTTTGGTAATTAGTAACCTTTGAAGCTCAATAAAATTATTGCAAACTTTTTACAAATCATGTAAACTATGAATATTTTTCTTTTCTTATTTTTGGATTATTTAGCATACATCCTATTCTTTTTATTTGGTATAGGCGTGTTGGAAATACCCTCCATAAATATTTTCTAAAGTTCTTGGTTGATTATATGATTGTTACTTGTATAGAAAAAATTTGGTCTTTCATCCCTAGGTGTAAGTTGACTAAAGTCAAACTAAAGTGGAATATTAAGACTTAACGTTGCATTCCTATATCTTATTTTATTTCTGATATGATGTAAGTGCTCTATTTGACAAATATGTTATTAGTTGCTTGGCATATTGTATTTTACTTAAAAAAAATCCTAACTTCTCTACTCTGCTTCTTTATAATTAAAGTACTATTTAGACCTTATGCATATGGTAGATCTAATAGCATATCTGGAAGGACTAAAATAGATGTCTACATGTATACAAATATTTATAATTTGTAATTTTGTTGAAATTTGATAAATTGAGGATAGAAGAAAGTGTTGGAATCATAAACTAAGTTGACTCCTCTCCTCAATGTGGAGCAAGCTAAGCATGTACGGTGTCTATCATAATTTTGCTCCATCATGCAAGGATTGTTGAACTATTGAGTGTGTGGGCTCTTTTCCTCTATGGAATGGGCTCCTGTCCTCCATGGAGAAAGATCCAAAATAGAAGCTCATTAATTGTTGAAAAACGTCAAAATTTTGTTAATGGTTTCTACACGTCTTTTCTTCAAATTTAACAATCTGATGTTAATTCATTGCTTGTAGTGGGAGATATTTAGTGTACACTACATACAATTTTTCTAATTTTCTTTCATCTTATCTTCTTGATTCTCTATTTGTGAGCTAGTTGCTTTGGTTGTTTGTTTGGATACTAATCACGGTTTATTCACTTGTTTAAGACTTTTTTATACATTTTATTTTTATTATAGTGAAGCTTGATTGACTGGCTAATGTTGGTGATTTTTATCTCTCATATTCAATGGGTTTCCGCATAAAAATTTCAGTGTCTCTTAATTTATTTGTGCAATTCAATTTTGGCATATAATTGCTAGACAACTCCCTATATATTCTTACAAGTGGGAGGATTTATCTTCTACTACTCTTTATATGTTTAATTGCTCAATTTGTCAATATATGTGCACAATTTTTACAAGTACTTTCAATTACGTGTGATCTCTCCCATTAAATAAAATTTAATGTGCTTAACAATAGATGATGTGGATTGATGTGGTGTTGATGTGACATTAACATGCTACACTTTACTTTTTAGTCTCTATACTTGCACTACTTTTATGTTTTAGCCTCCTATAATTACATAATCTTTGTATTTTAGTCTTCAAACCTATAAACTATTCATTTTAGTTCCTCTACAAGCAATTTTTTATATATTACTATTGATGTTATTCTTACATTTCAATTTATTAATTTTGACTTATTGTAATATAATTTATTTTTAATATATTACAGTTCAATTTACTTGTCTTTTGGAGACAAAATCATTGCTTGTGATATATTAAAAATAAAAAAGGCTTAAATGAAATTTATGTCACTCATCGTTCATGTTTTCGTGAATTTTTTCATCCAACTACCAAATTTGCACACTTTGACACCTGAATTATAACATTTAGTGCATTTTGCCTCAGTAGTAAATGTCTGTTAAAGTTAAATAGTTTGTTGACATGACAAATGATATGTCATTTGCTACTCATATTTCATGTTTTCATGAATTTTGTCACCCAACTTAAAACTTTTCATTTTTTCCCATCACTAAATGTTTTTCAATTTTACATAAGTTGCTAACGCGACTCATGACAAAGCAAATGACCTATCCTTTAATTATATATATATATATATTGCTTGATTTCATTTTTGTTCTCCTTAGTTTGGTACATAGGAAATTTAGTTCACCATAGTTTAGTTCCAAAAGGGATGTCCATAGGCAGATTCATCAAAAAGGGTTGTTCAAGTATTGGACACCCAATATGGATGCATCTATCTTTGGATGCATGTGTGGTTATTGGATGCTCATTATGGATGCATTTGAGGTTATTGGACACGTTTGTCTTTGAATGCATCTGTGGTCATTGGATACCTAGTATGGACACATCTAAGGCCATTTGACGCCTAATATGGATGCATTTGTCTTTGGATAGATCTATCTGTGGACATTTGGACGCGTCTAAGATCATTGGACACCCAATATGTATGCATCTAAGGTCATTAGATACCTAATATGGATGTATCTGTCTTTGGACGAATTTGTCTTTGTGCGCATTTGTGGTCATTGGACACCCAATATGGACGAATCTTTCTTTAGACACATCTAAGCCCATTGGGTGCCAATTATGGATGAATCTATCTTTGGACACATCCATATTGCTTGGAAGCATATAAGGTTATTAGATGCCCTACTTTGGACGCCCACTTTAGGTGATCCTATCTTTGGACGAATCTACCTATGGACATCACTATTGGAATGCATTGCATATTAAATATCTATTAAATTTATGGTTTATATCCAATCAAATGGTATGATATTCATGCAATACATTAGATAATTTACAAAATCCATTTCATAAGCCAAATACATTTTTCATAAAAAGTTCAACATACATTAAAGCTCACAACAAAAAAGGTTAATAAAATGAAGTTATTTAGAAACCAATAACAACTAAAATAACAAAGGATGTCTACTTCAAATACACATTTTGTTCCATTTCTACCTCCTCTTAGGTAGCACAATAGTGTGATAAATATCATATTCATCATAAACAAAACAAAGCGAATGATTATGAACAACTTCAATGCTTTTTTGGTAGACTTTAATTAAGTTTCAAGATTGGTAATCTTTCTCCTCTACCTCACTATCAATACATCTCTTTCATCAATAACATTATCTGAAAACCATTTGAACAAATTGCAATCAACATCTTCATCATCGATACTCTATTTTTCATAATTTCAAACACAATGCATCAGTTTAGTGAGTATGATAAACTTAAAAACCAAAATATAAAGAAAAATAACCTTTGTAGCTACGACATCTCCCAAATTCTTCCCAACATTAGTAAGAGTGCAAGCAGTTTGCAAAAGTGTCAATTTCCCACAATGACATATAGCATACCATCTTCAAGATCCACCACCACAAGAGGCCTGCGAATCCATGGCTGAACTAAAGCACAAATTCGTTGTTGATTTGTTATTTATGGACAAATTCGTATGGTAATAGCAAGAAGAATCTTCAAAGTGAGACATTGTTACAAAAGAAGGAATTCAACAAACAATAAGTGCACAACAAGCCCTAATTTCATGTTGAAATTAGGGAACAAGACCATTCATCCCTAAACAAGCACAATAAAAAAAATATTTGGGACCACAGTAGAAGAATATACACACATGGTGGACCACTCTCATTCCTAAACAAGCACAATAAAAAAACATAACATACACAATATAAAACCTTAAACAAATTCAAGCACAGTAAAACAAAGAAATAGACTTTTCCTTACAACTTCGCTATTTTAATTATTTCTATTGCACAATTATCATCAACCAATACATTTAACCCTTTATCCATATATTCACCACCAACAAAATACTACATTTCCAAAACTGACTGATATCTCATGTCCCTCAAAAGGTCTATCATTTCAAAATAACTCCACCTATTTGTGTCACATTTCCAAGTTGAATCATAACCTAGGTAATCTAACTTCTATCTATTAACAAAGTGTCTCCCATGGTGCATGCTAAGGGTGTTTTTAGTCGTCTCAATGCGCGTCAAATAAACTAAAGCTAATTATAACATAGTCAACCCTAGGTCGAATTTTCTCAAGGACACAATGTGCACGATTGCGAATTAGTGTGAAACAAAATGATATAGAATCTAAAGTGCAGAGTGTTGACTCGTGTCGATCACTGGCTGAGTTGCTCTCGGCAGAGACTGAGCTGATATGGTCTCGGTAGAGACTTATCAGACTCAAACTTGGCTGATTGTAGACTTGATGCAACAGAGTTGGACTAACTCCGTTCAGACTTAGGAAGCAGTAAATAGGGGGTTAGAATGCGAGTAAAGTAAAATAGAGAGTAAACTAAACTGTGAATGTAGAGAGAATATACTGCTATTACGAATATTACTATTATTATTATTACGATATAATTGTGTGCATGTTCAGTTCCACTAGTCCAAGTCTAGTCCAATTTCTTCACTCCAGTTCTCAGTCCATATTAGCCTTGGGAATTCTTATGACAATCATCAAAGGGTTATCAATTGCCATACCGAGGAATTATGCAATCGCCACCTCATCAGTTGGTAGGGATTAAGTTCAAAGCTGATTTTAGGTTCTCAATTAACATTCATTAGTTGATTACCTACTGAATTAGTTAAACCAGTTCCAATCAGCTTAGCTTAACATTATTCACATTCCAAGTGCAATCGCAAGTTAGATTGTGAATTAAAGAAGAGAAAAGGAACAGAGATCAGAAATGCAGAATAGAATTTGATTAATAGGAAACAGATTACAAACACAATGGTCCAAATTCATGTGGTTCCATCTTCCACAACGATCGTCATGGTTGATGGTGGTGGTTCACCTCCGATAGCCTGAGTGTTGAGGATCATATCCCCCAAAGTGCGTTGAAAGTTCCTATCGGTCCCCTCTGACAGACTTCGGCTTTCCAATCTCAAACCTACACCTCCTCGATCAAGAGAAGCACAATTGCAGCACTGTGCACCACCGTAAATGGAGAAAGAGAAAGCAAGATAATGAAAATAATAAGTATGCGTAGAATGTGAATTCCAAGACTCTCCAAAATGTACACAGCTTCTCCTATATATTCAAGCTAAGAGCTACTATGCTACTTCTGACAAACTCTAACAGAATTACATAGTGAATTGCCCACTCTACCCTTGCGCGAGTTGCGCTGCAACTACTCCAGGAGTGATGTGGTAGCTGAGTTAGGGTTGAGGTGGCCTCTGAGCTGGATTGCTGTTGTGGACTACACAATTGGGCCGCTCCATATTAGGCTGCACCTTAGTGGACTACTGGGCTGCGAGGCCTGGCCTGGTCGAGAGGCCTGTCCTGGCCGAGACGGCTCTCTTGGCCAAGGTGGACTCGGCTCAGTCCTGTAGAAGAAGAGAGAAAAGTTTTTTATTAGCTAAGACCTTCAATTTAACACTAATTTGTATTTTATATATTTTTAGGTCCTTAATGTGAATCTTAGCTAACAATTAATCCTTAAGCACAAAATGATCCTACAATATTCTTCTTAGGTCCATAAAAGATGTATAATTTGTGATTCATCAGTGCACTACAACTTCATACAGTGACAAAATTGAAACAAATAAATAAAAAAGGAAACAACAACAAATATTAGGGACCACAATAGAAGATAGAGTGCTAGTATTGACGACGTCATTTCGTAAACTAATAAAACAATTAATAAAAATTAAATAAGTTAAAATCACATGTAACATTAATTTAATAAAAATAGTTAGATAAGTGTCATTTAAGACAACTTTATTTGCATTGTAAATGATTTGGACGAAAAGGATAATATTATTGCATATATATAAATGACAGCGTGCAATTCAATTATATGTAAATCTGAAAACAATTACAATCCTAGATATGGACAACTAACAATACAGAAGTATCTAAAGAAAAAGTAACAAGTAGCAAAAGATAAACCATATTACTAACACTTAACATACGAGGAGCAATAATAAAGATGGAAGAGGCAACAAGATTTTTGCATGAAAAACCTTTGAAGTGTGAGAAGTAAAAATCATAGCCACAAGCCTGTAAATCGAGCTGCACTATGATGAAAATAGGCATAAAAAGTGTCTCAAACAAATGCACAACCCATGAATAGTAGACAAACAAATTACCAAAGTAAATAGTTTACAAATAGAGAAAGAAGATGAAAGAACTAGAAAATTTGTATGCACTGCAGACTAAATATCAACAACCACAGGAAAGGAATCAGCAATGACAGTTAAAGTTCAAGAAAAATGTGTGCAGAAACTGCTGACACAATTTTAGTTTAATGCAACGGTTAATGAAGTGAGACACGAATAGGATTCTTTATATTTTGGATCTTTCTCCACAGAGGAAAGGAGCTCACAACTAACAGTTCAAGAACATTCCTTCATGATGGAGCAAAATTATGAAAGACAATTTAGTTTTTGATTTTAACCCTTTCTTTTGTCCTTAGTCTATCAAATGACAACAAAATTACAAATTATAACTATTTGAATAAACATTTATTTTAGTGTTTACATATACTATATTAGATTTCTAGATCGTGATTTAATTATAGAGAAGCAGAGTAGACAAGTTATGATACGTTATGCATGTGAAATACAATATTGATCAGCAACTAATAAAAGAATTGTCAAATGCAACACTTACAGCATCTCAGTAATAAAATAAGATAAAGGAATGCAATGCTAAGTCTTATCCACTTCGGTTTGACTTCAATCCATTTACACCTAGATATCAAGTGCCAATTTTATCTGTACAAGTAGGAATCATATAATCAATCAAGAGCAATAGTAAATATGAAGAAAGTGCGTTTTCAACATGTCTATATGAAATAAAAAAAAAAAAAAAAAGAAGAATGAAGGCTGAAGAATGCAGAAAGAAAAAAGGAAAAATGTTCAGAGTTTACATGTTAGCAAAAGTGTACGATAATTTTATTGAGCTCAATATGCTATTTATCACCAACAAAGTGTAATTTTAACATTGTTGAGCTAAAAATAAGAATCATGATGTTCATTCAACATATATCTGGAAGAGTAGTAAGGCATCAGGTCATCAATTTCAATGGTCAAATTCGTTTATTATTAACCTGTCAACTTTTCAGTCATATTTCTAGTTAGAATAGGAGCTATTCTAGTAAACCACCTGGTTTTAATATTTAAGGGGTCCTTTTTACCCTCTCCTTTATTATATTCATTAAAGAAAAGGTAAAGTCCACTTATTAATATTAAGAAATTATCAGCAAAAAATCTATCATTGTCTTCCAGAATTGCTATAAGATGTAGAGTTGTTACAATATTCATCATAAAGCTGTTGGACGGTTATATTAGACACCAATATTGAATGCTTGTATTAGACTCTTGGAAATAGTTAATGGGAACTCTGCTCTAAAATAGCTATTGGGAACTATGACGGGTCTATTCAACGCATTATAAAAGATTTGTGATAAAACAAAGGACTTATACATATAAGAGAGAAAGGAGCAGAAACTGATTTGGTTTGTATTCTTTCTATATTATTATATGTTCCATCATTTTATGGTATCTCATGTAGTTAGCAATATACAATGTTACTGTTAGATAGGTGTAAAATTCTTAATTCGCAATTTACACGGAAAAGAATAAGAGGTATCCTAATAATTAAAATCAAGTAATTACCTGTGATCCTTTAATCAATTCCAAGCTACTTTCTTTAGTTCTTCAATTCATGTTAGTAATAACAGGAGTACATCCTTGGCATATTTACATAGCATGGGTTGCACGATTCACACACCCAAAGTCGATCGATATCCTCATTATGTGATTTTAGGTATTGAGATTGCCCCACCCATGCTTGTCTTCTTTGTTTGGCTGTACATAAAAAATTATAATTGAAAACACACAAATTCTTAGCCGTATCATATTGTAAAATTAAATATATAATTTGATTCATTGCTAAAAGATTAAAAGAAATACATAGCTCTGATCATACATACCTCCATTTGGAAGATTAAAAGAAATATCATCTCAATTCTCCAACACTTTAACCCCTTCCGGCAGAGACATCAACTTGGGGCAATTTCGAATTTCATACCGTTGCAGCATTGTTATCCATTCGGGTATACATCTTAGATTCGAACAATTCCGAATTTTAAGACTTTCTAAAGTGGAAATATGCTGAAGCCCCTCAGGCAAAGACTCCATTTTCGGTATGTTCCTGAACTTCAACGTACGCAGATTTGTAAGTTCTTTCCATTGCATTCCGTAACAATCGTCTTCATCATTGCACAGATCAAGCTCCATGCAATTTAAAACACTCAAATCACGCACTGTAGTGAGATGTTGAAGGACTCTGGATAGAGATTTTAAACCATTTATCTCTTTTATCTCAAGAATCTGCACTTTGGAATGACTGATTTGTTGTAATATCTTCTCATTCACCTCAGTAAGGAGTAAAAACTGAATATCTTTGTGTGGTGGAAATGAAATTATATTTGGGCAACTTCTAATAACAACATTATCAAGACTGAGTAACTGGTGGAAACAATCTCTAGTTCCTTCTTCATCACACCTACACCATCCTTTAAGATTATATAACTTTTCAAGGACGACCTCTTTGAGTGATGGAAAAGAGGTTGATGAATTATCATTATTGATATTGCTGTCTATCCACTCTAGACAAGGCAAATTACGAAGTTCTAGACGTTTTATCAGATGCAATGGCGGGAGGTATTGCAATCTCATGGAACTATCTATTTCCATACGAATCAAATTTCTGAATGGGAAGATGAAACCAGAGAGTGTCACACCTCCAAATCCTTCTATCCTTAAGGACTTGATGTTGGGGTGAAAATGTAGGCCCTCTAAGATTAAAGAATCTTTATCCATGTCATTCTCATCGGCAACAATTCGGCTGTCCCAAGTAAAACTCAACCTGCGAAGATGGGACTTCTCCATTAAATTCATATCCGCAGCTTCTGATGGGTTATCCCTCAAGCATTCCAAGCCTTTTATGTCTAGATATTGTCTCAAATTATTTAATCCTCTTAGTTCACTTGGCCCACCACTATGTCTGAATTTCTTATTCAAAATAAACAATGATAATGTTTGAAGATTAGACAATTGTCCTATGCCACGTGGTAGAAAAGTCAAATTATTACAACAATCAAATTCTAGATGTCGAAGACTTATCATCTTCCAGAGATCGTTAGGCAACTCTCTCAATTTAGAACAACCAGTAAGTTCAAGAGTTTCCAAGTTAATTAACTTTGTTATGGACCTCGGGAGCACCTCAATCTGACAATTAAAAGAAAGATTGAGATATCGAAGATGTTTGAGGTTGTAAATACAAGATTGAAACATTCTATAATTTAAATGATTAAGGTCCAACACTCGTAGTTGTTCCAAACTTGACAAAATCAAATTATTAGCAGACACGTTGAGTGATTCATTGTAACGCTGCCTTGGCAATAGAATTGTCCTTAACTTGTTTTCCTTGAAGAGATGACTTTGAACTTGCCCCCATAAATCCAACGAAAAATCAAATGACAAATGATGTGTTCGTTTCTCAATCTGTTGTCCTTGTTTTGTGACTATGACACAATCATGTCTTGAAATAGATATTGCCATGTCATGCATAAGATCATGGATTTTGCAAATATAGATACCACCAGATAAATTTCTTTGTAAATCTTGAAAGAAAGATCTATGAACTAAATTCATAAAGTACTCATAACCAACATCTTCTAAACATATGCTTTCATTTGATGATTGAACAAACCCTTGAGCCACCCAAAGTCTAATCAAATATTTCGTATCAATAACATAATCCTTGGGAAACAACGAACAAAATGTAAAGCATTTTTTTAGGTGGATGGGTAGATGATCATAACTAAGTTTGAGAATTTGAAATATTTTATTGCCTCCTTCTTCATCAATTTTCACAAGATCTTTATCCTTGAAGTTTAACCAATTATGTTCGGTTTCCATAGAATACATTAAGCTTCCAACACATCTAATGGCTAAAGGAACCCCTGAGCATTTTTTCACAATGTCCTTACCAATAGACACCAACTTCTGATTCTCTGGCTCTTTCCCATCCACAAAAGCTAATTGGCTAAATAATTTCCATGTTTGCTCTTCATCTAGACCCTTTAAAAAGAAAGGTGAAGAGGTGCCTGATATCTTAGCTACCCTCTCACTTCTTGTGGTTATGATTATTTTACTTCCTTTTGCTCCATCTCTCAATAGTGTCAATAATTGAAGCTAGAGCTCACGATCCTCATTCCATATGTCATCTAAGACAAGCAAATATTTATTTCCCTCAATTTTTTTGCGAAGCTCCTGTTGCACTCGATCCATCTCATCATTAGTTTTAGATTCTATAATCTTTTTAGCAATAGTTTTCACATCAAAATCATCAGACACACACACCCACATTTTCAACTTGAAATGCACTCCAACTGCCTCATCGTTGTATAAGAGTTGAGCAAGTGCAGTCTTACCAAGTCCTCCAATTCCAACAATAGAAATAATTGAAACATTTTCTTTCGTATCCATATTGGTATTCAACAACAATTCTAAAAGATAATTCTTCTCGTTCTCTCTTCCAATAACATATTCCCCACGAACAAAGGAGTGAGTTTCTCTTTGCCTTACAACTTGTTGCTCAAGATGACGGTTAGTTAATTGAAAACATCTTCTATCAACATTAAGGGCTTCTAGTCTCTTCCCAATATCCTTAACTCTCTTAGTCATTTTGAAAGTAAACAAAAGCATATTGGAAGAAGAGAAGAAGATGCGAACCTTTTTGGCCTTTTTATCTTTTGTCATTAGTTGACGTTGCTTGTCTTCGGTAGAGAAGTCATCAAGCAAGTTATCAGCATCATCAAGTGCATCTTTGAGCTTGTCCAGCCACACTTCAACCTGATGGTTGGTGCCCTGCTGCTCCTCTGCATCCAACACCACAGCCTTGATATCTGACATGTTCTCCACCAGCCTTTCAAGATCATCTCTCATGCGCCAGTTTTCAACCACCAAATGACCCAACTTCGAGATCAATTTTTCGATGATGTTGAACAAAAAACCTTCAGCCATCTTCTCAAAAGTGAAGATTGTGTACAAGTTTTTTATTTTCCTTAAACTCAGAACACAAATTTTGAGAGTGAAGATTGCTTTTGGAAAATGTGATCTATGAGTATTCACAATGGTGAGAGAGCAAAAGCAATTATTTAAGATGGCTGGATGATTCACTGGATTCCATAATAAGAAAAGTATATTATAGATAGATGACAAGAAAGCAAAATCAATAATTGATGCCACCACAGGTAGTGTGACTTTATCCTGTACTGTAGATAAGAGATGGAAAAATACAGATGGTGAATAGGGTGGGTATATATATTAATTAATACTATCATTACATGGACTATTCTGTACTCCAATATTGAATTATTTGGGGGTAATGATGTCGGCCAAACTAATAATGCGTTTTATTCTTTTATACGAAAATTATATTTTAATTAGTGACGAAAAGGTAAAGTCTGTTTCTCAATCGAAATAAAGAGAGGGAAACAAGTGCGAAATTGAGCAAATAATTGAAATGAAAAAAAGGAAGAAAAAAAGAAAAGAAAAGAAATGTCCAATTGAATTAGTTTGGCCCATTCGCTCTGCCTAACTCATCACGAGACAACATTTTTATTATTCCGTTGGATTTGACCAATCAACTCTTAGTGGGTGGCGGTCGAATAGATCGACCCATGTGCCAATAACTATAAAATATAAAAAATAAAAATTATTAATTAATTTTTATATAACAAGATAATAAAATATTTTAAATCACTATAAATTAATATAATAAATATAGAAAAAAAATAATAAATTAATAAATTATTTTATATTTGTAATAATAAAAATAAAAATAAAATAAAATGTACTAATTATAACAAAAAATTAATAATTATATATTAATAATATAAAATAGTTTTACACTATTATTTAATTACAAACTATTATGTGTATAATAGTATTTATCGAAGAAAAAGTAAAAATTCCTGAAAATATAGTATAAAAGGAAAAGTATATTATCTTGTGATGTAATAACTTTTTGTCATTACAATTTAATAAATTACGTACTGAATATTTTGCTTTCTTACCTACTAGTTAACATAAAATTATCATATATCTATGAAAAAATATAATTATCATATAAAATAATCTAAGACATCATTTAGAGATGTTTAAGTGTACTTCGTCTAAATAATTTCATGTTGGAGATAAAATATTATCATGTAAATCATTTATCATTACTATTTATTAAAGTGATAGATAATGATCATTACAAGAAAGAAGTGTATTAGTGACGGAAATTTGTGACCAAAATCAGCGGTTACTGATTGATTTAGTGACAAAAATTAGGTTCAAGTGAAGATTATATTTTTGCTATTGATTTAGCGACCAAAAAAATGAGGTTAAAAAAGTAATTATAAATTGAAAAGGTAGCGACCGAATAGGGGAAAATGAAATCTTTTAACTTTGCGATTGAATTAGCGACCGAAAATTATTAAAAATAAAAATATATGTATTTAGCGACGGAATTAGCGATCGAGTATAAAAATAATAAAAAATGTATAAACGAACTTTTAACCACCAAATTAGCGACGGAATATAGAAAAACCAATACCTTTGATTTTGCAATCGAATTAGCGACCGAAAATTAAAATGTTTAAAATAAAAATAACATTTAACGAAGGAATTAGAGATCGAAATTAAAATAATATTAAAAAATAAAAAGGAACTTTTAGTGACTGAATTAGCGACGGAAGTGGGGACCCAATACGTTAGATTTTGCGACCAAATTAGTGACCGAAAATTAAATATAATAAAAAAAAAGAAACTTTTAGCGACCGAATTAGCGACAAATGGAAAACTGAAAACTTTGATTTTGCGACCGAATTAGTGACCAAATATAAAAAAGGATTAAGCGAAGGTACTAGCGTTTATTTGTGATTAAAAGAGTATTTTGAGTTTTTATTTCTTGTAATGATGGTTATGAAATTTATTTTAAATGAAGTGAGTGTATTTTTAAAATAAAAATAAATATAGTATTTGTGTATTTTAATTATATAATTTGGTTATTTGTGTAAATAATTATTTTATTTGTAATTATATAAGTTCTTTGACTCTATATGTCTTGTAATTAGTGTATTGAAGTTTATTTTACAAGAAGTGAGTATAATTATTTTAAAAGTAAAGTAGATTTAGTAATTTTGTATTTAAATTTTATATATTTTCTATATTTATCTAAATAATAGTATGTTTAGCAAAAAAAATTTTTAATTAAATGAGTCATTTGACTCTATATTTCATGTAATTACGGAGTTGAATTTTATTTTACATTAAGTTAGTGTAATTATTTATAGAATAAAATAAATGTAATAATTTTCTTTATAAATTTAATATATTTTCTATATTTATCTAAATAATAGTATGTTTAGTAATAATTTTTTAATTAAATGAATCATTTGACTCTATATATGTGACACCCTTCTACCCGAATACTTAGATTAAAATAATAATGTAAATAAAAAGGAAGACAAGGTAATAGTTAAAACCAAAGAAACACCATTCGTATTAAGGATAAAAGGTTCACATGGTCATTAAATAAGTAGGTACAAAGTTTTCGAGAAGATTTTAAATCTAAATATTATAATTAAAAAAATAAAGTCATTATCATCTTCAAAATAAGATCTTCAAACAACAAAAGACATAGAACAACTGTTCTAAATTCCAAAGCCCTGATGTCATACTAATCAGAGCAAGATCCCGCCCCTTCAAAACTTGGCACCATGAGTACCTTCAACATTACCTAAAAGAAAACAACAAGAGAGTACGGTGAGAAATAGCATTCAATCATATATAAATGCAGATAGTATCCCAAATCTCACCCATTACCGTACCCAATTACTAACAGTTAACAAATACTCATATATCAATCATACGTTCCATCACATTCAAAATCAATCACATTCAAAATCAATCACATTTTATTCATGTTTACAAAATGCATATGCTCGCACAATGCATATGCTCTTCACCACACTTAAGAGTCTCGATTCGGAACTCCACACCATGGGCGAACCTCCTCAATCCCCTTAGTTATCACTAATGTTGGCCACACCATTAAACACCTCATATGGTCGGTGTATCGCACAGTTAAACACCACCTATGGCCCGTGTGAAGACATTTTACACAACCGTTAAACACCACCTATGGCCGGCGTGTAGCATGGTTAAACACCACCTATGGCCCATGCATATGAATGTCCTTCATCATTAGTCCACCCTATTGAACACCATTTTTGGCCAGGGTCCCCTGTTAAACACCACATATGGCTAGGGTATTATAGCCATGTCTAGCTTCTCATGCATCTCATGTCCATGCTCAATGCATTCTCATCCACATTCTCATTCCCATGTTTCATACATCAATCACATAGTCCATAATCATGCCAAAATCATATCAATTTAGCCATCATTACCATAAATCATTTATAAGAATGCATAGAAACGCACATAAAACATCATTGAATTCCACCCAATTTCACCATTACACACAAGAGTCCCGAATTGAACCTCAACCATGAATAACCATGAACAACCACAAGAATCAAGTAATTAAGATGATTAACCATACAATTGCAAATGATGTATTTGCCACATATTTCTTTTGCCACATATTTTTCTGTTTCTATTTTTGTTTTCTTTCTATTTTTCTGTCTCTCTACCTGTTATTTTTCTATTTTTGATTCTATTCTTCTCTTATGCATTTCTGTTTTAATTCAGTCATCTTTTTGTTTTTTTTTTCTATTTTTCTAATTCTATTATCTTTTTGTTCTTCTTTTTTATTTTTAATCCTATTCATAACACTTGTGCATTCTGATACTAGTATTATTCCTAATTCTTCTGATCTTGATAATTCTGCTCCTAGCTCCAATGAAGAAAGGAATCAGTTGCACATTGATGCCATGATGTATCAACCGTGGTGTCCTCAATATCCCGAATAGGATGGAGCCTGGTCATACGAGAATTATCCATCTAAGCTAACAATTGTGTTGCCTGAGTTTTATGATTTTGCAGGTAACACTCATCATTTTGATAATGGGGGATCCACGACATCCAGAGGAAGGAATGAGATTTCTGCTACTGACAATCAGAGATTTGAAGGATACATAAATGGATGTGGCATGTGTGGTTTTGTAGGACATCCACCCAATGATTGTCCCATTTTGCAAGAACTACCACCTCCATTCAGACCACAATTGGTACAAGAAAGTTCCTTAGAGGATTTAATCAAGCAATTGGCCATGAATAACATTCAATTCCAAAAGAATGTGTCTTCCACACAACAACCAGTGCAGCAACTTAATAGTTCACCTTCTCTAGAAGATTTGATACAATAGTTTCAATAAAATAACATGCAGATTCAGCAAAACAACATGCAGTTTCAACAAAATACCATGCAGATTTAGCAAAACAACATGCAGTTTCAACAAAATATAATTACCACAATGCAAGAGTTGACAACACAGATTGGTCAACTGGCCACCACGATAAATCAATTGCAGTTCGAAGATTTTGGACAAGTTCCTTCCTAAGCCATTCTCAGTCCAAATTCAGAGAATTCAACCACTATGCTGAGCTTTGCTGACACCAGTAGTGTTGCCAACTCCATGCTTGCTGCTGCCGACTCTACTAAGATGGTTGAGATTGACGACTACGTGCCAACTGTTTTTGATCTGGCTGATGTGGTTAAGATTGCAAATTATATGACTGATGTTATTGATCTTACTTATATGACATCGGATGAGATTTTAGACCAAGTTACTAGGGTCGAGATAGTTGATCCCGCATGTGTTAATGCTGACATTACTAATCCCATGTGTGTTGATGCCAAGATGGTCGATCCCAAATATGCTAATGTTGATAATGCTTTTGCTGATAGAGCCAAGGATGCTGATTTCTCGGTTGACAAGTCGGATAGTGTTAATATGACTGAAATGGCCAACTCTATAATTTCTATGTCAGACCATGCCAATATATTAGAAGTTGCCAACTCTATGATGGAGGTTCTGAGTCTTGCAGATATAATTGAGGTTGCCGACTCCGAGGTCAATATTTTTGCTTTTGCCAATATGCCTGAAATGTCGGATTCTATGGCTAACGTGTCCAACTTTGCCAATGTGGTTGATAGTTTTAACAGTGCTAATATAACTAAAGTTTTAGATTTTGGGACTAAAGTGTCAGATTTTGTTAATAATTTTTTAGCTCATGAACCATCACTTGCCGATTTAGGTAATCAGAGCCAAAACCGCAACCAGGCCAAATTCGTGTCTGACCCTAAATGCCAAATCCGTAAGAAAGCCGAGACCGACTCAGCACCCCAAGGCCAAAACCTGGTGTGGGCCGAAAGAGACTCAGGTGAGGAGACTAATGCCTAGTCCGGCATGAGCATATGGTTGAGAGTCGAAGGCAACTCAAACAACGAGAACCAGAAGCAGCCCAAAGTCGAATCCATTTTGGACAACCATGTCCGATGGCAGAAACCAATCAAGTCCGACTCTAGCGGCCAACGAGGAGCCAAGTCCGATTCAGGCAGTCAAAGCTAGAACAATCAAAGGTCGAAACCGACTCGGCACACCACTTATTGAATCCAAGCAAAGTCGGCCAATCAAGCAATCAAACAGCAGTCGTGTCTAGTTCAAGTGGTCGAAACCGATATCAAGCAAAGTCTGAATGTGCCCTCGGTAGCCAATGCAGCAACTTGACGGATGCCGAGACTATATCTGGTAGCCGCATCTACACATGGACAACTGAAATAACACGCGACCATCCGACTCTACATTCGAAAAGTTGAATCCACTCCTGGCAGCTGAGTAAGGAATCCACGAATGAACCTTCTTCACTTTGCTCACCAGCAACAGAATCAATTCCAGTGTCATCCATATCGCAGCCATTCCATGCATTAGTAAATTTGCTTTCTAAATTGACTAAACACTCTAAATTTTTTGGAAATATGGATTTTAAGAATTCTGTTAATTGTGAGTGTACCTGTACTAGATTAACTAAATCTTCTCTATGTGTGAAATGCAGCAATGACACTAATCCCAATGCAGGAGTTATAGGCAATATTACAAAGAAGCTACTGAAGGATATCATGTTGAAACTATCAAAATGGATAAGGAGAAAGCTCCCCCAAGTTGTAGACAACAGGAGCGTAGGAAAAATATCGGATATCAGATTTTGCACATTCTTTCCACCCTGAAAAAACAGTATTTCTATTTCACCCCTTCCTTTGCGCTCATATGCTTTGCATTGAGGACAATGCATCATTCAAGTGTGGGGGGGTGTTCCGTAAGAGGGTGACGGTTTGTTTGGTTTTGTTTTGTTTTTAGTTTTGTTATTTTGTTTTTATTTCATTCCTATTCTATTTCATTTTGTTTCTTTTCTTTTTATTCCAATTCTGCTATTTTTATTTTTCTTGAGTCTGTATCAGCCTTGGTTCCATTTCTGCTGGGTCCGGACTAACTTCAGTTTTTGTTCAATTTTGGTTTTCAGTTTCGTTTTATTTTAATTTTCCTAGCTGACTTCTAATTTTGGATTGCCAATTACTGAGAAAACTATTTTGAAAAATTCTGGATGGATTTCTTTGAGTAAAAATGAAACAGAAAAAGGTATGCATGACCTTGGATGGAAGATTTTTCAAACTTGACAAGGAATAAAATTTTTGCATCTTTGGGCAATGAGTGATTGAAAAACTGAAAAAGAGGAACCTTCAATGATTGATAAACCATCCGTGTGAGAATTTTCAAGCCTTACATACATAATGGCTTTACATCTTGTCATCCTTTCCTTTCTTGTGTGATATTTGCATTCATGACAACTGGTTACTCTAGATTTTGCCTTGACTCTCTGGATACATCTCGTTTCGCATGCAGGAGTGATATGATCTAGGCCATGTTTCTAATTAGCCCCGAGCCAAATGGACCTACTTTGCAAATTTTATCCCTTGTTTACCCACTTTGAGCTTGAATAACCATTTTTTTCTAATATGACAACTCATTACAAGCTAAAGTCGAAAAACCATGATCAACCTCAAGGGGACAGAGGAGCTTTGGAATTATTTTGGGAGTGGGTCTCGTTCAAGTGTGGGGGAGACACCCGGGGACATAGCAAGAGCAGTGCAAGAAATCCGGGGAGACACCCGGGGACAAACTATGCAAGAAATCTGTTAGGATCAAGGAAATATATAATTCGGGTAACTATGCAAGAAATATGCCAAGATCAAGGAATTAGCGATTTTGTAGGATTAGATTTAGATTTAGCCGCAGCTGCCCTGCATGTATATAAGGGCATGCCTTGGCACATTTCATAGTGTGGAAAAACAGTGGGATTCTAGACCTATCACCATCAACAACTGTAGACATTCCAAGCTAGCACAGTGGTACACGAAGTTTCAGTAAGATGTCTCTCTCAATCAAGGAGGTATGGGATTAGGATTTGGGAAGCTAGAAGCTGTCGGAGGTGATCGCTCGGTATAGTCGGCGCACTCCGGTGGGCGGAAACCTCAACTCCTGGCCATCACTGGTGCACTACTACTGTTCTTCCAAGGCGATCGTCATGGAAGGCGAACTGTCTGGAGAACACTGAATTTTCACCTTTGTATTCAATTCTAATTTCAATATTATAACTGGTTTGCAATTCTATCTCTTAATTATAATTCCTGTGCTTTAATCTACTTTTGACCTTGCTACGATTGCACATTGTTAGGAGTAGATTACGTTAAACTAGGACCGATTGGAACTAGTTTAATAATTTGATTAGGTAGAGAACCTAAAATCAACCAAGTACATACTCCGTGCCAACTAATGACGTAGCGATTGTGTAAATCCTCAGTATGGCAATGGACAAACGTTCGACAATTGTAGTAAGAATCTAAGTTTGATTCGGAGTATAATCCTAAGTAAAAATGGCAAACTGTTATGTGTTGATTCTTGAATTAGTACAGTAAGTTAGTATAGATTAGTATAGTTTACTTTTCTGCGCTTAGTTTATTTTCTACACTTAAACACAAACCCCTCTATTTACTGCTTTTCTAGAGTCTGAGACCGAGTCAGTCCAACTCCTTCGCGTCTATCTAAGACCGAGTCGGCATTCTGCACTAAATGTTTTCTACATTAACTCTGATTTTCACACTTAGCACAATCTGAACACACTGTGTCCTTGAGAGAATCGAACTAGGCTAGCTATACTATAATTAGCTTTAGTATTTATTTGAGGCGTGTAAGACTACTAAAAACCCGCTTATCAGTGGCAAAGCCATATCATATTTTTTGGACCAAGTTGAGCTTCAAGCTACTCACTTATATGTTCTTTTAAATTGTGAACATGTTGAGCCATATTTAGAGTAAGAATTTCTAATTATAGATGTTACTCATGTTATGTTGACCAGTATGATTAATATACTTTTTCATTATAGTATATATACTGAGTTTTTACGAGAGCTTAATCCCACAGCTTCAGATGCTGAAATTGACAATGACATTTCGTCAACATTTCCTACATGGTTCAAATAATATGTACGTTAATACTTTTTGGTATTATTTAAATGTTATATTGTCCACCCTAATATAGTGTATAATGTTGGTCATTTAATTTTTTAGGTTCTAAATTCAAAAAATAATATTCAAGACTCATTATTGGTTAATCTGGCATGCAGGCCTAAGAGAAAAGTTTAATCATGGCCTATGTACATTATCAATGGATATAAATTTCACACAATTGACTGAAGTGAAGGCATGAATTCTATAAATCACGGTGTTTATGTACGAGGAACTAACGATCAATTAGAATCTGACTTTTATAGAAACGTGACTGATATCATTCAATTAGAGTATATTGGTTTCCTAATAATGAAGTTAGTTCTATTCAAGTGTGATTGGTTTGATAACACTCCTAATATAGGAACAAAAGTACATAACAAATATGAGATTGTTGAGGTACGGGCAACACGAAGATATAATAAAGCATACAATCCTTTCATATTTGCACAACAAGCTAAACAAGTTTATTACACAACATATCCTGAGGGACATCACAGTTGGTTGGCTGTAATCAAGACAAAGGAAAGGAGTATAATTGTTAATAATACATTATCTCAGATTGAGCAAGAGGCTCTATACCAAGATGATGACTTTGTTGGGCTTCAAGTAGTATTGCATATTGACTTAGTTGTCATTAACAAATCTCTTGGTGACATTGATGGTGGTGGAGAAGAAGTAGATACACAATTATTAGATTAAACAGAATTATAAACTAGATGAGGATGAATACATAACAATTGAGAGTGAAAGTGAGAGTGATTTAACTGAAACAGATACCTCTTAGGTAATTTATACAATAACATGAATTACATTTTTTGTGTTAATTACTTTTTACATTTGTATGACCATTGTTTGTAACAATTATTTGTAGTGATTATGACAGGAAAGATAAGCAACACATTTTGGTATCGTAAAAACGATCAGGTTTGATTTTCTAAGTTCTATTAGTTTCCTAAACCCTAAACATTTTATATTTCACTATATTCATTAATCTTTAGTCCTAATTGTGATATACAACAATTACTACATACAGATGGCAAATAGAGGTACAAGTGATGGTCGTAGACCACCTAACCGTGGCAAAGGTCGTGGTGTTAGTTGGAGAGGTCAACCTACCATCAACTCCCCTACTTCCATAAATCACATCTCAACGTTAGAGTCCACAATTCCCATTGACCAACATGCCATACTTCCTACAGTTGAAGAAGAACAACAACCTATCGAAGTAGGTGATATAATAGTCACACCTTTAACACTACAAGATTCATTCACACCTGAAGGTCCATCTCCACACTCTCAACATGTACTAGATCAAAGGCCTTTCCTTCAAGTAATAGATAATGAGTAAGTCAATATTAATATAATAGTTCATCTTTCAAATAACATTCTTCAAATATGTACATTTACAAAATCATTCTCCATAGATTTACACCATCCCATGGTCCTGCTCGTGTGATCTCATGAATCATTAAACAAAAATTTGATGAACCATGGCCGAGTTGGAAGAAGGTACGACCTGAAGTTCGCGACCTATGGTTTGCAGAGTTCAAGGTAATTTACATTTTTGGTTCAATTTTAATTGTATTGTTCATTTTTTTTCCATTTTGCTTAATTACTTTTTAATGCAGAAAGAGTATAGTTGGGATCCATCACACGAGAAAACTATCAGAGTCATTTTTGAGCAAAAGGGTTCACGCATTTACAAAAATACAATGAATAAGATTAGAAATGGTCACAATGCAACTTGGATTCCACCCAATGTTCGAACATGTTCGAACAAGTTTGGACGAACATTGGGCTTCTACAAATTTTCAGAATAAGAGGTCGATTAACAAGGCAAATCAAGCTATTAATAAAGGATCCTTAACATATTGTGGTGGATCTATATATACATCGACTCATTACAAAAAAATGGTAAGTTTAATTGCTTTTTATTTTACTTAATTGATTGGTTATATTATAATTTCAATTTTTGTTTAAATTTAAGTAGGCTACACAACTGCAACAATCGCCAACTGCTTGGGAGGTGGTAGAGAAAACCAAAAAATTAAAGTCTGGAGAATGGGTTAATGACAAAACTCGTGAACTTGCGGTAAATTCAATCTTTTACCTTTTTTAACATTACTTTAAAGTTTATTAACTATTAATAAAAGTCGAATTAAATATTCAACTTTTTTTTGAAGCTGAAATATGAACAACGACGACAAGAAGTCCAAAAATCTACCACGGAGGAAGCAACATCTGCAAATGACTCCAATTCTATACCGATCAACGACAATGACATATATTTAGAAGTTGTTGGAGGTAAGAATGAAAAATGGAATGTATATGGACTTGAGAATTTAACCAACAAGTTCGTGCATTCAACACATATTCCAACTAATAGAATAGACATGGCAATGGTACAACAAATGGAAGAGATGCGTGAAACAATTCATAAATTGAATAACGAACTTCAGGAAAAAACGGCTAAGGAGAAGTCACTTGAGGAGAAAGTGGTGCAATTGTTGCATAATCATGAGGAGCAAAGTGAGTATATATAACAACAAAATCAACAAATGCAACTTATTGTACAACACTTGCAATTGAAATTTCTTATGCCACCCCTACCTCACCAAATAATAATGATGACCATAGTGATAATGCTTAAGATGGTATCTTTAAGATGATGTAATAGACAATTATTTTCACAATGTTTAGGATAATTATGTTCATAGTTATTATGATTTTGAATTTTTAGTAATCATGTTGATACTTTTAATTGTTAATGTTTCCATATATAATTGTTTATTTCAAATTTGTTATTGTATGTTATTTATAGTATGATTAAATTTTTTATTATTTGATAAATATTTGGTAGGTTCATAATATATATTACTAATTTTAAGAAAAGAAAGGAAAACGAAAAATTTTAGTGACCGAAATATTCGATCACTAAATCTGTCGCTAACGTAATTTGCAACTTTAGTTTTAGCCACCGAAATAGAGACGGATTTCAGCAACCGAAACTTTTATTATATTATACTTCTGAAACATATTAGTGACCGATCATTTAAATATAATTAAATTTCAAAATTGATTTAGAGACCGAAATAGGCATCCATATCCGTCGCTAAATTTCAAACTAACATTTGTATACCAAATTATATAGCCACCGAAATTTTCTGTCACTAATTTTGCCACAAAAATCAAAATCGGTCGCTAATTCGTTTAGTGACTAGGGTTTTACCCACCGAGTTGATTCGGTCTCTATTTCCGTCGCTAAAGGATTTAGCCACCAAATTTCAGATTTAGCGACCGACTATGGCATTTAGAAACCGATTTTTATGGTCGCTAATATTGAATTTTTTTGTAGTGGAAGATCATTATTAAATAATTATTTTTTCTTTCTAGCTAGTTGGACAAGATAGATGTAATACGAAGGAATTTACTACATTATCGATTAAGAATAAATATTTAGAGCACATTTTCACCTCCGAGTGCATGGATGAAGATTCCAGCTTAACTAGTGATCTCGAGTTTAAGTCTTGCATATATAGCTGCATTAAATACTTAAAAGAGACAATGTTTACTGCCCATAATGGTCCTATCAGACTCTTCGAAGATGGTTTGACAAACATCTTCAAGGAAGATCAAGAGCAATTTGAGTTTAAAATGTGGATGTGTGGCCAATACAATATCGACTATATCATAATCAATATCCCCTTCATATTCAACACAAGCAATCCTACTAAGTGTGTTTTTTACCAAAACAAGGTCCAAAGGCCTCTTTTCTCCAAGTTTACTCATAAAACCCAATTTTAGCAACTCAACACTTATTTCCCAAAATACATTTATTTGATTAGGTGACAAAGTACGATTCAAACACTCACATGTTTAAATACGATAATCATGAACAATACTTAAAAATGGTATAAACAAAAATTTGGTTGTTATAACCCCCCCTACTTATAAAGATTTATGTCCTCGAAAGTTACCTAAGGTAAACAACTCTAGATAAGAATATCGTATCTATCTCAATGTCACCTGAAGTTCCTCCTCAAACAACCTTAACAAAAGGAAACTCCTTACCTCTTAATTGTTTTGTCCTACGATCCTTAATCTTCATACAAGACACTTGATAAGACAAATTATCCCTGACTTGTACTTCATCCAACTCAATCACATGTGAAGGATTAAAAACATGCTTATGGATTTGAGAGACAAGAAAGACATTATGCAAATTTGCAAGAATAATAGGTAAGGCTATTTAATAAGCAACTTTGCCAACTCTTTTTATGATTTGGTAAGGACTAATGAAACAAGGAGAAAGCTTACAAGTCTTTAAAGCATTGTCAACCCCAGTCCATAGAGTGACTTTCAAGAAGACATGGTCATATCTGTCTTTGGACGCATCTCAGGCCATTCGATGCCAATTATGGATGAATCCATCTTTGGAGGCGACCATTTGATGCATCCACATTGTTTAGAAGCATATAAGGTTATTGGACACCCAATTTGGTTGTTCCCGTCTTTGGACGACCCTTTTGGATGAATCTACCTATGAACACCCCTTTTGGAATGCATTACATACTGCATATCTATTAAATTTAGGGTTTATATCCTATCAAATGGTGTAATCCCAATACTAGAGTGAAAGTTATCATTATAGGTGAACTCCACTATGGGTAATAGATTATCCCAACTACCCCTCTACTCTAACACACAACCTTTACAAAGATTTTCTAAAGATTGGATGGTTATCTCAGTTTGACTATTCATTTGAGGATGATAGGCTGAGCTTAAAACTAAGCTTAGTTCCTAAGGCTTGGTGCAATTTACCCCAAAATCTAGAAGTAAATTATAGATCTTTATCAAACACTATACTAAAGGGTACACCATGTGATCTAACTATCTTACTAATGTACAAACTAATTAGCTTTTCTAAACTACACATGATGATAATCATGATCAAATGAGTAGATTTAGTTAATCAATCCACTATAACCTAGATGGAATCCATGCTCCTTTGGATTTTAGGCAAACTTGTCATGAAATCCATATAGATTAGGGTGGGAATAAGTTAAGGAACACACATGCTATTAGGATTGGGATGACAAAAACATAAATGAAACTCTAACCATTTCTTCTCTCAAATTAAAGTTAAATTCATCTACTTGCTTACTTTTCTTTGCATGATTCTTTTTACAACTTTGAAAAATTGTTTGCTTAAACTACGTAAGGCTTCTTTGAAATTGGTCATCACTTACACTAGTGCTTGCGGGTATGATATCTAGACTTATTTTCTCGATATTATTGTGATAAAGTATGTTTGTCCTTCAGTGCATTTTAACATGCATCAAGTTTTTGGCATTGTTGTCCAGGACTAGTTGAGATATCAAAGGATAGAAATCCTAGTGGGATTAGTTTTTTTTTTTTTTTCTCTTCTTACCTTTTCCATTCTTTCTCTTCCTTTCTTTTCTTATTCTTTTAGTTTTGTTCTTTATTTATGCTAACCCGTTCTTAAGGGCCTTAATTACAATTTCACTTGGAGATTGAAATAGTTACTTGCAGGAATAGGAAATCATGAAGAATTAGGGTCAAACACGGAAACTAGTATGAACAATAAAACCACATACACCTCTAACATTACGAAGGTCCACTAGAGATAAGGCAACAAGATTACTTTATCCCTACCATAGAGGTATCCAACAATATTTGTTTCCTTTTGGTAAGGGCCAATAACTTTTAACTAAGACTTGCCTTAATCACCAAGGTGTAGAATTTGGGCCAGTTTTAGGGATTTCCTACTAAATTACCCTTGGCCCATTTGAATAAGTTTATATGCTTCACCAACACAGTGAAGATGAACAACATGCCCATTGATGTGATCCTCTTGGGGCTACTCCCCTTTTCTTTGACAAACATGGCACTAGAGTGACTCACATCCTTGCTAGACAGAGCCATCACCACATGTGATGAGTCCACCCATAGTTTCTTACTCGAGTACTTCCTTCTAACCAAATCTAACAAACTAGAGTATGATATCATGAACTTCTCTCACTTTGAGTAGAGTCATTGTACAAAGCTTGGTAGAGATTTTGGAAAATGCTCTACAAGTGACCTCACCATGGCTTCCAAAATGGACAATTGATCAAAATCTTCTATAGTGGGTTTTCCACCTTGAATTGGACTAGCATTAACAGTGCTTGTGGAAGGACAATCATGAAGAAACCTCTAGCTGAAGCTTATGGGATCATAAAGGACATTGCCTCTAACAACTATTGTTGTTCCACAAGAGACAAACACGTAACAAAGAGGCCAACTAGAATATACAAGGTAGAAGCAATGGCTATAAAGCAAAAGCTAGAGCTGCTCACCAAGTAGATAAAAACCTTGATACAGGCACGGTCTTAGTTCCTGCCATCTCCCCTTCCTGCATGTGAGAAACATGGGACAGCAAGCCGTGAGAGCAAGGGCTATCAAATGAGCAACTTCTTTGCCAATGTAGTAGAAGAGGCAAACTTCATCAATAGCTCTAATAGGAACCATATCGAAACTTACAACAAGCCGTCTATCATTCCAAAGTGTGGTTTCTTAAGTTAGAAGGGATAAATGGGTTAAATTCCCTATCCAAAGCTCTTTAAATCTCACTGCATCGCGGGACTTGGAAATTTCAAATTGTGAGGAGCTTGATCCGTGCAACGATGAAAACAGTTGTTACAACATGCAATGGAAAGAACTTAAACCTTTGTTGGTGGTTGTTCGCTAGCATCCCAAAAATGGAATATGTGCTTGAAGGGCATCAGCATGTTACCATTTTAGAAAGGCTAACAATTTAGTATTGTCCCAATCTTAGATATATACCGGAATGGATAACATTGCTGCAGCATCAAGTTGATGTCACTTACATGAAAGTGTCGTCCAAGGCAATTAATCTTCCACTTGGAGGTACGATCAGAGCCGTCAATTTGTTTTAATATTTACAAGGTATATTATAATACAACTCAGAATGTGGGTTTTTTATTTATACTTTTTCATGTTCAACTAAACAAAGAAGACAAGCATGGGAAGGCAATCTCCATATATAACTAAATCAGATTAGTTTCATAACTAATGGGGATGCCAAGGACTTCGAGCGTGGAACGTGCAACCCATACGAGGCAATTCATGGTAAGTTAATGATTGAGTTTACGTATCCTATATCTATAGAAATCTATCAAGAAAAATCAAAAATTGACATTTGCATAGAGCGAAGGGCTATTGCAGTGGTGTTTATTACCAACTTAAATTGAAGAACTATAGAGGAAAGTAGAAATTAACTTAAGGATCACGATTCACAGGTAATGACTTAATTTTAATTATTAGGATACCTCCTACTCTTTCCCCTATGAATTGTTAGTTAAGTTTGTACACCTATCTAACAGTAAATATTATTGCTAACTAGCTGAGATACCGTAAGTACGGCTGGATATTGACACAAAATTGTTTTAAAATTGATTTTTTATACATATATTTATTGTTTTTCTTTAGATTTAAATGATCATGTTGTTTAGTTCTCTTGAAAGTTCACAAAATAGAAAGTCTAAATATTTATTTAACTTTGGTTGCTCATAAAATTTGCTATATAGCAGATCATTATGAAAAATAATAGCAAGATGTGATGGTACTATTTAGTGACAAAAAAGAAAAGTTAGTAACCTGCCATCTCTATCCTGCTTCTCTATATTTAGTGACAGTTCTTGGTAATATTGTATTTCATATATATAATGTAACATAACATCTCTACCTTGTTTCTCTATAATTAAATAAGTATTTATAGGTATTTTACATCCAACAACAATTATGGTTAATGTTGATAAGTCGACGTTACTTTTCCTTTAAGAGGAGTGAGGATAAATGAATTCCCTTCTCTAAACCTTAACACCTTGTGGTTTCCTAGAATAGATCCTATCCAAAATGGAAACATGGCTTAAAAATTGACTAGATAACTATTTGAAAGTGACCATTGAAATTGTTGACTTGATGTCAATAATTCCTCTAATAGTTTCAATTATTAGTTAATGGAATTTTCTGACTAGGAGATATCTATGTAGAACGAAAGATTTTTGTTTTACCTTTTAGTTGAATGTTGGTGTTTTAGAAGAGAGACAGTTGCTAACAAAGAGTAAAAGTAAAAAACGAGTAAGAGTAGAGAGAGTAAAATAAAATAATAAACTTAATATACTGGTTGAAAGAGATATTTTTTTATTTAAAAGCAACTTAATTTAAATACATTGAGAAATAACTAACAAAGAGATCACATCCCATGATTCTAACAACCATTACTAATTAGCTAAAAATAGGGAATAAACTAATCCACTAACATCTAATGATAAATTCTAATTAAATCAAATTGACTTATTCAAACAAAAACAAATCCGAAATCTTCCTAAAACTATGCAACATCCAAAGGTAGTTCTCAACAATCCTCCTTGTTGTGGAGGCTGCAAACTCAAGTTTTTTTTTTAATCTTACTTTCAGTCTTTTAGCAATTTGACTCATTCTTGACACATCATGCTGATAATGGCAATTAGAACCATTGCGGCAACCCCTTGAACTGTTAAAGTATTTGCATGGTTTTTGAATTTTGAATTTCACCTCCTCCGTCGTGATGTTGGCACGTGGTCGTTTCAACCCTTGCCTCTACGTGTCTTTATTATGTGTACCACTTCTTCTAATAACTTTCCTATCGACATCTTTCACAACACCAGCAGAAGGTGGAGGCCTTGTAACTGAGTGACTTTTTGCTGGTTTAGCAGATGAAGTTGCAATTGTAGTTATAGAGAATGCTTTTTTCTCCTCCTTCATTGGATCAAGCGCAAATCTTTTTCCTTTCATTTCTAATTTGAATACCTTATTGTCATTTGCATCTTTGATCAAACACTGATCACTTTCAAAGATAACTTTGAAACTTTTTTGAATCAACTGACCAACACTCAACAAATTTTGACTGATGTTAGGTACAAATAACATATCTTTGATAAGTTTTGTACCTGAAATACTTTCAATTGCACTTGTGTCTTTTCCTTTGACTACAATGCGTTCTCCATTTCCAATTTTCACTTTGGAAACTATAGAAGTATCCAATTCCTTAAAGAGGTCACGACCAAATGTCATATGATTAGTGCAACCACTGTCAATTAACCACTTCTCGCTTGAATTGGAGATGGCAAAGCAAGTGGCCACAAAAAGCTGCTCCTCTCCTTCATCAGCAACTTGAGCAACATTCTTTTGTTGCACATTCTCTTGCGCATTTTGTGATTAGCTATAGCTTGTTGGATATTTGCTTTGTAAATTACATATTCATGTTCGATCTGATTGCACCTACTGCACTTTGCGTCGGGTCTCCTCCAACATCTAAATTGAGAATGGCCCATTTTTTCGCAATACTGACAAGGTGAGTAACTTTTCTTTTTACCCTTGCCTTTGTTTTGGTTGTTTGTTGTATTCTCGCTGCTTGTTGGCTGATTCTTCTTAAAAAATTTCTTTTCATTGTATCCAGCATCATGATGCTTTGCTGGAAGTGCACCTTCAACGGCACAATCTTCTCTCATCAACCTTCGCTGCTCTTGCACCATCAAGGCATGTAGCACTTCTGCCAAAGTGATCTTTGACAAATCCTTTGAGTTCTCCAATGAGGTTATGGATGCTTCATACCTCTATGGTACTGTTACCAGAATTTTTTCAACAATTCTAGAATCAGCAAAGTCACTGCCCAACAACCTTATCTTGTTGGCAATACTCAACAACTTGTCTGAGTATTTCTTGATTGTCTTAGACTCTTTCATCTTTTGCAACTCAAATTCTCTCATTAAATTTAGCACCTGCATGCTCCATATTCTTTCATCTCCAACATATTCTCCCTTTAGATAATCTCAAATTGCTTTTGCTGATTTGAGAGTCATATCCTAGTGAAGATTGTTGTAGAGACACCAGCAAAAAGGCATGATTTTGCCTTTGCTTTTCGGGTTTTTTTCTCCTTATGATTCTTAATCTGGGCCATGGTGGGATTGTCCGGCAGCAAAAGGACTTCATAATCCTTTTCTATAGCTTCCCAAAGATCCAAAACCACTAGGTAAGCCTCCATTTTGACGGCCCAAAGATCATAGCTTTCCCCATTGAAAACTAGAAGAGCTGTTTGGGAAAAGCTTACTTCAGAATCCATTTTATAGGTCCCGTAAGAAAAGAGCTCAGATACCAATTGTTGGTTTTTTAGAAGAGAGGCAGTTGCTAACAAAGAGTAAAAGCAAAGAATGAGCAAGAGTAGAGAGAGTAAAATAAAATAATAAACTGAATATACTGATTGAAAGAGATATTTTTTATCTAAAAGCAACTTAATTTAAATACATTGAAAAATAACTAACCAAGAGATCACATCCCGTGATTCTAGCAACCACTACTAATAACTTAGGTAAAAATAGGGAACAAAGTAATCCACTAACATCTAATGATAAATCCTAATTAAATCAAATTGACTTATTCAAACAGAAACAAATATGAAATCTTTCTAAAACTATGCAGCATGTAAAGGTAGTTCTCAACACTAAAGAATGTTTAATATTGGAGCTTTGTTGTTGATAAGTCTTAAAAATTTAGGTCAAGCCTAATCAACTCTACAAAACTAGTTTGTAAGTTGAAGGTTTCTCTTATTTATATACTATAATCAAGACATCTCATTAGTTGATGTGAAATCTCCAACCCGTTCCCATCATGTCGAGGATTGGACATCTACCAATACTTCGATAACGAGTGATTAGACATCTACCAATAAACTTAATAATAATCATTAGGATAAGCTCTAATACTATCTTATAAGGTAAGATTTGCTCCCACTTATATTGAGATTTAAACTATCATGTTGTTTAGTTCTCTTGAAAGTGACTTAGTCACAAAATAGAAAGTCTAAATATTTATTTAACTTTGGTTGCTCATACAATTTGCTATATAGCAGACCATGATGAACAATAATAGCCACATGTGATGGTACTATTTAGTGGCATAGAAAAAAAGTTATTAACATGCCATCTCTATCCTGCTTCTCTATATATATAGTGACAGTTCTTGGTAATACTGTATTTCATATATATAATGTACAAGTAAGGTAAAGGTTGCTCCTACTTATATACTATAATCAAGACATCTCATTAGTCGATGTGAGATCTCCAACTCATTCCTATCATGCCGAGGATTGGACATCTACAACTAATTCGATAGTGAGTGACCTGGTAGACTTAACAGCAATTATTAGAATAAGCTCTAATATTATCTTATAAATTTTGGTTGGACCTAACTCAACCTTACAGAACCAACTTTTTAAGGGAAGAGTTGTACCCACTTATATACTCTTGTTTTGTCTACCAAGTCCAAACTCAAAAAAAAGATCCCCCCTTTATCCCTGATTGTAAAGTGGATCTTTGTCCTTTAGCGGCGATAATTCCCATGACCAGAGGCAGGTGGGGTTAGTTGTGTCAATGCTGGAAGCTTCGATGCGGAAAATCGTGCACGCAACGTCCTAACACACCTTCTTCTAGTCTGACTTCATGATGAGCTAGGGAGTAGGCAGCCTAGGAGCAGGATCGGCTTTAGGACCGGCCGTCGGGTAGCGAAGGGCGACCGAAACGCAAATCGACCGAGATATAACGTAGGCCGACCGGTCCATAACATCGGTCGACCAGTACAACTGTAATCAAGCTATCTCACTTGTCAATGTAGGATCTTCAACAATTAGGCATGTTGAGTGTACACTTTTGTAGCTCAATAGAATTACTGTAAACTTTTGCTATTATGTAAACTATGAACATTTTTCGCTTTTTCTATTTGGATTGTTCAGCTTTCATTCTACCTTTTAATTTCGCTTCTACTTGTACAGACAAAATTTGGCACTTGATCCCTAGGTGTAAGTGGACTGAAGAGGACAATTAAGACTTGGCACTGCATTCCTATGTCTTACTTTGTAACTGATATATGCTGTAAGTGTTCCATTTTACAATTTCTTTTATTAGTTGCTTGGCAATATTGTATTTCCCATACATAGAGTATCATAACTTTTCTACTCTGCTTCTCTATTACAGCAGTATTTATACGTAATATTGTACATTAAATAGAATCTCTAAAAGGACTAAAATAGATATTTATTCAAATACTTATAATTTGTAATTTTGTTGTCATTTGACAGATTGAGGACAGAAGAAAGATTTGGAACCATAAACTGATGAGTTGACTCTTTTCCTTGATATAGAACAAGCATAACTATCTATTAAATGTATCTTATATAACTTTGCTCCATCATGCAAGGACTGTCCTTGAACATGGCCATTCAATATTGTCTAAACAGGCTTCAAGGGCAAAACCACAAGTTGAAGTTGTTAATATATGGGACTGTGATTGGTTTCAGATTTCTGTATACTCCATTTGTGCAAATGGTCATTTATTTACTGTTCTCCTTCTATTGTTAACAATATAATTTGTAGCGATAAACTTGTATCAAGTGTTGGATTAACAAAGCAAGATCATCCAACCATGCAAAAACATATAGGATTTCAAGTAGCATTAGTGGTTCTTCATATGTAAATGTTAGTAAAAAGCTAGTGATAATTATGTTGGTTTGTTTTTCTCTAAATTCTTTTCTTGTATTTTCATGTCTCCCACTTCACTTTCTCCCCAACTCATTTACTTGGTGTATATTAAAAAGTAACAACTCCAGTCAATGATGCAAAGAGAAAACAGATACAATTGGAATTGAATTATCAATATGTACGATAAACGAAGATCACTAGAATGATTTTAAGAAGCCTTTAATTTGAGGGCAGGACATGAACTTAACTCAGATATCCTCAAAATGCAAAGTGAGTGTACTTTCATGCTTCCTGATCCTTCTCTTACTCTGCTTGAGTATGGATTAGACATTGAAATCTGAATAAATGCTGAAAGAGCAGTGATACTAAGAATATCTTCAGTTCTTGAGACAAACAAGAAGTATCACTCCTTTGTTACAAATTGCAAAGATCAGTTTAAAATATCAATTCTACATGAATGCAATACATGTAAATATTATTTATTGACCGTTTTATTACAAAGGAAATCAGCGAACGCATTTCATCAAAAGTCTCTTATCATTCTTTTTGTAAAAGGTTTATGTTATTTAGATTGTTTATCTGCAAGTGTTTCATAATTCCCAAACAGCCCCTATGAGGCCAGATTTAGGATGAAGTGGAATATAATAAATTATTTAACTATTATGCATCAAATGTGGTTGTTAATTGATCTTGAAATTATAGCTTGAGAAAATTTAATGCAAAGCATTAGTCATTGTCATGTGTTGATAACCTTAAAAATAATTGGGTTGCTTTGTTTATAATGTCGGAAATGATATAGGGGATTTATTTGATCCTTAAACAAAAACAGAGGAGACAAAGATTATTCAATTAACTTATCCTTTTTCTTGCTCCTTAAAATTCATCTATGCATATAGTAACTTTGAACAAGCCATATTTTCCTTCTTGATTGATCAAATGGACCCTTAGCTCCTCGTTTAGTCATTCTTATTTTCGTTTCTCTGGCCTTTTCTGTCTGATACTGAATTGGTTCATGTAGGTGTTTGATGAAGACACTGGTGATGATTTTTGCACTGGACTTAAGGGGTTTAAAGGAAGGATACAAAACCTTTTCAAGTGAGCATACTTCATGTAAGTAGTAGAATATCCATTTCAAAAGTATTAATTAGGTGTTGATGCCATGAACCTAGTCTAGAACGTTGTCTAAGATTTGAATATGAAAATTACTAATTGTGAAGGATTTCTTGGTTTATAATTGAATGTTTTGGTCTTTAAATTTGGTAATTAATGGTTAGGATACTTTGCTGGTCTTGGTTTCTTTTCAGGGTATTTATCAGGGAAGTTATAGTGTTTGATCGTAGGGGCCATATTGGTAAACTATGCCTAGTCTTTTTTATTTCTGCACTTGTGGAAGTTACTGAGTTGATGATTATTGACATCATGGAACTGAGACTGATGTGTTTGCTGGAGGCCTTATAGGTCACTTGCTAGTTAGTAGTTATAATTGTTATCATAATGCAATGCATTATTTCTTTGTTTGAACTTTATTTTATGCTCCAGAAACAATTGTGGATGTTTAGTATTGTTCCATTGCTATTGTTGGAAAATGTCACCATTCAAAACACCCTTGTTGAGGAAGAGGGCAAGACTTTTGATGCTGTGATTGTTGAAGGAGTTCCTGATGATGGTAACAACAATGATTCAGGTAATGCTATTTCCAATTCTCTTAGCCCGGATATGGAACATTGAATGGAATTAGCAAATTTGCAGCAAGCCAACCCAGGACCTTGGTGCTTTAATGGAAATTTGTAAATGTTGTTTTGGGTGCTTATGAAAAGAGAGGCAGTATACTTCCTATTAAAGTCTCCTACTCTCATCTAATGTGAAGAATTCAAAACTTGGAATGATAGTTGTAATTTGACATACATCATAACCAGAGGAGCTAGGTTCACATGGTCTAATAGTAGAGGTTGTAACGGTCACACAGAGATGAGGCTAAATAGATTCATTTGTAATGAAGATTGACTCTTTCACTAGGATAGTGTGACTTGTTGTACAACATTACCCTATACTCTTAGTCCTAATTAAAGGTGAAAATATGCTTTCTTCATTTAAATTCTTTAGTATGTAGACAAATCATATGGATTGCAGAAGTTAGTATCTGAGATTTGGAGAGGTGTTCATCTTGTCTAGGAAACTTAAATCTTTGAAGATTGCCTTAAGAACCTGGAATAGAGAAGTTTTTGGTAATGTCGATCATAAAGTTGAGAATGCAAGGTCTGTCGTGGATGCAATTCGATCACATTTGAACAGATTTGTTTTTCAAAAGCTCTGCACAAATAGGAACTAATGGCTCAAATTAATTTAGATAAACCCTGGCTTTTCAGGAAACTTTATGGAAGGACAAAACAAAGTTGAATTGGTTCGCTAGTGGAGATAGTTGTAAATTTTGTATGATATTTTAAAAAATTAAACTTTTTTTATTTAATTAAATGTAAAAATCTTTTTAGTTAACTAAGAAATTTTTTTTAACTAGGTTTTATTGATGGGATCTTACCATATCTTTAGATTTAGGTTTACCATTTTTTTAAGTTAATCTTAGATGATTTTAAAATATTATTTATTTTCTTATAAATATATCTTGGAAAGGTTTAGAAAGAGTTTTATCTTAAATCTTTTTTTTTTTTTATGTTACTAAATTATCTTGCTAGTTTTGTTGTCTCAATTAATAATAAAAAGAATCTTGTGCATCACGCAGATAAGTCCCTATGTACAATGTAAAATCATGTCTCAGATTATTTTCTTTATGTTAAGTTGTGTTTTATGCAAATGAAAAATGGATTAAGATTGGCACAGTTGATGAGGATTGTTCATCATGGACAACTACAACAACATACAGAAAATTTGTTTTTTTTTATAGAAAAACTGTTTTTCTTTTTTACAAAGTCACAAAAATCAGACAAGCTTTGAAACAATTATTTGTTGTTAAACAAGGAGAGATAATTCTTGATAAAGTGAGTGATATTGAGAATCATGTGATTCATTACTTCACTTTCCTTTATGCATGAGACAACTCTAGTGCTCACCAATATTCCTTCTTTTGAAGAGGTCAAGTCAGCAGTTTTCTCTATGGAAAGCTGTAGTGCTCCTAGTCCAGATGGTTTTGGAGGTAGCTTTTGTCATCATTTTTGGGACATTATTGGTGAGGATGTCTATAATTCAGCTTTATCAAATTTTGAGATTTTGCAGAATTTCACTTGTAAAGAAATTTGACATTATTGGATAGCTGTAGAATTTTGAGATTTTGGGACATTATTAGTTCTTTGTAATTCTAAAGAATTCCACACCAATTAAACGTATTGGTGATTCATGACTCATGAGTCACAAATAAAAAAATTTGTAAGCACTTCCATATTATAAAGCCATGCAGTATGCTATATAGTAAAATCCGTGTTTCTCACAAGAAAGAAAGTCAAAAACGATATGCTGGAAATAGTGTATAAAAAAGAAAATTATCTTGTGACATAATCACTTTAATTAGTCATTATTAACACAAGACTTCAACGACAAAAGAAGACTTTTAATATCTCCATTATGAAAAACAAATATTATAGTTTCTCTCATGTCATGAATGTGGTCTTGAATTGTATAACTCCAAAATCGCATAACAAGAAGTCATTCGGCCTAGTATTTTTATATAAAACAATTCTTATGAAACTTAAAATTAAAAAAGATAAACTTCATAAATATTAAAAAAACAATTATAAAAACACCGAAAAGATGAAGAGTTTATTTTGTTTGAGAATACATATATATATTCTTTTCTTATTGCTTATTTACACAAATAATTACCAAAACACCATTGTTTTTTCAATTTATTTTATGTTTTTTAAACTTTTGTGTAAGGAACAGTAAAAAAAGAAATGAAAACATTTCAATATTTCCTATAGAAATATTTAAAAATAGAAATAAAGAAACATAATTTAAAAATTTTATAATTATTTATGAAAATAAGAATAAGAATGTTTTGTCAAACCAATAAAATTCTTAACTTCATCAGTGCAATACTAGGAAATCATCATAAAACATAGGAACAAATTCATGTAAAAAACATGCACAATATTTTTATATGGGTAATTTTTCAGTTAAGAAATTTTCTATTATCTCGAGTTTATCATATTTCAATTTTCAGTTAATTTTTTTTCCAACTTTCAATTAACTTAATTTTCTGTTTTACCAAACACATCACATGTATTCATAGGTACATAATAGAAAATTTACCTATAACAGTTAAAAGAGAGAATGAGGAAATATAAAATAACTTTTTTAAATAATGTATCATTTTCAATGGAAGAGACCTAGAAATAAACTGGCAATTTTAATACTACTAGTTTTTTTACATCAAAGAAATAATAACACAGTAAAATTATGTCAATAATAATATTTAATTTATTAACAGTGTAATTTTTTTATACTAACTATGTATAAAAATTAAACTCAAAAAATAAAGAAGTTTGTTAAAAACAAATACTTAATAGTTTATTTATTTTTTTGTATTTTAAACGTGGGTGCCTTTTTTATTTATATGAAAATTTTCCCTGATTAGAATTATAGAATAATGATACAAATTTTCTTCGTAATTATTTTAACCTTATTGGAAGTTGGAACCGATGAGAGTTGAGTTTAGCTGAAAGTGTTACTCTTCTAATATATGATAAAACCGAGCTGATAAAATAAGAATGTACATAATAAATTTTAATGTTTTGTGTATTTTAGATAATGAAATGATAGAATATCAATTATATTTAAATGACTAAATTATTATTTAGTTAAATTATATATAATTTTTAAAAAATAAATTTTAATTTAATTGTTTAATTTTTTAAATTAGTAAAATTATAAAATATGTATAATTTTAAGTATAAAAAAATATCATTATATTTATGTACTTACTTGTTTTAAAATTATAATTATTATTCAAATGTTTTTTGGTCGGAAAAAATTTGTATAATAAGTACTTAATGTTTAATATTTTAATTAATAATATACTTTTGATTTACATGTCAAAGATTTTATAAATATATTTAGGATAATATTTTGCTTAGCTTAGCTTCTTTTTGTTTTAGTAGAAGTTTTCATCTTAATTGCTGAATGTTATTTCTGAACTGCTAGTTTCTTTTTCTATTTTTTTTTTTTTGTCAATCGCGTAATTCACGGACCTATATTTATTTCCAATAAATTAATTAACAAATAGAAAAAACCTGTTTCACGAATTATTGGTTTTGCTTCTTATCATCTTGTTAAAAATATAATTATCGTATAGAAGACTCTAAGCCGTAATTCCCAGTTTTTCTATTATTTATTATTGTTTGTAAATACATGTTTTATATTTATTATTACTAATAAGTTTTTGAATGTTTTATATATGTTATTAATTTAATATAAAGTTTATTTGAGAATTATATACATGGATTTAAAGTGGTTTTAATTAAATTAAAAATGGAGAAATGTTTTTGGACATGTTTTTGTTGCATTTGGCTTATTAATATTTTTGTTGCATTTGGCTTATTAAGTATAATTTGATGTGTCTCTGAAGTTAAAGTCACCTGATTTTGAACCAGTTTCTTTAAAACTCCTTTATTGGAAAACAAAGAATGAAGGAGAAGAACTTGCAAAGGGAGCACCAAAGGATCACTAAGAGGAGTCTTGAAGGTCGCTTTTCTACCATTTTCATGTGCAAGGTAAGCGAGGGTAAAATTATCCCTCTATTTTGGGTTTTCTTTAAATGAGACAAGTAGTGAGGTTCTTCCTAGGACCCCTATTTTTTTTTTTTTTGTATGTTTTTTGTGGTATTTGAAGATGGATCAAACCCCTAGATTAGTCTTGCATCAATGTTTGATTTTTGTGTAAAATTATGGGTTAATTATTGTTATTAATTGGACTTTCATGGTTGTTCTTGAACATGACGATTTAGGAATTTTCTTATTTGGATGGAATTGGATGAAAAATAAATGTTGTTTCTTGTGTGTTTTATGTACTAAACCCATAAGGAACAAGAGAACTTAGATTGGCTAAGTTTTTCCTATTTAATTTTGGATTTTGGTTAAGTAGTAAAATTATGGGTTAATTATTGTTATTGATTGGACTTTCATGGTTGTTCTTGAACATGACGATTTAGGGATTTTCTTATTTGGATGGAATTGGATGAAAAATAAATGTTGTTTCTTGTGTGTTTTATGTACTAAACCCATAAGGAACAAGAGAACTTAGATTGGTTAAGTTTTTCCTATTTAATTTTTTATTTTGGTTAAGTAGTGTAGAAAGTTGCAAAGTCACGAATTATTGTTTATCGCACTCTCGCTGTAGAGGAGTATCTCCTCTATTAAGCCTATTCGCTAGCCGAGTGCAATACTCGTTGAACAAATATGAGTCCTAGAGCTCTTTATGGCTCCCCTCACTAAGCGTGTTGTGAGGCTCGTTGAGCGAGAGCATCAGGACCTAAGAGCAGTACTCCCTATGGTCCTACTAGCTAGGCAAGTAGTGAGGTTTGTCGAGCGAGAGAGTGAAACTCTTTGTTAAGAGTTTTCGTTGAGCAAGTTGGTGCCTTGCTAAGCAAGAGAGGGGAAACAAAGAGCAATAAGCCTCTATGGCTCTTTTTTGCTAGGTGAGTAGTGGTCTTACTGAGCGAGATGGTGAGAAAAAAGAGCAATAACTCTCTATTGCTCCTTTTCGCTAGGAAAATTTGGGATTCGCTAGGTGAGCTATTGGTCTAGACTCTCTATAGTCCTTGTCGTTGAACAAGACTGACCATTTGTTGGGTGAATGAGGGGTTCGCTAGGCAAATGGCAATGTAGGGCTCCTTGTAGTTCTGATTCGTTGAGTGAGGTGTTGGACTCGCTAAGTAAGGTGTTAAACTCACTAAACAAGATACAAAAACTTAGAGAATAGATCCCCTTATCAACTTAGATATGTGTTGTTATGTTGCCTTTATATACTATTATATATGGACTTTATGTGTGATATAACTATTATTGCATTAAGAAATGAGTATGAGATATGAAAACGAGTAATGGATGAATGGTTGTGAGACAGGTTGCCTAAGCCAAGAGTAACGAGTAAGGGACTCGAATAAGACTTGTCAAGTGAGCTACTTAGGTCTATGTGGGGTATGAATGGTGTGTATTCTGTGGATTGTGAGATGAGATACCCCTATTGCAAGTAAGCATGGTCCTTATTGACCAAGATTAAAGGAAAAGAATGAGAAAATGAATTGTGTGACATCCATCATATAATCTAACTGGTGTAAGAAGTAGTAGACATAAATGAAGCGGAAAGATCACTAGGCCTACTGGGAGCTACTCGAAACATAAACGTCAATAGTCGTGATTGATCCCACGAGTCGGCACACATGGTAAAAGAAAAGTAGATTTTGACATTCTACCGAAGCATGTTGTGTGAATTGGACTTTTTACATATGGCTTTGGGTGGGCACTTCTTATGCTTAATCTCAAAGTCTAATTATATTATCAATGAATTTTCTTAATTTATAGATAAAAGGAATCTTTGTGGACTTAAAAATAATCTTCAATTACATAAAATGTGTTGAGTTTAATTAAAAAGAATATAACTTGCGCAAGATCTTCACTTGTGAAAAATGGTTGAACATTTATTGTTCAATATCATTGAGAAACTGATCAGCAAGTTGGGTTCTTTGGTGGTTGAATACTGGAGCATGAGAGATGATCTTGAAAGGTTGATGGAGAACATGTCAGACATCAAGGCTGTGGTTTTGGATGCAGAGGAGCAACAAGGCACTAACCATCAACTTCAGGTGTGGTTGGACAAGCTCAATGATGCACTTGATGATGTTGATAACTTGATTGATGACTTCTCTACTAAAGAAAAGAAACGCCAAGTGATGACAAAATACAAAAAGGCCAAAAAGGTTCACATTTTCTTCTCTTCATCCAATTCACTTGTATTCACTTTCAAAATGACAAAGAGAGTTAAGGATATTGAGAAGAGAATAGAAGACCTTAATGTTGATAGAAGAAGTTTCAAATTAACTAATCGCAATCTTCAAGAATGAGTTGTAAACCAAAAGAAACTCATTCCTTCATTCGTGAAGAAGATGTTATTGGTAGAGAGAAGGAGAAAAAGAACCTTGTAGTGTTGTTGTTGAACACCAATATGGATATGAAAGAAAATGTTTCAATTATTTCCATTATTGGAATTGGAGGACTTGGAAAAACTGCACTTGCTCAACTCTTATACAATGATGAGGTAGTTCAAGTACATTTTGAGTTGAAAATGTGGGTATGTGTCTGATGATTTTGATGTGAAAACTATTGCTAAAAGAATCATAGAATCAGAAACTACCAATGAAATGGATCGAATGCAATAGGAGCTTCGTAAAAAAATTGAGGGGAGGAGATATTTGCTTGTCTTGGATGACATATGGAATGAGGATCGTGAGCATTGACTTCAATTAATGACATTATTGCTAGGTGGGGCAAAAGGAAGTAAAATAATCATAACGACAAGAAGTGAGAAGGTGGCTAAGATAGCTGGCACATCTTCACCCTTCTTTCTAAGGGGTCTAGATGAAGAACAAGCTTGGAAATTGTTCAGTCAATTAGCTTTTGAGAGTGGAAAAGAGCCAAAGAATCAAAACTTGGTGTTCATTAGCAAGGACATTGTGAAAAAATGCTCAGGAGTTCCTTTAGCCATTAGAAGTGTTGGAAGCTTATTATACTCTATGGAAACAGAAAGTGATTGGTTAAACATCAAGGATAAAGATCTTATGAAAATCGATGAAAAAGGAGGCAATCTAGTATTTCAAATTATCAAACTTAGTTATGATCATCTACCAATCCACCTGAAAAAATGCTTTGCATTTTGTTCATTGTTTCCAAAAGATTATAAGATTTATCCAATGGATTTGATTAGACTTTGGGTGGCACAAGGATTTGTTCAATCATCAAATAAAAGCATATGTTTAGAAGATGTTGGTAATGAGTAGTTCATGAATTTAGCTCATAGATATTTCTTTCAAAATTTTCAATGAAATGTATTTGATGATATCCTTTATTGCAAAATGCATGATCTTGTGCATGACATGGAAAAGTTTATTTCAAAAAATGATTATGTCACAATTACAGAAAAAGGGCAACATATTGACAAACGAACTCATCATCTATCATTTGGTTTTCCATTGGACTCTTCATGGAATGTCACAAGTTCCCTTCCCAAGGCAAACAAGTTAAGGACATTTCTATTGCCACAGCATAAAGAAGTAAAGCAACTTTATGGTGAACTATTACTTGACATGTTTGCTTATAATTTGATTATGTCAAGTTTGGAACAACTACGTGTGTTGGATCTTAACCATTCAAATTCCAGGATGTTGCCATCTTGTATCGATATGCTCAAACATCTTTGATATCTTGATTTCTCTTTTAATGAACAAATTGAGATTCTCCTGCGGTCTATAACGAAGTTGAACAACTTGCAAACTATTTTACTCAATGGTTGTTCTATGTTGAAAGAGTTGCCTTGCAATCTTTGGAAGTTGATAAGCCTTCGACATCTAGAATTGAATTCTTGTGATAAACTGACTTTTATGCCACGTGGCATAAGAAAATTGTTAAATCTTCAGACATTGACATTGTTTGTGTTAGATAAAAAATTCAAGCATAGTGGTGAACCAAGTGAACTATGAAGATTAAATCATTTGAGAGGTATTCTAGAAATAAAAGGCTTGGAGTGCTTGAGGGGTAATCCATCAGAAGCTAAGGATATTAATTTAATGGCAAAGTCAAATCTTAAATGGTTGGTGTTAACTTGGGATAGCCAAATTAATTCCTATGACAATGACTTGGACAAAGATAATTTAATCCTACAAGGCCTACTTTCTCACCACAACATCAAGGGCTTAAATATAAAAGGATTTGGAGGTGTGACAATCTTTGGTTCAGTTAATCCATTCACAAATTTGATTTATATGCAATTAGTTGGTTGCATGACATTGCAATCCCTCCCACCATTGCATTTAATATTGCATCTCAAAAGTCTTATTCTTCAAAATTTTCCTTGTCTAGAGTAGATAGACAACAATAGCAGTAAGGATAATTAATCAACTTTTTTGCCATCACTCAAAAGGATCTTCCTTGAGGAGTTACATAATCTTAAAGGGTGTGTAAATGTGGTGAAGAAGGAAAGCTAAGAGATTGTTGGCATCAATTAAAGAGTCTTGATATTTTTTTTATTTCAAATTGCCCCGATCTTATTTCACTCCCACCACACAAATACATCCAGCGTGTACATCTTATCAATGTTAATGATAAGATATTACAATAGGCACTCAATCATTCCAAAGTGGAGATTCTTAGATTAGAAGGGATAAACCATTTAAAATCCTCATCTAGAGTCCTTCAACATCTTACTATACTACGTGTCTTGGCGTATTTTAAATTGCAAAGAGCTTGATCCATGCAACAATGAAGACAGTTGCTATAGTATGAAATGGAAAGAACTTACTTCGTTGGTTAGAGTTCTATAGCATTCCAAAAATGAAATCTTTGCCTGAGGGGCTTCAACATGTTACCACTTTAGAAAAGCTTACAATTCAAGATTGTGTCAATCTTAGATGTATACCAGAATGGATAACATCATTGCAGCAATATAAAATTGTAAATTTCCCCAAGTTGATGTCTCTGCCTAAAGGCATGAAAATGTTGGAGAATTGATAGAGATTTCCTGTGTCGACTATGGGAATTAATCTTCAATAGGGAGGTAAGATTAAAGCTATCTATTTCTTTTAATCTTTTAGCAAAGAACCTAAATACTATAATATAATACAACTAAGAATTTGTGTTTTATCAATTCTAATTTGTTCATATACAACAAAACAAAGAAGACAGGCATGAGAGTGACAATGCCTAGTAATATTGTATTTCATATATATAATGTACCATAGCATATCTACCTTATTTCTCTGTAGTTAAATAAGTGTTTATAGAAATTATACATCTAGAAACAATTATAGAAGACAATAATAAATATTTACTGATAATTTCTTAATATTGATGATAAGTAGACTTCACTTTTGCTTTAATGAATATAATAAAGTGACAGTGAGTACAAAGGAATTTCCTTCTTTTTCAAAATTTAAACCTTTTGAAATGGATAACTATTTGAATTTATCATAATTGTTTACTAGAATAGCTCCTATTCAAAATAGAAAACATGACTTGAAAAATTAACGTGATAATTATTTTAATTTGACTATTGAAATTGATGACTTGATGCCTGCCAATCATGTAGTAGCATTGGTTGGAAATGGAATTTGTCTAACTCTTTTAGATACCTATACCATCATAATTTTTGTTATATTTTTTAGTTCAAGAATGTTTCAAATTAGAGTTTTTTTGTATTAACTAACATTTGAAGCTCAGTAAAATTATTGCAAACTTTTAAACTATGAACATTTTTCTTTTCTTCTTTTTGGATTATTTAGCATACATCCTACTCATTTTATCCTAAAGCTCTTGGTTGATTATATGATTGTTTCTTGTAAGGATAAAATTTGGTCTTTGATCCCCATGTGTAAGTGGACTAAAGTCAAACTAAAGTGGAATATTAAGACTTAGCATTGCATTCCTTTATCTTTTTTTATTTCTCATATGATGTAAGTTCTCCATTTGACAAATTTATTATTAGTTTCTTGGCAATATTGTATTTTACATACATAAAATATCCTAATTTCTCTACTCTACCTCTCTACAATTAAAGAAATATTTAGACCTTATGCATATGGTACATCTAATAGCATATCTGAAAGGACTAAAATATATGTCTACTTATATACAAAAATTTATAATTTGTGATTTTGTTGAAATTTGATAGATTGAGGACAGAAGTGTTGGAAAATAAACCAAGTTGACTCCTCTCCTCGATCTAGTGCAAGCTAACCATGTATTGAATGTGTCTATCATAATTTTGCTCCATCTTGCAAAGATTGTTCTTGAACTGCTGAGTGTGGGCTTTTTTCCTCTATGGAGTGGGATCCATTCCTCTATGGAGAAAGATCCAAAATAGAAGCTTATTATGTTCTCCCTTCATCAAGCTGAAATTTTGTTAATGGTTTCTACACATCTTTTCTTGAAATTTAAGTATCTGATCGCTGATTCATTGCCTGTAGTGGGAGATATTCAATCTATACTGCACACAAATTTTTAATTTTCTTTCATTTTCTTGATTCTCTATTTGTAAGCTAGTTGCTTCGATTGTTTGAGACTTTTTTGTATATTTTATTTTTATTATAGTGAAGCTTGATTGACTGGCTTGTGTCTGTGGTTTTTAGCTCTCACATTGAAGGGTCTTTACATAAAAATCTTAGTGTCTTTTAATTTATTTGTGCAATTCAATCTGAGCATATACTTGTTAGATTGCTTCCTATAGATTCTTGCAAGTGAAAGGATTTACCCTCTATTACTTCTTATTGGTTTAATTACTTATTTCGCTACAAGAAAATTATACTTTAATGACTGATTCCAAACATTGCTAAATAGCAATGGTATTAGCAACCGAAATGGAATTTTTTAAAAAAATTCACGACCAATTTAGTGACCGAAAATAAAAACGTCAAAAAATTTTAAAAATGTATATATTAGCAACCAAAATAGCGATGGAACAGAAAAGGATAAAAATGTTACATTTTGCGACCAATTTAGAGACCAAAATTCACAAAAAAAAAAAAAATTAGCGACCGAAAATAAAAACTTCAAAAAATAAATAAAAAATATATTAGCAACCGAAATAGTGACGGAATAGAAAAGAACAAAAAAGGTTGCACTTTGCGATGGATTTAGCGACAGAAAATCAAAAAATAAAAATTTAACAACTGATTTAGCAACCAAAATTAAAACGTAAAGAAATAAATAAAAATATATATTAGCGACCGAAATAGCGACAAAATAGAAAAGAACAAAAAGATTGTATTTTGTGACGATTTAGCGACCAAAGTTTAGAAAATAAAAAAGAAAAAACAATTTAGCGAGTGATTTAGCGACCGAAAATTAAAACGTAAATAAATAAATAATATATATTAGCGACTGAAAAATTTGCATTTTGTGACTGAATTAGCGACCGAAATTTAGAAAATAAAAAATAAAAAACAATTTAGTGACCGATTTAGCAACCGAAAATAAAAACGTCAAAAAATATAAATTAGCGACGGATTTTCAAATTTTCGAAATTTTTTCCATAAAATTTTTCCCACTCCCTTTTATTTAAACACTCCTCCTTTCCCTCCCTCTTTTACCTTTCACTCACTCCCTCCTCACCTCACTTCATCGTCACCACTGCCGCCACCACCACTCCTTGATAAGTCGTATCTTATACACCTCACAAGGGCTTAAGATGGGTATTTTTTAAATCATTTGGTAGCCAAGATTTAGTGAAAATATAAATCTATGCTAATTTGGGGATTTTAGCTAATAAAAGATTGAATTCATTTTGCAAGCCAAGCAAAGGACGTCTCGGCCCATCAAGAAGAGTCTTGGTCTAGGAGAAGACTTCCTGGCCAGACCGACTCCCTCCTGGACTGGACGACCCTACAGCCCAATGGCCCAAGTGCAGTGGCCCAATTAGATCGACCCAGCCAAGCGCACTCATTTCAACTTAATCTAGCTCAATTGCCACGTCATTCCTGGAAGAAGCTTGCAGCACAAGGTTGATTATCATAAGGATAGAATAGGCAATCCAGAGTTGTAATTCTGTTAGGGAAGTTCGTTAGATTTAGCATGTGTCACAAGCTGCCCAGTTCATGTATATATAGGATACGCTAGGCACGTTTTAGTTGTTGTTGAATTCAAACTTGTATCCATATTCATTTACACTCCATCTTCTCGCGCTCACTTCATTGGTGGTGCACGGTGTTCAGAGGCGTCTCTCTCTGTCGAAGAGGTGCAGGTCAAGAACTAGGAAGTCGAAGGTTGTCAAAGGGGACTGATTGGTTAGCCAACACACTTTGATGGACCCGATCCTTAGTGTCTTGACTATCGATGGTGAACCATCACTGCCCTTCCATGGAAATTGTTGTGGAAGGTGGAACCATTGAATTCACACCCTGTATTCACACTCTATTTTCAGTAATATAATTAGTTTATGTTTCGTATCTCTTGATTGTGAGTCCTGCTTTAATCTACTTTCACTATGTCGCGATTGCGCATTAGTCAGAGTAGACCAACGTTAAACTAGGTCAGTTGGAACAAGTTTAGCAACTTAATTAGGTGATCAAATAGAGAACCTAAAATCAACCACGTGTATACTCCCTGCCAACTGATGAGGTTGTAGTTGTGTAAATCCTCGGTATGGCAATGGACAAACCTTCGACGGTCGTTGTAAGATTCTAGGTTGATGTGGAGTCACAACTTGAGGGAAGAACCGAGAACTGATTGGTTATTGAATCTCTGTGTTGATACAATAGGTAGGCAGCGTAGCATAGATCACATTTACTTTCGCACCTAGTTTAATTCCTGTTTTTACTTCCTCTACAACCAAAACCCCCTTATTTCCTGCATTTCAATCTGAGATCGAGTCTAGTTTGACTCGTCGCGTTCGGTCCAAAACCGAGTCCAATCCAACTATGTTGCATCCGAGTCAGCGTTTAGTTGAGACCGTGTCGGATCTGTCTCTACCGAGACCAGATCGGATTAGTCTTTGCCAAGAGCAAGTCGGCATCCTACACTTAGCGTTTTCTGCATTACTCTGCTTTTCACACTAAGCCATAATCGAACACACTATGTCCTTTAGAGAATTCGACCTAGGGTTGACTATACTATAGTTAGCTTTAGTTATCTGATGCATGTAAAATGAGTTATCACTCCGGTGCCACCTTTGTTGCCTCCCCTCCCTTCCTCTTTATTCTCCACCCTCCTCTCCTCCTTTCTCTCCTCCACCACCACCACCACCACCTCTTCTCCATCCATACCTCCTTCCACTCTTTTCTCTCCTCCCTTCCCTCTCCTCTCTCCATTCCTTCTCATCCCTCCCCTCTCCCTCCCTCTCTTCTCCCTTCTTCCTCTCTTTTTCTTTCTCCCTCACTCCCTCCTCCCTCCCCCAACTACCAACCAACCACCACCACCATCCATCTACTTGAAAAAAAAAATTAGCAACCGATTCAACAACCAAACTACTTAAAATAAAAATTAAAAATAGTGACCAAATTAGCGATCAAATTATTTAAAATAAAAATAAGAGACCGAATTAGCGACCGAATTAGCGGCCGATTTTTTAATATATAAATGATTAAAAAAAATAGCCCCAGTATTTTTTTTAAAAAATAAAATAGCAATCGAATTTCGACCTTCAATTAGCCACTAAAAACAATTCGGTCGCTAAATTGATTAGCAGCTAGGCTTTTGCGATGGAACTATTTGGTCGCTAATTCCGTCACTAAGGCATTTAACGACCTGAATCCAATATTAACGATTGACTTCGTTAGTCGCTAAACTTGAAATTTTTTGTAGTGTTTGGTCTATATATGTGCATAATTTTTACTTTTTAGTTTATACATTTAGAAACTATTCATTTTAGTCCCAATATGAGTACTTTCAGTTACGTTTGATCCTTACCATAAAAACAATTTAACGTCGTTAAGAGTGGATGATATGGATTGATGTTGCATTGATGTGACATTAGCATGTTACACTTTACTTTTTAGTCTCTATACTTACACTACTTTATGTTTTTTCAAAATTTTTAAAAATCAAAATTAGTTTTTAGTTTTACTTTTTTTCAAAAATTAATTTTTAATTTCAAAGTAAATTCACTTTAAAAATTCTCTATCTTATTAAAATTAGTTTAAGGGTGTAGTTGCATGTTGGTAGCAATGGTGATGGTAGTTAGAGCCAACAAAATAAGTCGAGCCTAGTAGCTTGATAGGTTAGGTTAGGCTAGGCTCTAAAAAATGCAACTCAAAAAGAGGTGAGCCAATTTGGCCTGAAATACATCGATCCTATTTTGACCTATACTTATCTTTCTTATTTTTTCCTTTAAAAATTATATAAAAAATAGAAAAAAGAAAAGTAGTGGACCAATTTAACCCAACCCAATAAACTATAAAAAAATGTAACTCGTTTAGTTTTAAAGTCGATCTACATGTTTTGTCAACTATAGTAGTAGCGATGTCAAAAGTGATAATGATAATAGTAGTGGTGATAGCAATGTCAATGAGAGTGGTGGTTGCAATGTATTGGTGATGGTGCTGGTGAGGTGGTAATGGTGGTGCCGATGCGTGGTGAGAGTGGTGGTGCTGGTGTGAATAATTTTACTAATGTTGGTGATGGTAATAGTATTAGTGAGAGTGATGGTGGTGATAGTAGATTGTCGATACTAGTGGTAGTTATGGTAGTGATACTAGTAGCGATTATGTGGTACTGATATGGACATTCCGACCCAACAAGCTAAGGAGAGAAAATAGGCTTAATCAAGTTGGATCAATTTTATATGGAGTAAAATTTTGCTAATCTCATTATTGAGCAAAGTCATTTTAGAGTTGGTTTTATTTTTTGCTACTAAGTACCTAAATTTATAAAAAAAAAATTAAAAATAATATCACACTAAATAAATCTAATTTATTTTGGATCAATTTTTTTTAAATACAAGACAAATCAAATTGACCTAATTTTATTTCAACGAAATTTATTTGAATCCACGTATCAAACTGAACTCATTTTGCGACCTCCATGTTATGGGAAAAAAAGTAATCAATAAAATCTAATTCAATTGACAAATAACTAAGTTATTTTAATCACATTATTATCTTTTGTTAGTTTATAGGCAGGTCAAAAGAAAAGAAATAAATAAGACAAAAGTGCAGTCGTGAGTTGGGAATGGGATATGGATTCGGTCCATGCAGGCCAAAGCGGCTTTCTTTAGTGTGTCTCTTCCCATAAGCGTATTCATTCTTATGCACTCTATGCCAAGGTTTTGTACCACCATGCTCCTCTTCTACCTACCATTAACATTAAAGTCAAACAATCTTTAATATTATTCTTCATAATTTAATCAAATTATTGTGTCACTTATATAGCTTGTCATGCATATCTCATTTTTTTATTTACTGCTTCTTTGTAATTTTATCATTTTTAATAAATTTTAATTAATAATAAAACTACATAACATAGATACTCATTTGTCTATAAATTATAAACGATACACTATATCATAAGTCAATAATTATTTTATTTATTAATTTTGGTTACTAAACATATAAATATAAATTATGTTCAAATTTAAGGGGTGGATCTAGAATTAATTAAAAGATAAATAGAATATAACTTGTTGTGCGCCATTAACTGTTAAAAAAATTCAAAATTTATATTCTTAAACAATTAATTAAAGTATGCATAATATCTTTTTTTAAGGTAATATATAAAACTGTCTATAAGCAACTTGATTAAATTCTTAAAATTTTGAAATTCTTAATTAAATGTAATTACCGTAGAATGCTATGAAGAATTAGAAAGGCATTGAACTGACAATCAATTAATTTATATCGGTTTTAAAAAGTATACTTTATAAACATATGAATAAATAATCACACACACATATATATATATATATATATATATATATATATATATATATATATATATATATATATATATATATATATATATATATATATATATATATATTGAGTGGGTGTACTTGCTGATATAGAAGACTAAATTTTATGTTCTATGGAATTAGTTAGTTAAACTAGAATCGTAATTGTGTAAGTTCATTTTTGTGTAACTTGTTCTGTTTTTTTTTAATATAATCTCTTTTCTTTTTGTGTATGTTTGGCAAGCACTTTCAGTTTATTTTTAAAAAAGAAATCAAAATTTTGTTTAATCTTATTAACAATGTTTAGTATATATAAGCTATTTTTAATACCTTATAGTATTTTTACCTCAAATAATGTTTTTTATAATACTAGTTTCTAATATTATTTTATTTTTTTATTAACTTACACGATCAAGGTAGGATTTTTTTTCCCAGTTCATTTTAATCATTATACTATATTATTTATTATATTATTTCAATATTATATTTTAAGATATTTTAACTATTACATTAATCAATACATTAATCAATATAATGAAAATAAAAATATATTAATTATTTTATTTTAAACTTGATTGAAAATATTTAAAGATATAATATAGAAAAAATAGTATAATGCATGATATAAAAAATACAATAATTAAAAAAAAAAAAAATATAATTAAAATAATTGATCTACAAACAAAAATTGCAAGAGTTTAATATTATAATTATATTACTTCAAAAATATTTTATTAATAAATAAAATTAATACTTATATAAAAATATTATATAAACATATTTATTTTTGTTATTTATATTTATTAACTACTTTAATAAATAATTTTAACAAACACTTATAATTCAACAAGCTAACTTAACAACTTTTATCTTTCATCTACCAATTAATTTTTTCATCTTTGAATTATTTTTTTAATTTTCAATTACTCTTGCGGAGCATAGTCTTTATCGCAAGCTTGTTCATAAATATTTCCTTAATAAAAAAAATGTTGCTAAATTATATTATTTGTCACAAATTTGTATCATAAAATATTTTAGTTTTTAGTGAGATTTTTTTGCAATATTTTGTAAAATAAATTATATTTCCATTTTAGCATATAGTTAATTATATTTTATTTCTTTTTTATTTAAAAATGCACGGGTACTCTCTTATTTAATTTTTTATTTTTTTCGTCAAAAACTTATTTCAACTAATAGTTAGAAACTAATTTTTTTTCAAAAATGTGTTTGACTTTGTTGATATACACACTTAATTATTTAAAAAACTGAATATGAGTTTTAAAAAGAGAACTTTACTACATATAGTAATCTTACCTGACTCGATCAGGATTAGCTTCGTAGAATATACACGTGTTCTATGAAAATAAAACTAAGCAGAGTTACCCTTTAATATTATATATCATTTTAAACAAAACTTCTTAAAAGTGATGAATTGAATGTATCTCTCAAAAATGTTTTATATTTTTTACTACTTCTAGTGCCCCATCAATTAATTTTAAACAACCTGCTATTTATTTTAGTATTTTAAATGGTTAAATGAAGTTTTAAATGATACTATTATCAGTTTTAATTTTTCACCTGAATCTTTATTTCATTTTCTAATGTTATAAATTTGGTAATTAGGGTTTGAAATAAACTACTCCCATTCCATTTTCTGACTTTAGCAAAATAAATGGTTCAATTTTAATTGTCGCTTTAAGTATAATCAAACATTAAATGTTTATTTTAATCATTTATTGTGGAGTCAGAATAAAAAAATATAAATAAAAGAAAATTTAATTAATAAAAAAGACAAATGATATATTAGGAAACTGTATAATGGTTACTTTATGCCATTTTGTTTGACATTTTAGCCAAAAGAAACTTGTTCTATTTTGATTGTCATTTTATCATGAAGCATTAAATATTTTTATCATTATTTCGGTCGCGAGCAATTTAGCAACTAAAATTAAAAACATCAAAAAAATAAAAAAGAACAAGATTTATTAGCGATCGAATTAGCAACCAAAATTAAAATTTCAAAAAAAAATTATTAGCGACCGATTTTTAAAAATTCGAAATTCTTCTCCCTTCTCTTTTATTTAAACACTTCTCCCCTCCGTCCCTCTTCTACCTTTCACTCACTCCCTCCTCTCCTCCCTCCGTCGTCGTTGCCACCACCACCGCCACCACCACTCTGTTGCCACCTTTGTCGTCTCCCCTCCCTTCCTCCCTCTTTTCCTCTCTAGCCTCCACCCTTCTCTCCTCCACCACAACCACCACCACCTCTTCTCTATCTCATACCTCCTTCCACTCCTTTCTCTCCTCCCTTCCCTCTCTCTTCTCATTCCATTCCTTCTCCTCCCTCCCTCTCATCTCCCTTCTCCCTCACTCCCTCCTCCCTCTCCCAACTACCAACCGACTGTCACTCATCTAGTTTAAAAAGAAATTAGCGACCAATTTTTAAAATAAAATTCAAATATTAGCCACCAAAATAGCGATCGAATTGTTTAAAATAAAAATTAAAAAATAGCAATCGATTTTTTAATATATAAATAATTAAAAATCAAAACTTAGCCATCGAGTTTTTTTAAAAAATAATAAAATAGCGACTGATTTAGCGACCAAATTTTTGGAAGCGATTTAGCGACCAAAATCCAACATTAGTGACCGATTTTTCAAATTTAGCGACTGATTTGATTGGCCGCTAAACTTAAAATTTTTTATAGTAATTGTACCTAAACTTTACCCATTGCCATTACTAGTTAAAGTTTACTCACTCCACTTTTAAATTTTGATTTTTTAAGATTTTATATATTGATTAAGGAATATTTAATTTACATAAATTTAGAACAAAATACTCTTATTTATTATTTTGTTATTTTTTATACTATTTGTAACTATTCTAGTTATAAACTACACAAATTTATAATTGTAACTATGTTTGTGTTTAAGTTTTTCATACCAATAAGGATTGAGTTTAGTGGAAGGAGTTATTTTTTCAAAATACGAGAAATCAAGGTTCAAATTATTGTTGGAAGATGCATCTACATTTAGTGCCTAATAGCATCTCAAAAAACTATCTATGAGGAAAGATAAATGTAGGAAAAAAAATAATTAAGCTTTTATGAGATAATATTCTTTTGACTTTAATATCTTTTTAGTCCCTCAAATTTGGAACAAATTTGCTTTTTGGTTCCCCAAATTAAAAGTGTCTTTTTCATCCTTCAAATTCAGTGCAAGTTTCTTTTTAGCTCCAAAATTTTAAAATAATAATTTACTATCATAAATTTTAAAATGATTTTTTTTAGTCCTCTAAATTTAAAAGTGATTTCTTTTAGTCGCCTAATTTAGAAATAGTTCATTTTGGTGTTCAAAGTTTATGTTGCTAAAAATTTTGCAAATGTGGCTAATGATGTTTTTTTTTACGATTGTAAACCCTTAAAATTTATATTAATGAATAATGTTTTTAAATATGTTTTGTGGTTTAAACCCCCAAAATTTAGTAAAGCAAAATAAAAGAAACTATTGAGATCTCTCATTCAAACACTATGCTTGCAAATTTTAGTCACAAATTATCATACCTCAATCCCAAAATAAAAATGCAAGCTAAAACCTCATCCATGAAAGCATGAGGAGGAACATAGGAAAGAGTGATATGAACTGGGGAGACCAAGCAGACTCACAAAAGGACTTGGCATAGATAGGAGGACCTCATAAAACTCTTTGGATGCATGGCGTCTTATGGACGCTTGTAGCCTTTTTCGATGCGATATGAAGCCTCCTTGGACTATCCTTTTTTGGTTGACACATTTGGATGTTGAGGCCTTTAAGGGCTCCTGTAGATTTTTATCACCTTTGGATGCATAGCCTTAAGAAGGCCATACTGGTTGGATTCATGGGAGTTTGACTTACAACTCACAGCCCAAGGCCTAGTTAGCTTAATTTGAATACTACGCCTTCTCTTGTATAAATAATTGCAGTTAGGGGCATTGTATCAATTTTAACTATAATTTGAATGATATTTTCTTGTTAGTAATTGAGATAGCGACTCTCGTTCGTTCTTAGATTAGAACACTTTATTCTCATCAAGTTCTCTAGAAGCTTATGGCGAATCTCGATTCTCTTCTCTAATTTTCCTTTGAAATCTATTAGCGAGTCATTTCTTAACTCTTTCCACTTTTCTATTTCAATTCCTTTATCCTATCTTTAATTTTCACCATTTACTTTACTCTAGTAATTCAAAATCCTAAAATCCTATTCTAATTTTAGTTATGATCATGACATTTGTGAAGTGTAGAAGATCCAAGTAGAGTAAAATGGTCCATGAGAGCAATTTCAATCAAGAGTTATCAAAATCCTAAGTTTTGGAATCTGATTCATATCAGATGGTATTATATTTCACAAGCTCTGGTGTCTGATCTTCATCAAATAACAATTTTCCTATCCACTTCAAAATGTGAGCAATTGAAGCACGATCTTCATGATTCTACATCCTTCAAATTCATGTTAAGAGGTAATCTACTTAAATGTAAAATCTAGCTTCAATTAGTGTTGCATTTTGAAATTTTAGCCCAGGTTTTGCTCACCTAGCTATTATCTATCATCTAATTGGTGCAATTCAAGTTTTAATCAGCTCAATTGTCAAATTTCTTTGTGAAGTTGCATTTGTGTGGTTCAATTTCAAAATTCTAAGAAACGCATAACATCACAATCGAGTTTCCTTTTCAGTTTTGAAGAGATCCTTGATTGCGCAAATTGATTTTGATTTGAGAAAAGTTTTATGGTAATTGTTTGAAAAAGAGTTAGGTAAAAAAAATTGGAAAAGATTGAGTAAGATCAACGAGATCCATGGTGAAATTCAGTGTTACAAAAACAGAGCACGAGAAAACTGAAGTTTAAAGAAAATCATAATAGAAAGTTAGTTATAGATCCATAGACATTCCATACATGCTTAAAAACAATTTCCTGTTATTTTCCATAATTATTTTTTGTTTTTCGTAACGTTGACTTGTATGGTCGTCCATTAACTAGTATAGACGTCCATTGACTTGTATAGTCATCCATTGACCTATATAGACAAATAGCATTTGGACACCTGGTTTGGGCAAAAAAAAAATTTTGTTTTTCTACATATTTGATAGCATTCTAACTTAGTTTCTTTGCATTGCATTGTCTATAATTTCTGACTTGAGTAGCTTTCTTTTCTATCGTGCTTTTTTTCGCTTGTCTTCATTGGCTTCTTTAGTTTGTCATTGAGTTTTCATTTCCTTAAGAGTTATCTTGAATCAAAGACATACACTTACATAGTAGAATTTGATTCGTAGAATTTAGATCCTCTTTCAAGGCATAATTGAGAGTAGAGAGGAAAAAGGCAAAAAGAGTACATATCATAAAAAATAGCCACCTAAAGTGAATACATGAGTATAGAGTGTAAACATGGTTGGCAGTTGTAGTGATGAGATTAATAGTTACTCTCCCAAATCTAAGTGTATGATGAAGTAAATGGCCAAATTGGAGGAGGAGTAAGCTAGATTGTGAGGAGGTCTAGAAGTTATCAGGGTTGACATAACGAATGTCCACACCAAGGTGGAGGCACTCAACAAGAAGAAGGAGAAATATGCCTTGTCCATACACGTGCAAGTAGCAAATTAGGAGTCCAAAGGAGAAGTCCAAGGACCTTCAAAGCTCATGCCACAACGAGAAGAGTGTGAGGCAGAAAAGAGAAAGGAGAAGACATGAGGAATCATACAGAGAAAGGAGGCACAAGGAGGAACCTTAGAGGAGGTATAAAGAGGAGCCTCACAAAGAGCTAAGAGAGAAGATATGAGGAACCTCATCATGAAAGGAGGAGGTATTTTGAGTCACCTCACACAAATGAAAAGGAGGTTCCCAGGAGAGCTCCAATGAATGCTCTCAAATGTTGCATTCCCCCCTTTACAGGAGATGGAGATGTGGAGTCCTACCTAAACTATAAGATAAAAGTAGATCAAGTGTTGACATGATTTGATTATCTTTACTATGTGAAGGTCAAGATGGTTACATATGTATTCACAGGTTATGCATTAGTCTGGTGGAACCAATTCTGTAGAGAAATCAAAGAAGAGAGAAGGAGATATGCAAACACTTGGGCTGATCTCAAGAGGGAGATCAGATCACACTTTGTACCAGCTTTATACGCAAGGGACCTTTACAATAGGCTGCAACGTATGTACCAAGGGTCCAAGATACGCACAACTAAAAATCTGGCAATTGTTCTCTTCAGTGGAGCATCCCCAGTCAAATGGGCAGGCAGAGGCAGTCAACAAAGTCATCCTAAGGGGGTTATGAAGACGGTTGGAAGAAGCAAAGGGAAGATAGGTTGAAGAGCTCCCCCAAGTACTTTGGTCATACCACACTACACCCCATTCCACTACCAACGAAACACCTTTTCGCTTAACCTTTGGCACTGAGGTGGTAATCCCAGTCGAGATTAGGGAACCATCCCCACAGACCACTTTGTTTCAGCCAACTTAGAATGAGGATAAACTACGGGCAAATCTAGACCTACTACAGGAAGCCTACGAATTAGCTCACATAAAGGAGTATGTAGTCAAAGCAAGGGCAGTTAAGCGGTACAACAAAAAAGTTATCCTCCCAGCAATTTAGAAGGTAAGATCTGGTGCTAAGAAAAATTAGTCGAACCACTAATAGTAACAAGCTAACACCAAATTGGGAAGGTCCATACAGAATAGTAAAAGACGTAGGAAGATTCCCTGAACATGGAACGCAACCAACTTGCAATTTTATTACAGTTAAAAGTTTCATGTAAGTGTAAATGTATCTTTAGAAATTATGAGATTAATACAGTGCATCTTTTCAGGATATGAAGTGGATTGCACCAAAAAGTAAAGACTTGAGAGCGGGCCAGTCAATAGACCCCCCTAAGTAAAAAAAAAAGCAAAGACCTAAGAGCGGCTAGTTCATAGACCCCTAGGCAAAAAGCAAAGACCTGAGAGCGGTCAGTCCATAGAACCCCAGGCAAAAAAGCAAAGACCTAAGAGCGACCGATCCATAGACCCCGCCCCCTCCCCCCCTCCCCCAAGGCAAAAGAGCAAAGACCTGAGAGCGGCTGGTCCATAGACCCCCCAGGAAAAATAGCAAAGACTCGAGAGTGGTTGGTTCATAGACCCCCCTAGGCAAAAAAAGAAAAGATCTAAGAGCGACCGGTCCATAGACCCCCTAGGCAAAAAAGCAAAGACCTGAGAGCGGCCGGTCCATAGACTCCCCCAAGCAAAATGTAAAGACCTAAAGAGTGTCCAGTCCATAAACCCCTTAGGCAAAAACCAAAGACCTAAGAGCAGTCGGTCCCCCCCCCCCAAGGCAAAAATTAAGGTCCTCAACACCCCCACATACAAGGAAAAGGTAATTTTCAGTGACGATGAAGCAATTATTATGTTATAATCTTGCAATTAGTTATGTTATAATCCATTTTTAAGGACGATTTTACTCTATAAATGTCTTACCTATTTTTTGTACAAACATATCACTAAAAAGGGCTAAAGAGAAATTTAACCAGTGAAGAAGTAAGGTTTTCATTAAACATCGAACATAAGATTTTTCTTAATAATAAAGTCAAAATTACATAACATAACTATGAAGCAGGAGAACTGGGCAAGGTAACGACCTCTACTAACTGGCCGTCAATAACCTCCTTAAAGATCCCAGTCTTAGATACATCTAAGTCAGGATAAAAAAAGAAATATGCTTTATGGCACGAGTGAAACCAAATTCGAATTGGTTAACTATGATCGAATCCTTATTAGCAAGGTCCTCCTCCTTCTGAACCAAAAGAGTCGTCATCGCATGATTTTCAGCAGCTAACTTATTGTTTTCCATGACTAAGTTTGCCTTTTCAAATTCTAGATGACGACTCCTAGCCTCCAAGCTTCCTTTGGTGGCCTCCAAGCTCTCTTTGGTAGCCTCCAGCTCAGCCACCTTCTCCCTTAAGGTGATTAACTCGGTCATCAGCTTTACTTCATTGGCCTCTAATTGGGCGCAGACTAGAGAATCCTCCTTAGCTTGTGAAGACACCTCGTTCAACTGTTCAACTGGAACCGTAAGTCGTTTGCTAACTTAGAACTCTTTAGCATTCCTTTTGGCGGTGTTTAAGGCCAACTTCATCTTGGAGTTTTTTTTCTCTTATCTTTTTAGCACGACACCCTAAGTTACCATACCAGTGCTCAATAGTCTGGGCAAGCACCAAAGAATAATTGGCGTATGCTTTAAGATCCTTAAAATCGCCAGAAAGCTCAAAGGATTTAACCTTCTCTACATCAGAGGGCAACGCTAAGTGTTGGTCAATCACATCGGCCAAGGGGAAGTGTTGGCTCCAGACAAAGGTACTATTTGGATTCCCGTGAAGCACAACTTTCCAATTTAAAGACTGACTTGAGGTAGCTTCAGTAGAACCACTTTCCATAGAACCTTCTTTCTCCTTCAAGGGAGAAGTTATCTCAATTACCTCTCGAGCTCTTTTTCAAGAAGACTCGACAGGAAGAGGGAAGGCAGTCGGCTCGAAGACGGTTTCGACCACAGTATCACCAACCACCTTTGAAGAAGGAACAGGTGGAATAATGGCATTAGTAGGACTAGCCAAGATATCTGCTACAAAGACGGCACTAACAAAAGAAGGTGGAGCAATCTTCTTCTTCCTCAAAGCCTTAAGTTCAGAAGATGTCAGACCTATAATAAACCAAGCAATGATTAGCATGTAAGAATATAACTCCAAAGGCAAAAAACAATAAAACAAAGGAGTATCACCCTTTTTCAATAGATCAACATGAGATAAAGGTAGCAATTCACGAAGCTCGGTAATAAACTCATCCTCCCAGCCGGACAAACTGGCCCTATCCACCTTGACAACCACAACAGGACTCTTAGTCCATGAGTGAGGAAAATGGGGATCACCGGCTGAGTAGACCAAGAGATTAGAACCCACTCAGCCAGCGTATATCTAGAAGAAACGATCTTCAAAAAATTTATTGCTCTCCTGGAAGGGTCAAAGTAGAGAATGTCCCGGTTGGCTGCTTAGAGAAGTCTAACTTACCTTCTCCGACTGGCGAACACAAAAAAACTAGAAGAAAACCCCCAAGGAAGGAGCCTATCCCAGGCACGGACAAAGCCCTGACTATTAGGATGGAGTTGGGTGGGAGCCATATTCAGTATGTTCAGCACTAACCACTTGAAGTGGGAAAAAGGGAGGCGCAACCCTAGATTGAGGGGGAGAGTATCATAAAGATAAAAGAAAGCGTCCTCCCCGGCCTCAAGACCACCACATACTGGCTCGTCCAATTCATAAGGTCAGACGTCCATGGACCAAGGTCCCCAGCTACAGCCATCCCCTTTATAAAGTCGAGAGAGTTGTAAACAGAGAACATCTTAAGGACATTCTCATCCACCCAATCAAAGGAGAAGTCTTCGTCAAAAGACGTTCCTCCCGACCCTTCCCCTATGGCGACAGATCTGTCTTCTACCCGATACCAAATGGAGATAGACTGGCACTTATCCCTAGGGGACTCAACCCTTGTGGGAGGAGGGTTTTGTGACCCTAAGAGGCTAAATGTGGCTTCATGGGAGACACTAGGAGTGGATGATGACCCTCCGATGGTGGTTTTCCTTGTTGTGAGAAAAACTAAATAAGGGTTAGGGAAGAAACCTGCAATGTCGTGGCCCCTAGAAAAGAAAAACCCCCAAAACAAAGCCATCCAAGAATGCCCAAAGAAGGAACAAAGATGTTAGAGTTAAAAGGTTACCTTTGCTGGCCATAATCATTGGAGTTGCAGGAAGTTAAGAAGTCGTAGAAGGTCGCAAGAAGTTAAAGAGAGTGAAAGTCGAAGGGCAAGGAATGAGGAAAAGGAAAATGAAATACTAGCAGTAAAAAGACAAAAACTCAACCTGGGTACTTAATGAAAGAACGATTCAGGGCACGAATCTAACTTTGTAATGACAACAAAGATTGAAACCATCAACCACCCCCATTATGGCGCTAACATGCCTCTCTAGGACCAATGACAAGACGCCACGCAATGATATCCCAAGCACTGCTAGTCAGGTGTCACAAACAGGGGGAATTCGAAAAGCCCCAAGCATGATAAGACCTGGTCGGTCAGTCCCTTCACCTAAAACTATGAGAAGGGGTACAACCACTACCTCAAGCAAGATAAAAGCACTTTCCCTGATGATTAGTGCTTGAGGGACTATGTACCGGTCAACCTCCCACACCCGAAACTCGGCATGTGGAAGAGTCGACCGACCGGTCTAGGTAACTAACAAAGGTACATTGTGGTAATTAATGCTTGCTTGTGGAGAACGTCACGTGACAGAAGCATGGGAAGAAGTGCACAACTCAAGGCCTGAGAGCGAGGCTTCACCCACCTTATGGATAGACACTCAAAAGCTAGAGATAAGAGATTGGAAAGGCAGGACTAATGAGTCCCATCAAGGTAAACCCACACAAAAGAAAGAGTTACGGGTATAAAGAGCAAAAGCCACGTAACAAGGGGGGACCAGAGGTAGAAGGAGAAATAAAAAGTAAGGAAGAGAGTCATTGAGAACCCGAACTTGTTCACGACGTGAACAATGAATGTTGTTTATGCTATTTTTTAATTAAAACTAAAGTTTTATTTTAATAATGTAAATAATAAAAAACTTGTATTAAAGAATTCTACAAAGTAACGGAGAGACCTTATGATTATCTCGTCATTTTTATCTGAACCAAGGGAACGGAGAGACGTTATGATTACTCTATGAGCTTGAGCTTCCTCACATGCTACAAAATTTTCCTTTCACGTCCGGAAAACCAACCTTTAAATATTTTTAAGTCAATTCTTAATTTCTTATGTCACCATTAAAGGTTTGCACATTTTTACCCATTACTCTTGTCTCATTTTAATTTTCATAAAATAGAATAATTTATTATTTTATTTTTCAATAATATTTTTATGAGAGAATAGTTTATGCAATATAAATGTAAAATAGTTTTACACTGTCATGCAATCATAACTCTCCATGTATAGTAAGTTAATGGAATTTTACAATAGATGTCTTGAGAGTCATACTAAATTATTTGCAATTAGATAATAGTGTAAAATTATGTTACATTATCAATACATCATTAAACACTATATTTATTGACGTTTTAATATGTAATATAATAAATAGTCTTTTATATTATTACTTTTCGGTAGTGCTATTTATATTATCTATCTAAATAATGCTGCAATAAATAAAAATAATTTAGTCAAATAACATTATTTTATGATAAAAATTGGTATAAACAATTATTTTTAGAAAAGTATACGTTACTTTAAACGATAAATAAAATACTACAAGAAAAATATAAATTAGAGTTAGCCAAAAGCGTATGTTAATTGTTACTTTTTGTCAGTCAAATAATAGTCTTGAAATTGTTGTTAAGAAAGTCAACAAATGTGTATGGAACAGAAAAGTTGTCGCTTGTTAGAGTCGGTCAAGCTAACTCCTAACAGACATTGATTAGAGTCGGTCGCACCGACATGATTAGAGTCAATCACTTCGACACTAACTAAAAGAATAACTTAAAAACATTTTATCATTGTTGTAGCAGCTTCACTTTAACTCTTCCTTCTACTTCCATTTTTCTTTTCTCTTCCTCTTCAATGCTATCCCAACCGCTACACTCCCTGTTACCTAACCCTCAACCACCTAGAGCACATAAAAAAACAAAAAGAATTCTAGTGGATTTAAGTTGGTACCATATTGTATATAGAGAAGTAATTACAGTACATTACTATCATTCATGTATATTTGTGAGATGTTTATTATGTGACTGCTTTGTGCTTTGATAATTGAACATATGTGTTACTTGGCTTTGTGCTCATACCACGAGTTGTCATTTATTATTTGTGTTCGAACTTATTGCCATTTATAGGTAACCGTAAAGCAGGAGCACGAAAAGTGAGGTAGGGCTCCTTTACATGCTTTTCACTTTTTTTTTTTTTTTTGGAATGCATGTTCTAAAAAGATGTGACATCGGGATGAGTTTGTAATAGATATTTATGAATTTTATGTTTATAGAGTACACTTATTTATTTAATTGGCCTTTAAGGTGTTATTAGGATGTTTTTATTCATGATATTTATGAACTGATGAAATCAATAACACTCATCTTTTTTCTCTTCTATGATCAATAAATTGATTGAAAATAATTATAAAATATAATTAAATTTAATTTAATTTGATGAAAAATTAATAAAAATATGTGTGAATTTTTGTGTAAGATTTACTAGAAAATTCTATTATAATTGATATTGTATTGTATACTGACAATATAAGAATGCATAGTAAAAATGGGCAAGCAATCAATAAATTTTAAAGATTTAATTATAATTAGTTTCTATTAATTATAATTAGTCACTGTAAAATTTTTATTTTATTCTATTATTATTGATTAAACTAGTAATATTTTAATATAACTATTAAAAAAATACAAATTAGATAGCTTTTCATGAAGTAGAAAGATACATTGTAACCATATAAATTATTCTTAGAAATTCTAAATCAATATAGTAAGTCATTAGTTAATTAATAACATGATTAAGTTAAATTTTTAGTTAAAAATTTACTTAAATTTTCATTTCTCTCTCTCCAATTTTGATCACGTGACCCTTCAATAATTTATACCAACTTATATATTTTTTATCTGCTGAAATCAAACAATATTAAAGAGTTTTTAACATTTGCACATCATGTTCAACAAACTAAGCTAGAGTACCAACTTGTGTCATTTCACATCCAATCACCTTACTCTTGGTGCTTTCCTTCAAATATAATGATTAAGTTAATGAAATGTTTCCTTTAAACACACAAGACATTACTTTCTTTAATTTTTTTATAAGATTGAAATTAAAATTTAGTCCTAATATTATTTTATAGTAATTAATTTATAATATTTTATATATTAATTATTTTTTCACAAAATACTTTTAATTATGAGTTATATTTTAAGCTTAATAAATAATAAATAAAATATATTAATGTCTTAGATTTTTTTATATTGTATAAAGAGTATTTTAGGATTCTTACTTTGACTCTTCATGCATAATTAATAATAATTAAAATAATAAATATATTAATGATAAGAGAAACTATAAAAATTAATAATTTTTTTTATAAAATTATTTATGAATATATCTCATTAATGTTAGAAACAATTTTAGAAAAACATAAATTTAAAACAAATTTTATGCTACTAACTAAATTTCTTAACTCTAATAAATTAACTAATTGAGTCTCATAAAAAATTATGTGAAAGGATATATTTATGATTGGTTTTAATGATGACCACCTCTTTTTATTCTTAAATAATATTATGTATTATAATTTTTGTATCATAATTTAATTGATTATAAATATGAAAAAATATGCTATATATTAGATGTAAAATAATTATATCTTGTCATTCAATCATATATTATTATATGTGATAAATTTGTTGATTTTTATAATATTATTTTAAAAATATTGTTAAACTTTAAAAATATTATTAAAATAAAGATATAATGTATAATTAATTATCACCATGATATGTATAGGTCAACTTCCCTAGATTTTTTCAACTTAATCATTGACCTCAAAATATAAAACTGTTAGGCACGATAGTATGCCCGAACATAATTACCTCCAATAAAAAATAAATGTAATTTATTTAAAAGTTGTCTAATATATATATATATATATATATATAACTTATACATATAATCAATACATAAAGATCAGACCTTATGAATTATTATGTCCAAATGAAGCTACATAGATTTTTTATATATATAAAAATAGGGAAGAAGGTAAGAAATAATATAACTTTTAAAGACAAAACTCACATTTTTTTCTACTATTTTGAGATTAGTCAGAGTTTCGTGTTGGTAAGCTAGGTTGATATTTAATGTAAGAATGTAAAAAAAAAAAAAAAATGTTGCTGCTATTTTTAGATTAACCGCCTTTCGTTTTAGTAATGTAAGAATGTAAAATATATATATTTTATGTAAATCTTTATTACATAGATTATTATCCTAAAATTTTAATTTAAATGAAATATAATATAAAAATATTTTAAAAACTACATTTAAAATTTATTTGAATATATTTTTAATATACAAAACAGTCAACTAATTAAAATAATTTTATATATAACATTAAAAATAATAATTATAAAATATAATACTTATTATTATATATGAGAAATGATGAATATGCAATCAGGAGAGTTGATTAAAGTATTTATTTATGTATAAAATTTGAGCAATTGCCATTTGGCTGGGTTTTCTATTCTTTCTCTTACATCTCTCTATTTCTTTGTTTCTCTCTCTTTCGTTGGCAACCCACCTCGGATTGTCTTTCTGCGACCAACACACGAACACAGACACTTGTGTTGTGTTCTGAAAGCTTTGTTCATCACCCAACGCTTTTTCTTTTCTGATTTTGGCTCCAAAACCCATTGGTTCAATCTCTCACTCACCACTTTCAGATCGGTGTCTCTCTCCGACACCGAAGAAAGGTTCTTTTCTTTCTTTTTTCTGACGCAATTTTATTCCTTACAGCACACTCTTTCTCACCCATGATGTTTTTCTCTTCAAATTTTGATTTTTTATCACTGCATGTGGGAAACAAATACTGGGTCTGTGGTGGGTTTGATCTCACCCGTTTGTTTCTTTAGATATTTTTAGGATACTTTTCCTTTTGGTGTTTCAATAGTGATGCTGAATTGGTTGCATGCAAATGGGTCTTCTCTCGAGTTTTCTATTCAAAGATTTGGTTTTGAATTCTTGGTGTTTTTCTTGGTTGCCTTCTGTTTCTTTGATCTTCTTGTGATGAATTTCTGTGCTTTTCAATTTTGCTGTCATGTCTCAGACTTACGGGAAAATGGGCCCTGATATTTTAATGCTGAAGTTTTAAAGGGAATTTATGTGTTTTGAATAAGGGGTTTTGGGTTTTATTGGAAATTTAATTTAGTTAACTGTGTCTCTGAGCTTGCATGCAAGGGATCAATGTTTTAATAACCCACTTTAATGTAATGAAATGAAAAAAAAAAATTTGTTATTTTTATTTTGTCTCTAAGAACTAAGAAGGGTACCTGTAAGGTTTCTTATTTTCATTTTCTTGTATTTATCAGTGCTTCAGTGAATTTTTAGTCTGACATATTCACTTGATTTTATTTGATTTCCCTCCTAGAATTTATCCCCTGTTTCAATTTGTAAGTTGTTTTATGAAGTCGATTTTATTTTTGTCTTTATGTCTTCATTTCTTTTTTCAACTTATTTTGTGTAGTGGATAAAGCAGACTAGCAAAACTGTCACTGTTTTCTTGTTTGTCTGGTCTCAGTTTTTAAAGGAAATGAAATGTATACTGCTGCTAAATTACAAGATCTCTCATTTTTTCTCCTTGGACTGGTTTGAGTATTGCATTATATATTTAAAATTATTTTCCTCATAGGAAATTGCAACTCTACCAATTGCATGTGTATGATATCATGTTTGACAAAAAGTTTTGAATTTTTCTTGCTTCCCTACTATTGATGGTTCTTATGGATCCTAAAAGCTTATAGATGATCTCTCCAAAAATGGTAATTTTGAATTCTTTATTTATCAGCTTTTGATTTTCTGGGGCAGGATTAAGATTTGGATAAGTTGCTTTCAGTCTTAAAAGTGCTAAAAAAGTTGAGTGACTGTGAGATGTGAAGTGAATTGTTGACAGTGTTAATTGGTAAATGGGGACCCAAACAATGGAGTCTCGTGGTGGTGGTGGTGGTGGAGGAGATAGTAATGGAAAAAGGTCACAATTCCAGCCTCTGGTGCGGCAAAACTCAATGTACAGTCTCACACTTGACGAAGTTCAGAATCAGTTGGGCGATTTGGGGAAGCCACTAAGTAGTATGAACCTCGATGAGCTTCTAAAAAACGTATGGACCATCGAGGCAAACCAGTCCATCGGTATAGACAATGACGACACAGTACAAGCTAGCCAAGCTGCTCTTCAGCGTCAGGCTAGTCTGTCATTAACCGGTGCACTCAGCAAGAAGACTGTGGATGAGGTTTGGAAAGATATGCAACAAAACAAAATCAATGAGGAGAAGAAGTTTAGAGACAGGCAACCTACTTTGGGAGAGATGACATTGGAGGATTTCTTGGTGAAAGCAGGTGTTGTTGCAGAAACATCTACTAGAAAGAATACCAGCACTATAGCTGAGGTTGATTCAAACATTGCAGTACCACAGTTTACTTCACAAGGACAGTGGATACAATATCCACAAGCACAATATCAGCATCCACCACAAAGTTTAATGGGGATTTATATGCCTAGCCAGGGTATGGTGCAGCCATTACACATGGGGGCTGGTGCTTCATTGGATGTTTCCTTTGCAGATGGTCAGGTGGCATTGCCATCACCTCTGATGGGAACATTGTCAGATTCGCAGACTCCTGGAAGAAAAAGGACTCCTGAGGACATGATGGAGAAGACTGTTGAGAGGAGACAGAAAAGGATGATAAAAAATAGGGAATCCGCTGCTCGTTCAAGAGCAAGGAAACAGGTGATCTTTTCTCTCTTTATTTTGAGTGTCATGTTTATTCAAGTCCTCGTCCTTTAATTAGTTTTTCCCTTAGCAGAAACCCTAAAATCTGAATCATAAATCTTACAAACAGGCATACACGAATGAATTGGAGAATAAAGTCTCGCGTCTGGAGGAGGAAAATGAAAGTCTGAGGAAACGAAAGGTTAGATTCTGCTTTGAAGTTCTAGTTCAATTGCCCTTGAATGTGTTTTGCTGTTAATTCAAATTTCTGAATATTCCTTCAGTCCCAAGATTGAGTAGGTTCTCCTTTTGCAGAGTATACTGCATGAGTTTGTAGTCTTTAAGTGTGTGATTATGAAACTTCTCATTATATAGCATGGTGTGTAGATGGAAAAGGAAATTCAATACACAGAAAAATGCTTATCAGGAAATATTATTAGACTAGAATTCTAAATAAGGGAAACTGAGAAAGAAGGTTTTCTCCTTTGTTTGATAGTAGTCCTTAATTCCTTTACCTTTGGTTTCTCCTTTGTTTTAATACTATTTCTTTATCTTTTGAGGTAATGATGGGGGAAATATATTTTTCATTTATTCATTCATTTCCATTTCAAATCATTTTAAACATGTTTCTTATTCTTGGCCCCTTCCAAAAGATTAAACAAAGTAGATATGTATAAATACTTCGTTTTAACTCTTCGATGTAACTGGATGCAATCCACATCTTAAAAATCTTGGGCAGTAATATTTTGAATGGAAGGATGATATAGTCACATGATTGTTAATTAAAGACAAAAGGCACTTCTTTCCTTTCTGATTTTGCATTATCCTTCTGTTTAAGGATTGTTGTAGAATCAACTTATTCCTATGGACTGTAATGCACCATGTTTATCCCACTGTCATATTTGTGCATCCATTGTGGACTGACTATCAGCCAGCTAATGATGTAATAATCTGTCATTCTTTTATATATTTCTGGATTTAGAGTTTGATTAATTTTAAATTATAATTGGTAAATCAAGTAATCAAATGAATTTTCTATATGCATGAATGACATCCATGCATGTCTGGAATATTGTGACATGACAGAATTAGCAACCCTGCATATATTTTTGCACTAAACTAAACTACTTTGTCCTGTATAGTGGCTTTGGTTGATTGCACTTTTCTGCACACAATTTTAATTTGTTTATTGCAAACCATTGATCAATCCCTGTGGCTTTGTGTCACTTGGAAATTCAACGAATCATTACAAAAACAGCATTGCTGACATGATGTTATTTATTAGCATAGTTATCAAAATCTTCGATTCACAATTTGTATCTTACTATTCGATACAATTTGGCTATCTATCAATTCATAAGGATGAATCTTAAATAACTTTGTATCTTACAATATATGAATGAATCTATAAATTTCGTATTATCTATATGAATCGCATGATTCAACAATTCATTATTTTGTCTTTTTTGTTATTTTTTTCATCAATTCCTCGTGAAAAAATTTAAAAGTCATATAAGTCTAATATTTATTTATGTATGTATGTATTGATTTTTCATGTTTCTTTATATTAAAATGCTCCTAGAGTTATGTTTTTTAGTTATTGATAATGAATGTGTGCTTATGAATGTCTCTATGTTATGTTTTATTATTGATCATGTATCTTACGATTCACGATACAATTTGATTCACAATTTGGAAAATAGACCTTCTAATTCACAATTTGAATCCCGATTCTACTACCATGTTTATTAGGATGCATCTCTTGCTGTCAGTGCTCTAGCTTGTAAAGTGATATAAGATTTGTTCAACAAAATATTTGAGCCAGGTTTAATTTTGTGATCAATAAACATAAATTAACATTTTAAAGTCCAACACAACTCTTGGATTTTTTTTCCTTTCCCTCTGAAGATACTACAGTTGATCTTCTACAAAATTTTCCACTCATGCCAATGCCTTACGATATTTTAGCTACATAGAGCACCATTTATTGTCACCCAACATAAATATTACTTTGAGAGATCAGGGCCAGTTCAACAGTGAGTGAGACCTAGAACAAATTTTAAAACTTGTTTACTTTAAATGAGAGAGCAAATATGTTGGACCTTTTCACCAACATATGTAACTTGGCTTTTTGGGTAGAGTGAGCTGGACTTTGATTTACTAGCTTTACATTCCTTGATCCTCCTTAAATCCTTCATACAGCCAATAGTATACAAAATCTAATTGCATGTATTTAGATTCTTAGAATGAATAATCACTTGATGAAATCATGGTATAAAGTATAAACATGTCTTAAGTGCTCAATCATTACACATTGTTATTTGTATAATACTAGACTGATTAGTTTAGAAATTTTCCATAACTGGCAGGAGCTAGAGAAGATGTTGCCATGTGCACCACCTCCAGAACCTAAATATCAACTTCGTCGAATAGCATCAGCACCATTCTGAGATGTGTAGCTAAATGTAGAGGTTTGTAGATATGAGTATGAGGGAATGCTCCTTGTGATTTACTGGTATGTCCGGAATAGCTATGTCATGCATTTGCATCCAATGGCTCTCTTTTAATTGTTATTAGGTTCCTCATAACTCCTCTCTCAAGTTCCTTACAAAAATATCTATGGGAAATATTCTAGTTTTACCATTTGCAATATATATATATATAGCCTTTTTAATCATGCCTTCACTTACTTTGGCCACTTGGGGTCTTGCCATTTTTCAAGTTATGGGACTGTTGAGTGTTAATATGCACTGCAAGGTGAGCATCATCAATTACTAATTCAATCAACCATCAATACTCCTTAAAGAATTATCCTCTCTCTCTTCAAAATATTATCATATATTAAGTAATTCTTAAAATAATTAAGTCTTTAAAGGACTAGAAATCATGTTATATGAATTTTCAAAAATATTAAAAAAATTTCAAATTAATCCTTCAATAGTAGTAAAAATATATTTTAACATAGAGAGACTAAATTGAAATTTTCAATATATACTAATATAATTTTATTACTAAATATATGTGAGTTAAATAGAGAAAATTACATTCTTGAACCCATAACCTCTTATCTTTTTAACTTTTTACGGCAACTTTCCTATAAACTTTTTACGACAACTTTCTTTATAGGAGTACATAAATAGTATAACTTTTTCAAACAATTATGGGTTAATACAATAACAAGTGTTAGTCTAATGTTTTTCAAACGAAAAAGGAGGTAATATTTTTTAAACAATTATAGTATAATTTTTTAAACAATTATAGTATATAATTTTTTCAAACAATTACGGATTAATATAATAAGGAGTGTTAGGGTAATTTACTCTTTAAAATATGCATTATGTTACTGTGGAAGGAGAGAGTTGGATAAAGACAAAATTTATATATAGTTTTAAAAGTACTTTATTTATTTTTTAATCAAAATTAAAATTTTATTTTGATAATTTGTATAATAAATTTTTATTAGAAATTAACATAAATTATTAAAGCAAAATTTTAATTCTGATGGGAGGATAACATTAAAAATATCTATGAAATTGTATTTAAAATTTGTTGTTTTTGATAATTTACTTAAAAGAAGTTGAATGGACATGGTATAGAGAAAGAGAAAAGATCAAACAGCAAAGATGGCTTTGATTTTACAAAGGTTGTTGTACCAGCATTCCTTTTCACAGCAAAAGATGGCTTTGATTTTACATAGGGTATCATACCACCATCCTTTTTCACCACAAAAGGTGGCTTTTATTTCACTGACATGGTGAAAGCCCCAACCAGCATTTGCCTTTAGGATGGCAAGAAGATGCTCAACAAATTCACAATTATTTTCTTTTTCCTGAAAACACAAGAGGGTAATAAGATGCATACTTTTGTCATCAGATGAATACTAATCACAACAATAATGCTATTAATGTGTTATACAAAATTCTACATATAATTTAATTATTTATTAATCATATTTAATAAATAATTTATGTTATATATCTAATCATTTCATTTGAATTCACTAGTGTCATCAAGTAAGACAGGATTATGTTTTTAAAATTGGAGTTATTCCATCATTGAAATACTGGTTAAAGATTTAATTGTTTAAAAGTAGTTAAACTGTGTTAGAACTGATAGTAATTCAATATATATTTATATAATATTTTATGTAATAAAATAATATACAATCATGAAAATTAAAATTTAAAATTGTAAATTAATATAAATGACTAAGTTATATGTTTTATAAGATAAAATTAATAATAATTGATAAAATAATTTATAATTATGTGAAATCTTTAAGTGTGTTTTTTTAAATGTTTTAAATTAAAATAATATAAAAATTAAACAAATTTGAAATACATGGTAAAAAAAAAAAAACTGATTTTCTGCACTAGTTTTTCCCTATTTTTTATTGGTTTAACCGGTTTGGACCTTCTTTTAGAGTTAACAAATAGATAATCAAACTATTTCTTAATTGGATCGATTGAACTAACAAGTCCAATTTTTAAAATAATAGTTATATTGGAGAGAGAAAAAAAAAACATTTTTTAAATCAAACAAGAATTACCATAATTGATTTGGTGGTAGGATTCAATAATTATAATTTGATAAAAATTAAGGCATTGCTACTGTATCACCATATCTTATTATTCAATAACAGTTTGTCATAGTTTTTTTTTAATTGCTAATTATGTATAAATAAACTATTCAATTAAAACATTGTAGAATGATTAATTAGATTATACGACTAAACATTATTCTGGATACAAATATTAAGAAAAGCAAATGAAAGTGAGCTTACAGGCTTAAAATGGTAAAAGGTAGCAAGACCTGAAAGAGTTGAGACCTAATAGCCTAATTACAATATGAAGTAATGTAGTTATGAAGCTTGTGACTAAATGCATAGTTAATAGGTTTAAATGGGGTCGTGATGAATTTGTGTGTCAGTAACAAGTGGCATTATTTCTGGGAGATTGACTAATTACAAATAATGCATTAGTGAGCTTTGAAAATTTTCATCATATGAAGAAAAAAGAAGGGAAGAAATCGTAGGGTCTTTGACCATAGTGGAAAAAAAAAAAACTAATTTTAAAATATTTTTTTTACTAAAGTGGTGTCTTTTTAAATACTAATATTGAGGGAAGGTCCAAGAAATAGGAGTTCTTATTTTTAAGAGACAATAGATAACACCTAGTATATATATATATATATATATATATATATATATATATATATATATATATATATATATATATATATATATATATATATATATATATTTCTATGTGAAAGGTGCATGGGAAAATGTCTCCACACTTTAGGTTTTTTTTTTTGGCATTTTTTTTCATGTTTTTTTTTTATGGTGTGGGAGGTGTATGGAAAAATGGTCTCTCTAATAGTAGTTGTTTTTTTCTAACATTTTTTAATACATTTTTTTGTGTTTTTTTAAACATGGCAAAAAATAGAAAAAAAATATATTAAAAAATTATTGAAAAAAAAAAACCAACTCTTATAGGAGACGTCATTTCTCCATGCACCTCCCACACCCAAACGAAAAAAATTAAATAAAAAAATAATTGTCAAAAAAAATACATTACACAAGTTTAATAATAATAATAAAAATAAAAATTATCAACTAAACTAATAACAAAAAAATATTATATTCTAAAAATTAAAAAAAAATAACACTTAAGAAAATTAATTATTAATTTTTAAAAAAAAATAAAAATTAATATAAACAACATAAGGTTATAATGCTCTATTTAAAAAAGTCAAATATAATAAAAAAAATAGCACACAAATTTAATAACAATCAGAATAAATATTATAAACTAAATATTATAAACTAACATAAAACAACATAATATTATATTAAAAAATAAATAGACTAATCAAATTTATAAGCCATGAACTATTATGTGATTCACCAATTAAGCTCCTAAATACTTTACCACAAAAAATTAAATATCCTCAATTACTCTACTACTCAATATATCAAATTCTCAATTTTCTCTCACATATACTATTCACAAAAATTATTCAACTATTATAACAAAATCTTCAGTACACCACTATTTATAACTACAAATTTCATTAAAAAAATTCTTCAAAACCCTTGTAAAATTCAAATTTTCATTATTCCTTATAAAAATTAAACTTCCAACACTCAACCACTAACACTCTTTTTCAATATCACATTTCTCATAAATTATCACACATTTCTCATGTATTTTTTCTTCTCAACACACACCACTTCCTGAAATAAAAAAATATATATAAAAAAATAAACATAACAAACATAATAAGGTTTCATTTTCCCAAACACCTCCCATAACACAAAAAAGAAGACGAAAAAAATACATTAAAAATGCAAAAAAAAAAAACAACTTCCATCAAAGGAATCATTTCCCCAAGCATCTCCTAACTATATCTTAAAAATGAGATATGAGCTACCTCGTGCCTACTACTTCTAATCAGATACCACTTTAGTTAAAAAATTATTATTTTATTTTAAAATTAGTTTTATTTTTCATTATGGCAAAGACCAGCGATCATATGTATAAGGTGTATGATAGGGTGGAACGAAGTTTTCTAGGGAGTACTAAAGGTAATGAATTTCCCTACTTTCATTAGTTTGGTTACTAGATGGGTATCTTCTGTCTCTTGTACTTCTTTCGGTCTTTTGTTTTTATAAAAAAAACAATTAATTAATTCGTAAAGATTAAGAAAAATTAGTTTATCCAGATAGTACTCATACATTTATCTTAAATATATAATTTTCAAAATTATCTAAAATATTAATGAGATATGTATACTCTTATATCTTATATAATTTTTTTTAGTTTTAATTTTTTTATCTTTGTGATCATTAATATATTTAGTATTTTAATTTTTATTGGCTATGCATGTAACACTCTAATTTATATTTTATTTATTATTGTTTGTAAATGTGGTTGTTCTATTTTATTTATTATTATAAAGTGTTTGAAAAATTTATATTTATTATTAACAAAAATAAATAATAATTTTGGGATATATAGGTGTTAGATTTAAATTGGATTTTTATTTAATTAAGTGGAGAAAAATAGTCATTTGGACTTGTTTTGGTCAAAAAAGCAATGAGACTTGTTAAGGTGAAAGCTACCACAACATCTTTACGCGTCAAAGTTAGTTTACGCTTCATCAGTTTCACCCTTGCCATTTCTGCAAACCAAAGAGAAGAAAGAAAACACATAGAGGAAGCTTCAGAGGAACATGAAGGAATCACATGAAGAGCATCCTTGGTTGTGTTTTGTTTTTGTTTTTGCTTACGAAGTAAGTGGGGAGTAAATTTCATCTCATTGTATTTCCTTTATGCAAGTACAGGTAGAGGGTCTTTCCTAAGACCCTGGGTTTGTATGATTTTGGTGGTCTTTAAAGGGAGATTAAACCCCTAGGTTAGTGTGCCTCTTTGTGTAATTTTTGTTTGAAATTGAGTGGTAAAATTCTACAATTGTAGTTGAATTTCCTATTCTTCTTGTTTAGGGTTTATAATAGTTTGTTTCATGTATGAATAATTTAAAATGGTTAAAAAATAATTACAAAATAGAATTTAATTTAATTTTCATATAAATTTTTGAAGAAAACCTAAGTTTGCACGTTTTTCAAGAAAAGTCAAATAAGACTTAAGCATTCTAATGCACGTCTTTCGAGACAATGACTTCCTAAAGGAAATGAACCTTCCAATTTTTGGAATACACAAAGTTAATAACATAGTGTCATCAATACACTTTTTGAGACAATTAGCATATATTTTGAGGTAAATCACTACTTGACCTTCCATTTTTTTTTGCAAAAGGTGATTATATCATTTATAGTTAATTACCTACCACTTTTGGTATAAAATTCTAAAGCTAAACTCATTATTTTGAACATTTTTCTATCAGCCCACTTCATTCCCATTTTGGCTAAAGTCACTTTAGTTATATCTTCCTTTAACTCTTAGACAAAGGGACTTCCTTTGACCCTTCTTGACTCATAGACATTATTGGACTACTTCAAATCATCCTCAAAACACCTCCTCATCTAAGTAATTAAAGCTCTTCCACTCTTACAAAACTTTGATTTTCGTCTCCCTCACCCACAACTCCATTGTTGATAAGCTCTTTTACTAAAGTTTTCTTTCAAATCTTCACTTCAAGTAAGAGAAGTTTGTCTATACTGATTTCAATTAAGAGTTTAGCGAAAATTTCTTGAATATATGAATGTATATAGAAAAAATTGATATATGTTATGTTATTGGTGTTTCTTATGAATGAAATTAGTTTATTATGCTATATAATGAAGTTTATAATGAAATTTATAATGAAATTATAAATTTCTAAATAAATTATATTTAAAAAAATACAATGTTAAAAATAAATTAGTGAATTGAAAATTAAGAATAATATTAAAAGCAATAAAATTATTGTTCATAATATATTAAAAAATAAAGAATTAAATATATTTTTTGTCCCTCAAATTTAGGGAATCTTTATTTTTCATCCCCTAAATTTAAAATTACTTTGTTTAGTCCCCACATTTTAAAAATAGTTGTTTTAGTCACTCGTCTTATGTGAAAAACAAAGTACAAGTTATTATTTGTCACGTGTATAGTAAAAAATAAAAGAACATTGTTAATCCTAAAGTTTCATTTCTAATATTCTTCAGTTTTCGACTACACATGTGATAAATAATGACTTGTATTATGTTCACCAGTATAAGGCAAGAGACTAAAACCAAATATTTTCAAAAATGTAGGGACTAAAAAAAGTAATTTTAAATTTGGGGACAAAAAATAAAATTAGCCTAAATTTGAGGGACCAAAAATATATTTAAGACAAAAATAAATTATAAAATTAAATTATATTTAATTATCTTATTTATATAAAATAATAAATATATTAATTCTCCTAAATAAATAAATACAATAATTAATTGAATTACATAATAAGAAATAATCTAATTATCTTAATTTAAAATATTCTTCATTACCTTAATTATCTTAATTAATATTATTTATTTTAATAGTTACGTCAACATTAAATTAGAGTTAGTGATAAAAACTAAAAAAATCATATTAACGAAATATCAAAAATTAAAAATGACAAAAAAAAATTACAAGAACTAAAAATAGAAAAAATTATATTTATAATAATCTAAGAGATATTTAAGTGAAATAAAAAAATTATCAATCTAATAGAAATATTAAAATACTTCAAAAGATTAAACTTTTTTTCAAATGCATGCATCGTTTATAAAATATCATTCAGAATACATGTGACTGTAGCTACTGCGAAAAAATATTTTTCAAAAATTTTAAAATAATTAAATCTTATCCAAGAAAAACAATATCATAAGATAAATTGAATAAAAAATAAAATAGTAGAACTCCTTAATTATAAAAGCATCCATAAATGATAAACAATTTTTAACCTTAAAAAAGTAGAAGATGAATATAAATATTTATAATTAATATTACATTAAATTTCTTTAAAAAAAATTGGGCACAAATTCTTAGGCACGACCCTGCATCAGAGATTAAGAAACATAAATTTACATAAAATTATAGCTTAAATAAAAAAATGAAGAACAAAATCAAAATTGACTAACCTTTAAGGACAAAAAAATACCTAACCCTTTATTTCATTTAACAAATAGTTTTCATCTTTTAAAATCTGTGACTTATATTCGAACAATATTCGCATTACGTAACATAAAACAAGCTTACTCGTAACTGTTCCTTATTCTTTTGAGATGTGAAAAAAAATACAAAATTTAATATTTTTTTCTTTTTAATAAAAACTATACTATCACAAAACAAAAGAGAATTAAAAATGAAAATGGTAAATAGTTAGTTATATACCATGATATGGATTAGGTTAAAGAAAGTCTTGAGATAAAATCCAAGTGAGTTATCCTAGTCTTTTCCTTTGTTTTGCACTTCAACATGACACAGAATTAATCTAAATTTTGGGTAAATGGTGAAGAGGGAAACTTAGAATATAGTGGTAGCAGTTGACTCTCTCTTTGTCCCTTCTAAAGCAGCTCCTACCAGCCACATTGTTTTTTCCTTTGTACCTATTCCAATTTGCTTCATATTTTATGTCATAAACTAATGCACAAACTCTTACAGGTTGATGTCACTCTCAACCGTTTTCAACACGCGTTTTGAAGGCTCTATCATTGAGTTAACATTTTGATCACATACCAATTCCCTTTCCCAGTTCCTTGTCTTGCACAATTCTAAAGACTTCACCATGGGATATGAAACCAGAAGGCTCTTGGATGAGTATGAAGTCTCACAAGTCCTGGGAAGAGGTGGGTTTTCTGTTGTCAGAAAAGGCACCAAAAAAGCAAGTAGTGATGAGAACAAAACCCATGTAGCCATCAAAACCCTGAGAAGGTTAGGTACTGCCTCAAACCCCAACAACCCTTCTGGGTTTCCAAGAAAGGGTGGAGAGAAGAGCACATCAGCTATGATGGGGTTCCCCACATGGAGACAAGTCTCAGTCTCAGATGCCTTGCTCACCAATGAGATTCTTGTCATGAGGCGAATTGTGGACAACGTTTCACCTCACCCCAATGTGATTGACCTCTATGATGTGTATGAGGACTCAAATGGGGTGCACCTTGTGCTGGAGCTCTGTTCTGGTGGAGAACTGTTTGATAGGATTGTGGCACATGATAGGTAACTGTGAAGCACTAATACTTTCATTTGTTCTATATATTTATATCTCAAAATCTAGAATGGCTACACATGATGTTTCTTTTCTTCTTTTTTCAATAATTTCTTATTTCTAGTAGATCTCTAAGTAAGATTCGAACTCAGATGAAATTCTGACCATCTGTAAGAGAAAAAAGAATGAATGACTTTGTATTAATGAAATCTCATTATCCATACAAAATGAATTGGTGTGATATATTCAAATCATAACATATAAACAATAAAAACTAGTATTTTAATTGAAACTAGAACTCGTAGGGAAGAAAATAAATTTATGAATAGAATAAAATATGCAATATTTACACCACATAAGGATTGTCCCTTGATGGATCAAAAATAAAAACTTAGATGATACTAAGAAAGGAATGAAATTAATACAAATCCAATTTGTGTAGAATAGAAAGTGATTTATGATTATATTGTTTATAATTTTTAATTTTATTTTTTGTAATCATCAAGAAGAATGACTTTTAATTTAGATTTCATTTATATACTTATGTTTTGTAAATTTTTATACATATAATTTTTTAAAATAATTGTATAACCAATCCATATCGTATCTAATACATGTATCATTGATAGGTACTCAGAGACTGAAGCTGCAGGTGTGGTTCGCCAGATAGCTTCAGGATTGGAAGCTATTCATAGGGCTAACATAGTCCACAGGGACTTGAAGCCTGAGAATTGTCTTTTCTTGGATGTGAGGAGTGACTCTCCTCTTAAGATCATGGACTTTGGGTTGAGTTCTGTTGAGGAATTTACTGACCCAGTTGTTGGTTTGTTTGGATCCATTGATTATGTTTCACCAGAGGCTCTTTCTCAAGGGAAGATAACTACCAAGAGTGACATGTGGTCTCTTGGGGTGATTCTATATATCTTACTTTCTGGGTATGTTGACTTTTTTCACATGTTCAAGTTGTGTCTGTCCCCATCTACCCATGTGCAATTGCAATACATGTGGATACCAAATAGGGAAAGTCATCAATCATTTCTAGACATGAAAATAAAATATGGTATCACCTTATAATTGGAGGCAAAAAATTAATGGATTAGTTGATCATAGAAATCTTATCCCTCAATTTTGCATATTGTTAATGCGTTTGGTTTTACATTCTAGATGTAATTTTTTATGTTTATTAAGAAATTAATAGTTATAATTTCTATGTTTTTTTAGCAAGTTTGACCTGATTTCCATGCAACGAGTTTCCAAACACACGTTATGTTATTTGTCATTTGCTTCGCTGAAATTTTTTCTTCTAGGCACATCAATCGATGAGAGAGCTTATTATATTTTTATCTAAAATAATGAAATTAACTTAATAGTATCCTCCTATTAATTATTTTTTATTTGCAGGTATCCACCTTTCATTGCTCAGTCTAATCGCCAGAAACAACAAATGATAATGAATGTAAGTAAAATATCTTAGATTTAATTTGTGATTCCTCAAAGAGAGAATAACAAAGAGAGTAAAGATTAGCAATGTATCAAAATGTGAGTTTTACTCAAATACATTATCTATTTTTACTTAACATGTTTTCTCATAGAAACTAATGAAGAAAATTGATTTGTTCTCATGATTAACTTTTCTAGTTACTGTAATTAGAAAATTATCACTTTCACCATCATAAAAGTAGAAAATATATATAAATACATCATTTGCAAGCCACTATACCTGTGAATTGTGCCAGATCTAATGACCAGTGCAAAGTTACAGTGTCTTGTGTTGCATTATTACTTGCAAGACTATCATTACTTTTTGACTCTTAGAAGAAACATCTTTGAAGTTAAATACAGCATTTGCATCTTCCCTTGAGTGATAATTCTTTAATCCTTTTGCTTACCAAATCAAATACTTTGGAACAGGGGAGTTTCAGTTTCTATGAGAAGACATGGAAGGGCATTACCAATTCAGCAAAGCAACTTATTTCAGATCTTCTGACTGTTGATCCTAGTAGGAGACCTAGTGCTCAAGATGTATTGTACACTTTACCAACTTCATTAATCTTAATTGAGCCATATTTTCTTTTTAGTACATAGAATGAAGCATATCTACTATGAAAAGAATCCTGTATTGTAAAAAACTACCACATAACTCCACTATTGACTTTGTATGTGTTTGGATTTTATTTAAAAAGCTCATAGTTATGCATCTAAAAGAATCAATTAGTGTAATTTACTTGACGATACATGTTAAATTTGTGGAAGACGATTTGAATTTGACTTCTACATAACACATTCTTTGAAAAAAGTAAAAAGTTTTAAGCGTAATTAAGCACCAAATTGAAAATTAGTCCATAATCAATCCAAAGAGTCAAAATTTGTAAAAATACCTCAAGATTCTATTAAAGAAGCAAAGACATTAATAATGATGGTAACCAAAAATAAAAAAAAAAACATGAGATAGAAGATAAAAGTAAAAAGTCATTGTTTTCTATAAGAGAAAATAGACTATGTATCAATAATGTAAAATAGTTTTACATTATTATTGAATTACAAAACATGATAAGTTTGTTGACTTTTATAATAACTATCTTAAATGTCATAATAATAGTGATTAATGATTTAATGATAGCGTAAAATTGTTTTATATTGTCTATACATAACTATTAAACTCTTCCTATAATATTTTTCTGACTAAAACTCATAATTACCGGTCAGAGTTAATATTTGTCCAACACTTTGCATAATATTATTTTCAAGCAAAAAAAAGTAAGGAGATATTTGATTAAAGTAGTTAAAACCCCACACACTTACATTTTGTTGTGTCTTGGAACAGCTTCTGAGTCATCCATGGGTGGTAGGTGACAAAGCCAAAGATGATGCAATGGACCCTGAGATTGTCTCAAGATTGCAGAGCTTTAACGCAAGACGCAAACTGCGTGCAGCTGCAATTGCTAGTGTTTGGAGCTCCACAATCTTCCTGAGAACCAAAAAGCTGAAATCCTTGGTGGGAACACAGGATCTCACAGAAGAGGAAATTGAAAATCTCAGGATAAGTTTTAAGAAGATGTAAGTACTCATAAGTCAATATCAAAATTCACAACTTATCAAACTAAAAGCTACGTTTGGTTTTCAGTTAGAGACTCCAACCTCCTTTCAGAAAGTAAATTGAAAATGTCTCTTGTTTAGTTTTCACCAAGACCAGTCCAAGTATAAGGTGGTTCAAGTCCTTACTTTAGGCCTCCAAAAAAAATCATCTAACATTAGTATTAATGGTTTAGTATAGTGATAACAGTTTTTTACTTGATGGCTATGTTCTAGCTGAAAATAACTACTTTTATTCTTTGTAAGAACCTTAATTTTGTTTTGTTATTTTTGTTAGTTTTAAAAATAATTCCCATTTCAAAGTTTGCTTTAAGCCTAAAAATATATTGAGCGATAGTTGCGTCTAATTGTAAACTAAGTTTTGACTCAATTTTGCTATGAAAGTCAGTTTGAAATGAAGGGTTGTTTTTGCAGACTGAGTTTACAAAATTGATTCATTAATTCAAACTTCAGCATGCAAACTTTAATCCAAAACATGCACTAATTTGGATCTTGAGTTTGATAGGGAAGCACTAACCAGAAATTTATTTCTATACAGCACTAGTCTTTACAGTTTAGAGTGATAAGAAAATGTTGTTTGGTGTTAACAGATGTGTGAATGGAGACAATGCGACTCTATCTGAGTTTGAGGAGGTGCTGAAAGAGATGAATATGCCATCACTGATCCCTCTAGCACCACGTATATTTGACTTGTTTGACAACAACCGTGATGGAACTGTTGACATGCGAGAGATACTATGTGGGTTTTCCAGCTTCAAAAACTCCAAAGGAGATGATGCTCTACGTTTGTGCTTCCAGGTGTGGCTTTTTTCATAGCTTATTCAGTCATATACAAAACAATCAAACACCAACAAACAAAAATGTGCATATATATATATATATATATATATATATATATGGGATGGTTCTAGTGAGAACATTTGCTCATATGAGAAGAAATAATATTTGATCAAGATTAAAAATAATAAACAATTAAAATTAAAATTTTATTATAAACATCATCATCGCATCACCCTCACCTCTACCATTACCCCATCATCACCTCCACTATTGCTACTATCACCACCACCATCTTGCTATTGTCATCATTGTCCCTACCATTGAAGGCAGCGACAATAGTGAGATAATGACAATAACAGTAGCAATGGTGGCGGTGGCAGTGACCGTGACAGTGGCAATACAGTGGCGATGATGGGCCAATAAGGATAATAATGGCAATGATGGTAATTGAAGCAATAGTGATAACAGTGACAATAATGATAGTGGGACAACAATGATAATAATAGTTGTGGTGAAGGCGACAACGATGGTTGTAATAGTGAAGGGGATGTTGGTTTAATATTTTAATTCTTTTTCTTATAAATAGATTAAAATTTAAGAATAACAAGCCAATGGATTGGTCGAGCTATAAAAACACAACTCATACTAGAATCAGACTGAGTTAGGACAACTCACCCAACTAGCTGAACAACTCATTTTGTTGGCTTTAGATATTGTAAAATGATCCAATTCTATTGGATATTTGTGAAAATAAATTTTTATTGATCATATAAATGATTAAATTAAAAAATAAATAATTATAATTAGAGTTTAGTAGACATATACTATAAATATAACAAAAATTACATAATTAATCAATAAAAATTATAAACTATAAATTTTTAAATTATTATTATAAAAGTTAATAAATTTATTGTATATAATAATTTGAGATTGATTTGAGGATAAAACTTTTAATGCATTGTTTATTTTGTATTCATTATGTATTATTTATTCTTGTGATCATATTACATGCCTAACACAATTTTCACCACCTTCTCAACCTCTCAAACACAACTCTAGAAAAAAGACTCCAACATAGACAAGATAAAGAAAAGAGACAACTGAAATCCCTTTATATAACAAAGTAAAAGTACTCAGTACAATGACCTAATTTGCCTCTCACTTTTCTTTGCAAACAGATGTATGACACAGATCGATCCGGTTGCATCACCAAGGAAGAAGTAGCATCCATGCTCAGAGTAATGCCCCTTAAAATATGTAATTTTTGGTTCAAATTACTTTTCCTTTTATATTTTAAAAGGTTTAATTTCTTAAATTATTTCATAATTTTTAACTACATTTTAAATTAATTCATAATTACATATTTGACTTTTTATATTTTCATAATTGAGTTTTTAATTTTTTTTTTAACGATTTCAAACTATCATAAATTCATTCAGAAACTTAATCCAAAAAATGATAAGAGAAATTAAATATTCAGTTATAATTTAATTAAAATTTTTCAAAAAATTTAGATACTAACTATTAAACTTTTTAAAAATAATAATTTGAATCTCTTTTCTGAACTTACAAAAATACAAAAAAAAATAAAACCATTATTTGGAAATTACAAGAACTAAGATATATGCAAAAAAAAATTAGAAGAACTAAGATGAGTTTGATAAAAAAATTGATTCCTAAAATATAATCTCTATTTTGTTTTACTTAGCCTTAACTTGTGAGTTATATGTATTGACACAAACAAATTGACTGAAAAACAGGCTTTGCCAGAAGAATGTCTCCCAAGTGATGTGACTGAACCTGGCAAGTTGGATGAGATATTTGACAGAATGGATGCCAACAGTGATGGAAAAGTTACCTTTGATGAATTCAAAGCTGCCATGCAGAGAGATAGCTCTCTCCAAGATGTTGTTCTTTCTTCTCTTCGCCCACAATAGTTACTTACTTTTCCAAATTTTCATTAATTTATGCTATTATAAATGCACATTTCTAATTTTTTTTTTATCTTCATAAGGCACGTAACACTAAAATATTTTAAAGGCTGAGATTATAGTTTTTAGTAGTATGACTGTTTTTTTATTGTGCTTGGGAGTATTGTATTGCATAAGATGTGAGTGAAAGAAAGATAAGAAAAAAATGTTATTTATTTATTTTTAAAAAAAAATTAGTCTCAGTCTGGAAAATATTTTAGTGTCACATGTTTTATACAGATAAAAAGAAATGAAGATGTCGATTTTTAATAGGTAATGTTGTTTTAACTCCTTTTAAGGTGGGTACTATTTTTGTCCTTTTCTTCTTTCTAGGACATTCTTTTTCTGACTTATTGATATTATAGGAAAACAGAGTATCAGAGAACTATATAGTGAAATTGTGCCATCTAATTTTTGCTTTGACTCGGAACTTATCCACAAATTTATTAAAAGGGTCGATTTTTTAATTATTTAAATTTTAACTTAAAAAATAATTGTTTAATAAAGAATAATTTTTACAAAAGTATTTATTGATTTTTTATACATAATTAAAATTATTTTCTATTTCAAATGATAAAAAATATGTCTTCATTTATTTTTAAAGATTGTTATTAAAGACTTTACATATCATAATTCATATTATTATTTTTTCAAGTTTTAGAAAAAAAATTATCTCATATACACAATAATTAGTGAGAGATTCGGAAATTTGAAATATTTAATTTTTAATTAATAAATAAATAGTTTTAATATATAAATATATAGTAATAAAATTTTATAATAAATTATTTAAATATATCATTTATATATTTATATATTTACATAATTAAATAAACACATTTATAATAAAATATTTAATAAATAAATTTATTATCTTAAGCTTTAAAATTTTTTCATACAAATATAAAAAAACACATATAAGATCAAAAGCACAATTAATAAATATAGTAAAAATATGTGAAATATATTTTTATATATAAATTAAACAAATTAAATGAATTAGTAGTTTTAGTAGTGCTTAAAAAAGGAAAGGATTAAATGTTCAAATCCAACTCTAATAATTTTACTATATAAAAAGCTTAATCATATTTTTAGGATAAAATTCGTGAAAATTTACAAAATTTTATAGGTTAGAACCAAACTAAGTCATTTTAACTTAAGGAATCAAGTTCTATGCTAGAAACCAATTTAACTGTTTATTATACTTTTAGAAACAAAAATAATTGATCATATATAATTTTAGAGAATATTTTATTAATTTTAGATATTAATTTAATTAATTATTATATTTCTAATGATTAGAATTGATAATTCACTCGTAATAATAATAATTAAAAATCATTAAATTTATATAATAAATGTTAGATATATATATATATATATAAATAAATAATATAGTAACAGTAACTACCAACTTTTGCGGTTCTCCATTCTCGTGTGCCATTCGTCAATCTTGCAGACAGACAAGATTCTAACGCCAACAGGATAACGATGAAATAAAATAATAGCGATTACAATTTTTATTTAGAGAAAATTATTAAAAATATTTATTCAGAAAAATTAGTCTTTAAAAATAACATCAGATTTAAAAGTATATTACAAGTAAAACGTGCCAACACCTAATTTCACCTTTTGAAAATGATAATTCAAATTAATTGTACAAATTCATTATAAATTTAGAAGTATTTATTAAACCTTTTAAAACATTGAAAGGAAAAGTATAAATATTATATATAACAAACACTAAACTATGCAAAATTAATTTTATTTTTATAGGATTTGAACATAAATGTAATGAGGAATTGAAAGTATTCCTATTAAAATAAATGTAAGTTGGTTGATTAATTTAATATAAAAGAAAATTACATTTGAGAAGGTTTTATTTTTCGAATGAATATATATGTAGTCCAGACGATATAAGATAGTGTATCTATATGTGTTCACATATAATATGCACATACACTTGGTGGTTACACTGTCAAACATGTTGTCGAGGTGAGGTGCTACAAAGCCAGGAGCGACTTTCCAAAAGGGTGTTAGCAGTCGAGGGTGATGTTAACTTCAATTTCTCTGCATTGGTGGGTGCCGACTGGGTGAAGGTAGATGACACTTAGGTTGGTGTCATGACAAGTCGGCCTCCAAGCCCCTTAGTACCATGTTGGCGAGGTGGTCGACAAGTACTTGGGTTGCCCCAGTGATTAGCAAAAGGCTAGGGAGTTAGGGTTACCCAAGTCCTTTGATGTATTTCAGAGGTATGGCAGCTACATCCTTGTTTTTGTCCGGGTCATGGAAAAGGAGTTTGGGGATTTGGTGGCTCACCGGGACACTCTATCTACGAAGAATAAGAAGGCCTACGATGCCTTGTTGAAGTTGAGCGCTGAGTATGTTGATGCCTAGGTGAAAATCAATAGTTATCGCGATGTGACGGCCAACCTTCAAGGCGAGCTAGACCGGACTGTGGTGGAAATGAAGGAGTTGAAGTTGGCACAGTAGGATTTGGAAAGCTCCCGAGACCACTTCTGCGCTCAAGCAGAAAACCTGCAAAAGGAGAAGGAAGCCATGGTGTCGACCAAGGTGTTTGTTGATGAAGAGATATCCCTGTTGAAGGCGGAGATTGAAGCTTGGGATCGCTTGTTGGCTGAGAAGGATGCATTGTTGGATGAGCATGGGTTCGCCATTGCGGAACAATTCAAGGAAGGGTTCGCCTACGCCTTAAGACAAATGGCCTTCCTTCATCCCGAGGTAGACACCTCCACTACCGACCCCTTCAAAGAAGTGGTGGACGAGAAGTTAGTTGACGCTGAAATTGATCCTCTTCCTACTGTTGACTGATCTTCCCTGCATCTTTACAATAACATAGTTTTAGGGTGTTTTTAATTTTTTTCCGTTGTTAAAATTTTAGCCCATTTTTTGGGCTTTTGAACAATGGTCTTTGGCTTATTTGACTTATTGCTTATGTTAATATATTTTTGTATTTTCTTTTGAATGTGATTTTTCTCGTTGTTGTGTTTATATTGTTACACGTCGAATGTTAGAACCAATGCTTTTAATTTTAGTCCTTTTGATGGTTTCTTGATCTTTGGTCGAGTCTCCTTAGGACTTGGTGTATTTAGAATGCTTTCTAAGATTTGAGTTTCGTGGCCGAGTCCTTTTATGAGATTGGCCTCTAGCCACGTCTCTTGCTCTTTTCTTCGTGACTTGTCTTTTTCTTTTCAAGAATTGGCTCCCAGCTCGCTCTGTGACTTGTCTTTTTTTTAGGAATTGGCTCGCGACCGGCTTTGTGACTTGTCTTTTCTTTTCCTTTTTCTTTTTCTTTTTACTGGCTCTCATGCTCTCCCTTTTTCTCTTTTGAGTGTTTTGGGCGTTCGGCCCTTGCTTGCTTATTTCGGTGTGGGTTTGACTTTTCTGCCTTTCTATGGGCTCCAGGGGGTGTCTTTGGAAGTTGGGACTTTTGGTGTGCTTCTTGAGAGTTGTCTTTCGATCGGATCTTTTGCTTCCTTTCCTGGTTCATGTTGTCGGCCAAATCTGTCTCTTTTCTTTTCTTTTTTTACGTCTAGCGGTCGCCCTCCCAGTCTGAGTGATCTCGCCTAGAGGGTGTCCCACTGACCGACCACTCGCAGGTCTTTAATAATCTCGCATGGAGGGGACCTTTTGGCCGTCCTATCAAGTTTTTTGTCTTCGTGCCTGGAGGGGACCTTTTGGTCGTCCTCTCAGGTCTTTGGCCTTCATGTCTGATAAAGACCTTATGACGGACTTTTCAGGTCTTTTGTCTTTGTGCCTGGAGGGGACCGTTTGGCTGTCCGCTCAAGTCTTTTGTCTTCGTGCCTGGGAGAGACCTTTTGGCCGACTTCTCAGGTCTTTCTCCTTTGTGCTTAGAAGGGACCTTTCGAACGACTTCTCAGGTCTTTTGTCTTCGTGCTTGGGAGGGACCTTTTGGCTAACTCCTTAGGTCTTTCTCCTTCGTGCCTAGAAGGGACCTTTTGGCCGACTTCTTAGGTCTTTCTCCTTCGTGCTTGGAAGGGAACTTTTGGCCGACTTCTCAGGTCTTTTGTCTTCGTACCCGAGTGGGACCTTTTGGCCAACTCAGGTCTTTTGTCTTCGTGCTTGGGAGGGACTTTTTGGCCGACTCCTCAGCTCTTTTGTCTTTGTGCCTGGGAGGGACCTTTTAGCTGACTCCTCAGGTCTTTCTCCTTCATGCCTAGAAGGGACCTTTTGGTCGACTTCTTAGGTATTTTGTCTTCGTGTCTATAGGGGACCTTTTAGTCGTCCTCTCAAGTCTTTCTCCTTTGTGCCTAGAAGGGACCTTTTAGCCGACTTCTCAGGTCTTTTGTCTTCGTGCTTGTGAGGGACTTTTTGGCCGACTCCTTAGGTCTTTCTCCTTCGTGCCTGGAAGGGACCTTTTGGCTGACTTCTTAGGTCTTTTGTCTTCATGCTTGGGAGGGACCTTTCGGCCGACTCCTCAGGTCTTTCTCCTTCATGCTTGGAAGGGACCTTTTGGCCGACTTCTCAGGTCTTTTCTCTTCGTGCCTTGAAGGGACCTTTTGGCCAACTTCTTAGGTCTTTGATGACATCATTTTCCTGGAGGGGATCTAATGATCGGTCCTCTCAAGTCTTATGTTGACGCTGCTTGCTTGGAGGGGATCTGATGACCATCCACTCAAGTCTTTTTCTTTAGGTGCTCTCAAGCTTTGTTCGAGATGAGGAGTTGGAATCCTTTTTGGGTACCTGCATGAATTGTGGTCCTGCATATTTCAAGATATGAATATACTTTTCGAAGATTCGAGGTTCCTCCCATGGCGTTGTAGGTATGTCGGTGGAGGATGTACATGCCCTTGATCCTGGCTTGATGGAAGGTCTGCGATTTTTCTAGCTTTTAGGATTATGCCTTACACTCTAGTCCTTCCAGCTTGCTTTCTTTTTGGGTTTCTCCCTAAGAAGGTGTGTGAGTGAGTGGGTGCTAATGAGGTTGGACGGAGGAGGGACAAGTCATCTTTTTCTCTCTAGTTGTTACTATAAGGGAGAAGACAGAAATATCATATATTTATTACTCCCTTAAAACAATGAATAATGGTGGTGCAGTTGGCTGGCGCGTGCATCTCATGGAATAGTTGATCTTGAGGTCACAAGTTTGAGCATCTCCAAGTGCAATTGGCGAGTGGGAAATTAGATAAAACATGATTTGAAAAAAAAAGGAATTAGAATAAAAAAAAAAGAACAAAAAAGTGTTCCCATTTCCTTTCTATGCTTTTGGATCCTCTCTTTATAACGTCGTTCGAGGGAGCGGCATCACGATGTCTCCTCTGCATGATGGCTCTATAAGGTGGATCTAGGCATGGCGTCTCAGTGGGACAAATCTAGGTGCTTCAAATTGAATGTCGTTGGTAAGTTTTTCTCGATCAACACCGGGACTAAGGGCATTGACATATTTATACATTGTGGGGTAGGTTTTAGGGGTGACTTGCTAGGCAAGGAACCTCCTAACCACTTGGTAACTAACTTGTAACCACTTTGAGAGTCTCTTCCACGTGTGATGGGCCTCTAGGAGTGTATTGGCTTATTGGACCGACCCCATAAACGCTCCTCCTCACTTACCTGGGCTCCCTTCCTTTTGGGCTTTACTGGACTGGGATGCAGGAGTAGTGGATCAGGGCCGAGTGGTCGACCCGTACATATATATTAAAAAATTAAAAAGTTAGTAGGAGAATTTGTTCTTACTCAACATGTATGTATGGTTGTTTCTTGTTTAGTATAACAAATTATTAAAACAATTTGATTATTCAGGTTGATTCTCATTATTAATTACGTATTTTATTTCATTTATATAAACAAAATATAATAAAAGAAAATAATTTTTTTATTCTATAAATATTTACTCGGTTTTCTTAAGATCAAATCTATTAAAGGAAATTAATTATGTCATATCTTAATTAGAAGGAATACAATTAAATCTAATACATGATGAACATTTTTTATATATGAATTGTAAATTTTTTATTGATTACGTATAAGGATAAGGTGTTAGGTTTGTATCCACACAAAAATATCTCCCTTTAGCATTCTTAATTAAATCCTTCATTCTTAATTAAATCCTTCATTCTTAATTGAATCCATCATTTTCCAATCTAAGTCTCATTGCTCAGTCTTCTACATAGTGTCATGCTTGTGAAGAAAAGTTTTTGAATATTGAAAAAAATAGAAGTTGAAACATTGTCCTCCCACCATCTCTGAGAACCTCAAAGTCTGTAACCACCATACTGCCTTTGGCCCTACCATCATCACCGTCGCAAACCATGAACAATCTCTCTCAATTTTTCAGTCTAAACAATTGCAGCAGCAACACAAAAGTAAAAATGAGCACCATATATCCAAATTCGGTGTATTACCTTAATCAAATGGTTCAAAATTACATACCAACATGGTAACTTTCGCACCACAAAGTTACCCAATGTGTTCCCTTGAGCTTTTTCCACTTCTTATCAAGCAATACAGTGGATATAACAAGGAGGCTAGTTGGTGTTCGAACTGCCAACAAAGATCGGTACATTTGATAAGGATTAAATTTATGTCTTACAAAGACGAGAGTTTGAATCTTCATATGAATGTAAACACATTGTTAATGAATAATTTGTATGTACCTATGTAAGGATTCTTTGAGTTTAAAGGTCAGTTCCAACTCTAGTGATTGAGAGAAAAATATATTTGTAACATGTTGTGGTGCGACTAGAGAACAACAGTACATTATATGAACAATTAATTTTTGTGAAAATTTTCTTCTTATTGTCACTAGGGTGAAAGAGAATTTATCTTCTTGATCAATGTATCTTGTTCAGCTAGATTATTTATTTGTTTGATGTTCCATGAATGCCCTTGACATTCTGTTAAATGATGTGGCAAACAAGGATGCTTATTGATTAAGACTCTTTTCTTATTCTATTATACCCAAATTGTTTGAAAAATGTTTGAGTCATTGATGTTTTGATTAAGTTTAGTTCTGGACGAAGAAGGATGACCTTTCTCTCCATTGGTCAGTTGTAATTGTATGCACAATGGATGAGAAAAGGTTGCAAGAATCTAATTTCCTTTGTGTTAAAATTTGATTCTTCAATTCTCTTTGTTAGGCCACTGATATGGCATAACATAATGAATAAAGGTGTTAGAAAACATGGTTTGAGAGGGAAGAGAGAATTGGAGAGGAAGATATAAAAATATATGTAAAGTTGCATTGATTATATGAAAGGTGAGTACAATGTGACTACATGAGGCCTTTATATAGGTTAACAAACTAAAAACCACTCATATCTAACTAATTATATTTCTAATAGCCCTTATAAGTTGGAAGTACACTTCTATTTTAGGATGAACAATAAAATACACATAAACTCATAACAAATATAATGAGAAATGTAAAAAATACATCAAGTAAAATAGATACAAACAATAACTAGAACCATTAAAGTCAATAGGCATAATCTTAACCATTAAGCAGAAGGCAAAGCTCAAAAGTTAACCACTTAACAAAAGCAAACACACTTAACCACCTAAAATGTAGAAGCAATCCAATAAAAAAATGCTTAACCACCATAAGGTAGAAAAACAAAACTTAATCATCAAAAGAAAAAAGGTAACCATATTGCCTACCCACTCAAGATAGAAGTAAAACATCTAAATGTTTAACAATCAATTACAGAAGCTCAAACAATGATTAATCACCATAAACAAAAGTTTACAGCAAAGGAAATATCAACAAACCATAATAATCCAAACTATCTTTAAAAATGATTATTGACAAACACCTTGTGAGCATAATTTTCCATTCATTAAACCAAACAACTTCAATAGCGTCTTCTACCAATTGTTTTCTTTGACTAAAACATTCCAAACATTTACAATTAATGATCGATACACATACAAAAGAGATATGATTCCATTAGATTTCATCAATGTACCACAAAAAATAATTAACTCAAAACACCATTGTCTTTAGTGTCATAAAGTTTCACTGAAAACGTTGTTGATCCAAATTTCAATACCTGCTAACATGTTCTAATGTTAGAAGAAAATTTTGGAAGCATAACACAAGGAATACAAGAAGTAAAGGTAGTGTCCAAGCACCAAGAAAGAACCCAAAAAAAAATGCAAGGATAAAGAAAGAATATTGAGAGAAATCCAAACCCAACACTTTCAACCAACTAATCAAAGGTCTAAATGAAGAGCTTTGAAGCAAGGTTGAAGCCATAAATAGAGACACCCTCTTTTGAACATCAAAATGAAGCGTTGATAGCAACCATAATGTAACAAAGCAAAAAAATAAGTCTAGTGGGAAACACTATTCTAACAATAAAAAATCTCCATAATCGTAGTTCGATGATGAGGTTTCTCCAATGAATAATAAATAAAAAATGAACTTGAATGTATTAAATGCAGAGACAAATATAAACAAGACAAATCTGAAATGCAAAACTAGAAATGGAAAAAAATGGAAAGAGAAGATGAACAAAGATTTGATTTTTCTTGGGAAAGAAAAAAAGAAAAGGAAATGAATAAAAGAAAATAATGTAATGATTTTATGAGAAATAAAAATGATCTGATAATATTTTTTCAAGAAAAAAATGGAAAAGAAAAATGAAGAAGAAAAGAAAAGAAAGAATGAGGAAGGAGAAGAAGTAGAAGAACCAGTTATGAAGAATGAAGCAACAAAACAAAAATGGAGAAGAAAAGAAAAATGATTCATAATGGATGGTATGATTTTGACACCAAGGTAGAAAACATGGTTCAGTTGGGAGGGGAGAAAGAATTGGAGAGGAAGGGATAAAAATAAATGTAAAATTGTATTGATTATATGAAAGGTGAGTATAACATGATTATATGTGGCCTTCATATAGGCTAATAAACTAAACATTCATATTTATCTAATTATATTTCTAATAGAAGGTTTTGAAAAATAGATATTATCTATTCTTGGTTTCTTTTACCCTTAGCATTGTCAAGGGTATAATATCTCTAGTATGCTTGGTATTGAATGATTAATTATGTAATTCAAACATGTGATTTGTTCTCTCTTTGTTTCTATGTTTGATTTTCTACTTTATGTCAATTGTTTCAACTAATATTATGAAGAGGAATGGTTGAAGCCATGACATTTTTTTTCTAATACTCTCTTTTATTGGTTGAAATTTATTAGAAATAAAAAAATTTAGTGGGTCACACTTCTAAATCAAGAGAGAGAATAAATAAATGAGAATGAAACCTACCAAAATTTGCGATTTCTAATAAAATTTCAACCAATAATAAAAAAAGTGTTAGAAAGAGAATGTTAGAGATAGTGTGTTGCTAACATTTCTCTATTATGAATGATAAAATTCACATCATACTTGTTGCCCAAAGTGTGCTTTAACATTTATTTAATTGAGCATTTCACTATTATGATTAGGGATGTAAATAAGCTTAACTAATCATGAATTATTCAAGTTTGATTTGTTAAATGCTTGAATCAAGTTTGTTTGTTTAATTAAATAAATAAATTCAAACTTGAGACTAGACTCGATTATTTAAATGAACCAAGCCCAAACTTTACAAGTTTGATATAAATCATTCTTGTGTGTGTATATATATATATATATATATATATATAATTTAAGAAAAATCTATACAAAAATAAAAATAATTAAATTGTAAATGTGCTAAACAAGCTAAGTTCAAGTTTTATTTTTTAAAATAAGTCAAGTTCAAATTTTTAGTTAAATTCATTTAAATAAATGAGTTAAGCTTGAGCAACCTATTTTTTTACCAATCAAGTCCAAAATTGTAGTGCTCAACTCGATTTATTTACTCTCTTTCTTGTGATTTTTGACACCTCCATTTTTATGGTTGAATTTGTTTTGTAAATTAATTTCCTCTTTTTACTTGATAGTTCCCTCCATTTTGTTGCTTATTTGTCCTTGTATATTACGAGCTTTAACTCTTGGATTTCTTCTAGTTTCTTTTGATAATTATTATTATAAGACATCTAATAATATGTGCGGTTGCTAAAAGATAGACTTTATTTTTTGTTTTGAGACTCTTGAAGGATAACGTGGTATTATTTGATTTAGATGTTGGATCTTTGTTAAATATTGAAAGATGGGCCTTATGAACTTAATGTTAGGCTTTATTTAGTTTTAGAGTTGTCAAAAGATATTATGTAGCTTTATTTTGTTTTGGACTTATTGGAATAGGTACACAAATTATTGTTATTCTCACATCCATTTTTTTATTCTCATATCCTAGTTTTTTTTACAAAAGTACCTATATTAGAAACATGTTTATGTTATATTGGCTAATACAATATACAATGAAAAAAAACGTTACCTTTCAATACAAAGAAAAATATGTTTTTGTTGTGTTAATTTTTTTACAAAATAAAATAAAAAACAAAACAACCGAAAGAAGTTTCTACGTTCTCAACAACTCTCAAGGCTCTTTCACATTTTCACTAAACATCACTCTCTTCTCACCCCTAATTAGCCGACACACATTATGCTAACAACACTTTCATCACACCCAATGTCACTCTTCTCAATGTCATGTAAACTACACACTCTTTCTAACTCATTAATATTGTGTCACTTTATTTTTTTTAAATTTAATATAATGTAAATACATTTTTATTGTGTTAAAAATGTAAAAAAAAATTAATACAACAAAAATAAGCTTTTATTATCTATTGTTAATTTAGACTCCTTGACTCAACTTACTATAAAAAAAAATGTATTTTTTTTCAAGGACATTTTGTAATAAAAAGACCAAAAAAGAAGTTGAAATGTATGAAGAGGAAGAAAGGGTGTTAGAATAGCAATGGTCATGCATGTGTGATAGATAGACTTACCTTTAATTTGGGCTTATTGATCAATGGTTTGCTTTGGCCATGTGGTGAGGTGTTGTCATGATTTAAGCTTGATCGTAAGTGGGCTAAAAATCAATAATAGTTGTAAAGATAATGCTAAATGTATGTTTTATCACATAATATCCGCACACATAGCTCCCAAATTTTCTTTGACTATACAAATAAAGAAGAATTTAAATATAATTAGTAAATATTAAAGTTAATAAATATTATAAACTGTAATTGAATCTTAGTTTCTAAAAAGCTACAGGCAAAATCAATTTTTGTTTCTTTATTTGTGATGAGTGTTTATCCGTCAACCTACCATATCTTTCCATAGCATTGTGATCAATCAATAATCTTATAAACTATGTTCCAAAAGTGTTGAAAGTTATAATATAAAATGTAAAACATACGTATTAAAAGTAAATACTTATAAATATTATTTTCCATAAATTTTTGTTCGACATCTTTCCCAACGAATAAAAGAAGACGACAACATTGTCTTATGGGCAAATAACCAACAATTGCCAACGAGACATGCATTGAGAAACAACTAGTGACATGGTGACACAAAAATTAAAATCAATTGTAAAAATTGTCACTACAACATATATGACTTTTTACAACATTTAAAAAATGTTACGAAAATATAAAAACGTTACATATTAGTTTTTGTAACATTTTAACAAATGTTGTGTTTGAACCATGTTGCAAAATATCATTTACAACGTTTAAATGTTACTAAAGATATTAAAAATATTATTAATAAAAGTATTTGTAACATTTTTAAAATAAAGTATTGTACTTATAGCTAGTAGTAAAGTATTAGGTAACATATTTTATTTCTTTCATTGGGCTTGTTTTGTAGGTAGGCCTAAGATTCTTTCAATTTATTACCTGTGCTTTGAATTTAGAGAGTCAATAAGGTGTTTTCTCCCCCTTGACATATAAAGTTGATGCAAATATTAAAGACATTAAAATCAATGTTAATTGTAACCGTTAATACTTAATTAACTTGAAATTAATTTACAAGTAAAAATATTTACATAAATCATAATTGTATAATAGATATACAAAGCATCTTGTCATTCATGCAAATTTCCAAAGTATCTTTCTAGCATACGTAGAGTGGGACAATTTTGCCTACTATTTTGGCATTGAACTTTATGCGGACAAGGTTCTCCCAATCTTCATGGCCATCATCCACAAATATTGAATCAAATCAATTTTAGGTTCCAACCTTTTGGGTTGAACCTCTTTCTTTGATTTGTTAAAGTCATAAATAGAAAAGATAAAACAATGTTAGTAAACACAATAACTTATTTCAATTTTAAATATAAGAAGATAATTTATTATAAATATGGTGGTAGAAATAAGCTTGACAAGTTTTCTAAGCCATGCAATAGAAGTATTTAGGACCTACATCACCATCGCAACCTACATCACCATCGCAACCTACATCACCATCGCAACCTTATCGGTAGGAAAACAAGCATTTGCACCTTAAATTTGTTCGACCATCACCTTAACATTATCTTCATGTATTGTTCGGTGGTGTATGATTGACCCCAAGTTGTATACTTTCCCAATTGTCACTATGTAATACCTCAATTTTTATTCTATTTATTATTGGTTGTAAATATTGTATTTTATTAATTATTATTAATAAGTGGTTTAATTGTTTTATGATTATATAAATAATATTTGGGGAGGAATATATGTTGAATTTTAATTAACTAAATTAAGAAAAAAAAATAGGTCATTTAATTATGGTAAAACCTTAAGTCTCTCGTCAGGCAACATATATTCATGCATCACCTCCTTCTCCTATATAAGGAGTGGGATAACTCAAGTCTCACATTGGATAACATAAGCTCATGTATCATCTCCTTCTCCTATATATGAAGTTGGATACCAAGTGATAGGGAGGGAAATAAAGCCTCCAAATAAGATGAATTTAATGCAAAACATTCAACCTATCATAGTTTAATTTTATTCTTATTTTTTTTACCTCTTAGAACTTCTACTAGAAACGTGGGGACTATTTGTTTTCAGAACAAATCATTGTCTCTAAAGGATCAAGGAGGAGAACCCCCTGAGAGGATGGTGAAACAACTAAAGGGAGAACCTTAAGGGGGCAAAATCAAATAGAGTTTCTACTTTCTAGACCAGATGATTAAAGAAGAAGCTTTAAAGGGGACTTGGAGGAATAAGAAGAACAACCTTATGGAACGTATTTCTACATTTACATTTTTTCCAAGTAAGGGGAAAATGTGAGAACATTGATTTTAGGGGTTCACTATGTATTATGGGTAGGGGTTGACCTTATTATAACCCCAATTTTTGTATATTTGAAAATCAAGATTATCAGGTCAAACCTTGGTCTAGAGTTGTTGTCCCCTAATTTGCTATGTTAACAAATGTTTGGTTAAGTGGTCTTTAAAAGGGAGGTTGGACTCTTTGAAGTAGGAAGCATTGATTTTTGTCTTTGTCTTTTGTTAGTGATTTAGAGTCAAACATGTTTTAGGAAAATAGGATAGCCATTGTTTAACTTCAATGAATTGTATGAAAAGACTATATGCATTGTTTTGATGAAGAAACATAGAGAAACCACTATGTTCCCCCCCCAAATCCATGTTCTAGACAAAAATCTGAAAGTTGTAGGTCGTAGTGCATGCCCTTCCAAGATTGCCTACATGAGCATGCCCATGCTCAATTAAGCATGCTCATGCTTAACGAGGCAATGCAGTATAGTGCATTCCTTGTTGTTACTTTGTGTTAAGTAAATGATAATTATGTCTTGATGCTGAAATTAATTATATGTATTATATTATTGAAATGAGATAAGACTTAAGCATACCTTGTATTGAAATGAATATTAGAAAGCAAATACAAAAATATGATTAATGGGTTGTAAGCACCATGATGAGTTACCAAGTCCTAGAGAGGCAAGAATGGGCTCAGGTGGCACTTCCCTAGTAATTTACCCAGACCCATGAAAGGCAAGGGTGGTGCTCACTACCTTGTATAGGTTGTTAAATGAGTTGCCTAGCCTTAGCGGGGTGAGAAGGACCCTTGTTGACCCAATCTTTGCGATAAGTGATTAAATAACATGCATCACATATACAATGTTGTGAAAGAAAGTAAACACAAGCCAATTGGTAAGATCACTAGACCTACTGGGGATTACTTGGTATGGTAACGCCAATTGTTGTGCTTGGTACCATGAGTTGGGGCGTACAATGCAAGGTGAGTAAATCATAATGTGCTACTAGAGAATTTCATGCTAATGTGGTATGACCAACCAATAAGGGTTTAGTTGCATACCCCTAGACTATTATTCTAATTATGATGGTACCACATGCATATAAAGTAAATTCTAGGAAGCATTAGACATAGCATAAGCATATTGAAGTATCTTTGTGAATTGTTAATATTTGTATAATTTTTTTAAGATTTATGTGTGAGCGAGATGCTTTCTTACTCCCATTTTGTTTGTTTTGCTTGAGTTTGGGTTTATCACCATTTGTAGATGAAGATAAGCAGAAACATGAATATTAAACTTTAACTTTTGTCACTTTATTTTAGTAGTTCTGTATAGGAGACTTTTCTCTAATAGATTGTGACATTGGGGCTGATTATTGGTTTTTGTTCAAGTTTCATGTTTCATCATTTTTTATATAGTCTTTGGAGTGCCATTGATTGATTTCTTCATTCAGTATGCTTGAGTTTGTATGATGTGAAACTTTTTATGATTGCATTGAATAAATGGGTTTTTATTTTACTTGAATATTTTCTTTAATAAGTTTAAATGCTAATGGGGTAAAGGTGTCACACACTAAACAATAAGGATAGTCATCATTATACAACTCACGTTGATTTGGGGTATGAATATGAGGGTCCTTCCTTGATGGATCAAGAACAACATAACTAGCCTTTGTGATTGGGCATTGAGGCTCCTCTTGAGCAAGTTGCACTTGTGTCTGTTGTTGAGACAAGGCAAAGGTGTAACACTCTTATTATTATTGTTGTTGTTGTTGTTGTTTTTGTTATTATTGTTTTGTAGCTATTTTATTAAATAATTGGGTGTTTAAATTATATTTTGTCACTAATTAAATAAATTGTATTTAAAAAAAAGGTTTTTGGTTTATTACATGAGGTTTTTGTTTAGTTAAAATTAAATATTTGATTTCTAATATAACTAACAACTTTTGGATATTTAAAAATATTACATATATTAAAATATACCATATTTAACAGATATTTAATAGCATTCAAATATTAAAATAATGAATATTTGACAACCTAGCCTAGTCCATTTTAATGTTATAAGAAGGGGAGTTAGCACAACTCCTAGTGTGTTAGAAACCCTTCTTCTAAAACCTTTTAAGTTGCCACCACAAAAGGATAAAGGAGGAAAAACCAGAGGAATGCTATGCTACCAAAGCTTTGCTTTTCCACGTAAAAGGGTGAGAATGTCTCGATTAAGAGTATTGGTGTAATTGTGGATAAAGGGGTTGACCCATTTATTATGTTTGTTTGTCTTATTCAAATTGGTAGAATACAAGACTTTTAACTTTATGACTATGAGTTGAAATTTCATGTTATTGATTGTATTTCCTGTGCTTTTTCAGTGGTTGTATGTTACCTCATTGTATTATGATTTATTGTTGCTGAGTTAATATTATGAATAGTTGTTAATATATAATATAAGTGCATTCCATTAAGACATAAATTGAGAAATGAATGTGATTGTGACGGGTGACCTAACCTATGAGAAGGCGCATATGGGTTCGAGTAATACTTGTCTAGTGAGTGACCTAACTTAAGAGAGGAAAGAATGGTACTCACTAATTGTGATGTATTATAAGATGAAGTACCTAGTCTAGAGGGACAAGCATGGTCCTCATTGGCCCAATTTGTGAATGTGGAACAATAAAAAATTATGTGTTATGCATCATTTAATAAATTCAAAGGCATGTAAGGAAGTAGATATGAACCTAAGTGGAAAGATTATTAGACCTCTTGGGGACTACTTGGTATGAAAATTTCAATAGTCATGATTGATCCCACATGTTAGGAGGTGATGATGTAAGATTAGTAGCACCTAATGTCCTACCAAATGGTATCATGCTAGAGTGGAACAAACCAACCAAAGGGTTGAGCAGTGTTATCGCTAGCCTACTTCCTAGTTTAGAATTGGTACCACATTGCATACAAAGTAATAATTAGGAGTACATCATTGTGGAGAGGAATCAGAATAAAAGCAGATGGAGTATGAGACTTCAAAGTAGAGTTGTGTTTCTAGTATTCCTAAACACAAGAAGGCATTAACTCAAGCTGTGGAGAGGAATTAGAATATGAGTAGGTGGAGTTGTAAGACTCCAATGTAGAGTTGCTTTCCTAATGTTTCTAAACACATTAAGGCGTTATGTCAAACAATTTTTTATGACAAAAATTCTAATAAAGAGGGGAGAGTTGCCACTACAAATAGTAGAGAAGAAGAATCCCGAGGAACGTTGTGCTATTAAAGCTCTACTTTTCCAGGTAAGAGGGTGTGAGTATAATTATGGGTAGAGGGGTTGATCTTACACCTTAATTTGTTATATTTGTTTGTCTCTATCAAATTGATAGAGTACAAGACTTTAACTTTATGAGTGTGGACTCAAGGGTTAACCCTCGAACCCTAATTGATTATGTTTGATTGTCTTCATCAAAATTGATAAAGTACAAGGCATTTTAACTTTATGATTGTCGGTTAAAGGGTTGACCTTAGTATGTCATGTTTGTTTCTCCTAGTTAGTAGAACACATGACTTTTAACCTCATGGTTGTGGGTTGAGGGGTCTCCTACAAAACTTCAATAGTAGTGTTTGGTTGTTTGGATGTCTCTGAAGAGGAAATTAGACTCCCTAGATTAGGACATAAAATTACATGTTACCAATTATATGTGTGTCTATAACTTCAGGTCTTTTTAAGTGGTTATATGTTGAATCGCATTATATGATGATTTATTGTTGTAGAATTAATACTATGAACGTTTGTTAAGATATAATATGAATGCATTGCATTAAGACATGAATTATGAATTGAGTAATTGAGGATGAATGTCATTATGATGAGTGACCTAGCCTACAAGATGACACGAATGAGACTAGATGACACTTATCTAGTGAGTGACCTAGTCTAAGAGAGGTAAGAATGGTGCTCATTAATTGTGATGGATTATGAGATGAGGCACTTAGTCCAAAGAGACAAGCATGCTCCTTATCAACTAATTTGTGAAAGTGGAACAATAAAAAGTTATATGTGTCATGTATCATTTAATAAATCCAGATGCATGTAAGGAAATAAATATGAACCGAAGTGGTAAGGTCACTAGACCTCTTGAGAATTACTTAATAAGAAAATCCTAGTGGTTGTGATTGATCCACGTGCTAGAAGGGGACAATTCAAGCTAAGTAGCATTTGACGTGTTACCATACGGTATCGGTGTGAGTGGAACAAGTCAACTAAGGGGTGGAGCAATGTTACCACTAACCTACTTCCTAGTTTTAGAGTTGGTACTACATTGCATACAAAGTAGTAATTAAGAGTGCATCATTGTCATTGCATATGCATTTGTATATGTTTAAATGTGTGATTACTATATGTACTTTATGTTTGTTATGTGGATGTCTTGAGTGTTCTACTTGGTCTTCATGCTCATACAACGAGCTTATAGTGATATATATTTTCACTCCCTGTTGTCTATGTTGCCTTTGTATTTGGGCTTATTTTCCCTTGCAAGTGACATTGAACAAGAGCATAAGGATTAAGTTGGACTTTTTCATTGCTTTTGTTTTCATTTCATCATTAAGTTTTACCCTCTCATTGGATGTGACATCAATGTGAGTTGTAAAGATAATTATAGGTATTATCTTGATTGGACTAGTTGGCCTTGGTATGCCATTAGGATGTTTTGATACTCCCATTTCAATATTCTGATAGAATGGATGTGAATCCTTTATTTTGCATATGATGTTCATAATAGGAAATTTCTCATATTTTATTAATAATTAAAGAAATAGGTTAGGTAGAAGGTGTTACAAAAGGAGGTCAATTCATCTTTGACCTATTGCTAAATCTCTTGTATTAACTATTTGCTTATTTGTTGTCTAATATCTAATGCTACCTACTCACGTATCTCTTGAGTCTTTGCCTCCAACTATTCCTTACTAGGAGCTACTAGGACGAGGTCATGGCATGAAAGTGGTCCAAAGTATTAGGGAAGACCTGCACCTTGCCCAATAGTACGTACACGATCAAAGTGTTCTAGTCACCCAATGATAATGGTTAGGATATCATTATAGTATTATTGACTAATAATGAAAAAGTTGATTTTTGTTGCATTTAATACTATAATTAGAGGTTGGACTTTTCTTTTCATAATTGTTTTTGAGTTAGTTACACTAACTAGTTACGATTAATATAAGTAAACAAAGATGGGAGGGCTAAACTTAGAACACCACATATTGCTTGATGTTTAAAATTGGTATTCTATATATTATATGCATTACTTGAGATTTAATTTTTATGATTCGATCATTCTCATTTGGGATTGAAAGTGAAGAAATATCGACTAGGGGAGAAAATGGAAAAATGTCATATGACATATTATGTTTTAGAAGTCACTCTATTAAATGAGTTATACCTCCAAGCCAAGTTGAAAATGCATGAAGTCAAGTCATTTTTCCATTCTTTTTTCCTTGGTGTAGTTGGGTCATTCTCTAAGTCGATAATTGAATTATTCAATACCAACACAAAAGGCTCACTCATTCTAAAATGGTTGAGTAGATTTATGATAGGTAAAAGAAAGAACCACTTTTAATTTGTGAAACTCTTCTTCATATTCTTATGGAGAAAAGGCATGACATTTTGCCCCATGAAATAGATAACCTAATAAGAAACCAAATTTTTGGGGCTAAGAAGATCTAGTGAAACTTCACTGGATTTATTCCATGTCATTGACGGAGGTGGTACTTTGCCTTCTAAATGATCAATAATAAAGAAAGTTTTCATTCTCCCATGTTTTTTCTCTTCTTTTCTGTTGGATAAGACATCAACTATAGGCCTTTTATGGTTGTCATCTTTTAGGAAGGCTATTTTGAGGGACTTGAAAGCTTTTACTTCAACCTTAACTTAAAAATGAGCAATCAACTCATGGCCACATATTGGCGTATGCACGCTCAAGTAAGCACTCATTACAATCAATTATGTGGTCTCATACAAGAATGTGTTTATTTATTCATTGCTAGTTCAATGCTAGATATTTTTTATGTTTTAGTTTTTCCTTCTTGTTAGAAATTAAGATGTTGTAATAACTTATAAATTTATTTAATAACTTATGTTACACCATGTCATTTATTATTATAATCTTTATTTAGTGAATCTAAGTGTTATCATTTACTATTAAAAATGCTTATAAAATTTATTCATCATGATTAAAATTATGTTTGATAAGAAAATGCATTTTATATAAGAGTAAGACTTAAATGTAATATTATAAGTGTTGTTGGTGTCATTCTTCTGTCAAAATTGGAGTTTTATCTCAATAAAAACATGTTAACATTTTATCAAAATTAGTTATAAATTGTTTAAAAACATATTTTTTTTTAAATTTATCATTTTTTAAATATCTTTAGTTTAACTTATTAATGTGCATGTTAAATTAAATTGTTTGAAAATTATATTTAAAAAACTAAAATAGACTAATTTATTTTTATAAATTATTTAAGTAAATTATTAAAATAAACTTATATATTAAATATTTTTATTTTGATCAAAATAGTTTATAAGTTACTAGAATTATCCAACCCACTCTTTACCTGATCATAAAAATATTTTGTTTCCATTTATACTTATTGACCAAAAATTAAAATTATTATTTCATTGAGAATAATAGTTTAAAATTTTGGTAAATAAATATAGGCAGAAATAATAATAATAATAATATAATTTTAGAAGAAGATTCGTGGGAAGCAGCACACTATAGCCGTGAAAACTGCGCACTTAAAAGAAATGATGAGGATGTGTGTGAGAAGAAGCTCCAATCAGGTCTACAAGAAAACGCTGTGAAAGAACACAACGCTAAAGTCATCAACGTCTCCTCCCAATCCCATTTCACTCCGTTTCCTCACATACCATTTTTCTCTCTCACACACTTCTTTCCCCCCTTTTCCTTGTTTAGGGTTTTCCAATTTCCAATGGCCGAAGTCATCAACGCCCCTCCCGAATCCTTCGATAAATCCCCTTCCTCTTCCGCTCCGCCTGCTCCTCCTCCGCCCCCTCCCCCTTCCTCCGCTTCCGACGACCTCCCTCCTCCGCCTCCGCCGCCGCATTACCCTCCCCGCCGAAGGGACCGCCGAGACGATAGGGATTTCGATCGCGCTCCCAACCGCCGCGCCGATTACTACGACCGGAACGTGTCGCCGCCGCCGAGAGACAGAGACAGGGATAGGGACTTCAAGCGCCGCCGCAGCCCGAGCCCTCCCCACCGCGACCGCCGGTACTCTCCGGCGCCGCGGCGGTCTCCTCCGCCGTACAAGCGGTCGCGGAGGGGGAGTCCTCGTGGTGGGTACGGACCTGATGATAGGTACAATTTTGCCCTCGTTGTGTGATTGTGAGAATTGAATGCCGTATGATTGATTAGGTTAGCTACTTGCTGTGCTTTTAGAATTAGATGTTTCTAGATGACTCTGGAAAATTAAGTCAATTGCTCCTTGTGTTAAGCAATGCATAACTGCTATTTGGTACAAGTAACTTTTTGTTAAGTGTTTTAATCTATGAGAAGGATAGGTATATGATTGATGTGAGCAAGGTTTTAAATTGTGGTTGTAGTCAAAGTTTCATTGCAATCCCTGATATTGAGGGAAATTGCGGACAAATGCAACCAATGTGGCCGCAATTGTGGGTCGTGTTGCCGTGTTGCAGTTACATAGACTCCAAAGGCTGAAATTGTTGTCGCAGATTGTTTTTTTAAATCTTGGATGTGAGAGAAGGTTATATTTTAGGAGACAAATGTTGTTTCTAGGGAGAGAAATTTATATTTTTGTGCATTTTACAAAAACTGCTTCATGCCTTTTAACATTTTTCTTGTGTTTTATTTGATGTTGCAATTCTTGTTTCTAACCTGCTGTAGTCTCACCATTTTGAAGAGAAAAGATCATGTTAATCTGATCGATTTTCTTAATAATGACTTGTTAGAATAAGGGATTTATTGAATTTGGTGTTTCTTTTATGAATGATATAGAAGTCATGATTATTGATATAGAAGTATTTGCATATCTTCTATAGTTCTGATGCGTGCTAAATGTAGTAATAGTGTAATAGTAGTACTATTGAAGCTGAGGGTATACTATTATAATTTCTTGTATGTCAATTGTTGAATAATATAAATTACACTATTGTAACATGAGTAGTTGAGAATGAGTTGTTATATATGAAGTGATTTATTGTTGTATACTGTCTCATGGCTTTTAAATTCTTCCTATATGAGAAACATAAGACATGGTTTAGGGTTTAGGGTTTAGCATGTTTTGGATTCTCTTTGCTACTTGAACGTAGTTCCTTTACTTCTGTTTCCTCCTTTATTACTCTAAATTATACTTCATGCTTTATCCAAATATCTTTTTTTATTGTTTTCTTCTTTACTTTACCTCATCATCTGATTACGGCAGACATGGATATGATTATTATGGCGGTTTTGAACGGGGAGTGGGTGGAAGAGGTGGTTATGCAGATGAGAAGTCTTATGGCAGGTTTGGACCTCGTTCTGCAGGAGGGTATCAGAATGGGATTTCTGGTATGTCACTATTTGCTAATAAGTACTGGATTTGAACTAAATTATATTCATTACCTCATACTTTTGAATAAGAAAAAAAAATTGCATAATAATTTATGATTTTCTTGTTCTTAGATTTCATGATTTCTATATTGCATGTTGTTACCTTATGGTGTGTGTTGTTGAATTGGTATTTTTTCCTTTAGTAAGTCATATTCTTTTCAACTCATTTCCAAATGTAATACAGAAACCATTGTTTTTTCAGATTATAATTGTTGTGTTATTTAATGACATACATATGAGTATTGTATGTGAATCAAGCAAAATGGGTTTCACCATAGATTTTTTTGGTTGAAATGGTTTCTCTCTTTCCCCTTCCCACAAACACACACACATACACACCCTGTATTTATAACTTATAATATAGTAAAATAAGAATTTTCTAAGCAAACCATTCTTTTTATTTTCTTACATGTCTTCTATTCTTAAACAAATATTGACCTTTAATCTTTCTTCAAAAAAAGATTTCTGTCTGCCCCCCTATCTTTGGCATTTTGTCTTACATTTAGCTCTCATGTTTTTCAATTATTTTGTTAAAAGCCAAATTTTTTTGTTTATAAATGTTGAACTATGGTTGTTAACATAACTGAAAAACAGAACATCCAAACTCTTACGTAGTATCAGCATTATGCATCAAATAAAGACAAGATGCCATTTATATGCTTCTACATTTTTGACCTTGGTACTTACCTTTTGGCTTTTGCAGATGTAGACTCCAATCGTGGTTATGACATGCCAAGTGGTGGTGGACAAAGGTCAGCTTTGTAATTTTTCTGTTATCCAAATCTAATTAATAAATATTACCTGCCATTTATAGAAGTTCTTGTACAGCATAGACAACAAATTTGATTGGTGTGAAGGTACTTGAGTGTGGAACTATGAAAGACATGCCAATATACTCCCATAAATGATAACCTTTCATGAAATGAAACTCAGGCTTTTGAGAACTACACTGTTAAGGAGTTTGCAAATGCTCTGTGGACATGTTAACTTCACATTTGAAAGGGTGGTTACAATTGAAACAATTTGACAAGGCCAAGTTGAGATATCCCTATTGATATTATGGATGCTCTAAAATAGATTTGGTGTTACTTTTATAGAAAAGGTGAAAAATAGAATAAAACCAAGGTGGCATTTTTCTAATTATTAGGAAAACATATAAATGGAAAATGAAAACATAAAACAAATCAAAAGTCCCGTATATTTTGTTCTTTTTTGGGTTACAACATCTCCACTGTGGAATTTTCCAGCTCTTTTTGTTTTAGCTGTATCACATATCATAGTTAACATTCGCAAATCTTTGTACTTTGAATGAAGAAAAGAATATATAACAGGAAAAGTTCTAACTGCATCTCTCAATGGTTATATTAGCCTATGGTTTGAAACAATACATATCTCTACATCAAATTTATAATGCCACTTAAAAGTTAAAACCACCTTTTCTTGACAGCTTGCCTGTCTTAATCTGTTGATATCCAATTTAAACACTAAATAATTTTCTGGACAAACTTTATAAATTTGCAAAACTAAAATATTGAAAAGTTTTAGAAATTTCCATAACTCCTTTTACTTGTAATTTGAATTCACCTTACCATGTAATGTTTATGGGAAATCTCCAAATCAAACCATAGATTGGTACTACATGCTGCTATTCACTTTGCATTCTCTTTGGCACATTCAAAAATAATATTTTGTTACACTAAATCTTTGAAGACACTGTATCCAGTTTACCTATATTGAAACTTAACAGCCTTATTGTTGTTGATACGAGGGGGTACTGAGAGAATCAGCCGTCAGCTAAATGTTTAATATCTTTGTTACAATCTGCCTTTTGGTGTTACAACCTTAAATTTGAATTGCCTTCACAAAAATTGCACTATTATAGCTTGAGTTTGTTTTTTTTTTAGTCAAACATTTTTGTCTATATTCCTTACATTGCGACCTTCCTGATCCTTAACTTTATAGGAGCATCCAGCACATTATTCATGTCTTGCATTGTTTCCTATGTTTTTTTTTTTTTCCACCTATCAGACAGTTGTTTCCTGTGCTTATTTCTGCATAACCACTCATGTGACATTTCTGTACCTAAGTGTCTTCAACTTTGAGCTTTCTTTGTAAACAGCAAAAGTAACACATGATTATGTTATTTCTTGTTTAATGATTCTATGTTGTCTTTATTTTACTCTGACAATAGATCTTTCTGGGAAAGCATGTTAACATTAAGATATTTGAGTCATTGCAGAGAGGGGTTGATGTCCTATAAGCAGTTCATTCAGGAGCTTGAGGATGATATACTACCAGCTGAAGCGGAACGTAGGTAAGTTCTGGAAAATGGTACTTTGTTGTATCATGTCTGCACAGTCAAGTAACATAAGAATTTTGGGGATGCTTATTGACAAATGACATTTGACCAATTGATTTTCTAGGTATCAAGAATACAAATCAGAGTACATCTCGACCCAAAAACGAGCTTACTTTAATGCTCATAAGGATGAGGAGTGGTATTTTTTTTTCTTCTTAAAATTGTAGTTCAATCTTTGAAATGTTTACTATGTAAAGCACAAGTTACCATATTTTTTCAAGTTCAAGCGATATAATGTTCTTTCCATTATTTGTTTTACTTGTTGATGTAGGTTGAAAGATAAATATCATCCTACAAATTTGCTTACAGTCATTGAAAGGTGAGTTTTTATCAATCTTACAGTCTAATTAAGCATTGTATATATTATCCTCTTAATATCGGTGGATCATTTTTTTTTTACTGTGGGGGATGGTTACCAGATAGGAAGGTGGATTAATTTTTTTTTTATCAAGACTTCTAATTTGTAAAGAATATTGTCTGGTTCATCATCTTATAGGAGGAATGAAAATGCTCGACAGCTAGCTAAGGATTTTTTGCTTGATTTACAGAGTGGAACATTAGAACTGTACGTCCTTGTCCTTTCTCTTTCATTTTCTCTCATATGTATCTTTCTGTCTGCCCTTCCTCATGCTTTCATTATTCATGTCAACCATTAATACATATTTTGTATCACATTCAATGCAGTAGTCCTGGTTTAAATGCATCTACATCCAGTAAATCAGGGCAAGCTAGTGAGCCAAATTCAGAGGAGGAAGCAGACACTGGAGCTAAACGAAGAAGGCATGGTAGGGGATCCAATAAAGAAAATGATTTCTCAGCTGCTCCAAAGGCTCACCCTATCAGTTCTGAATCAAGACGGATACAAGCAGATGTTCAACAGGCTCAGGCCCTCGTTCACAAGCTTGATGCAGAAAAGGGGATTGAAGATAATATTTTATGCAGCAGTGATCACAATAAAAATGATGATAAGGCTCAAAGTGGATCTGTGGGTCCCATAATAATTATACGAGGCCTAACATCTGTTAAGGGTTTAGAAGGTGTTGAGCTTTTGGATACACTTATAACATATCTTTGGCGAATTCATGGTGTAGATTATTATGGCATGATTGAGACTAATGAAGCTAAGGGCTTTAGGCATGTGAGACCAGAAGGGACTGGGCATGATGAAACAGTTAAATCAGGATCTGACTGGGAGAAGAAACTTGACTTATTTTGGCAAGGAAGGCTGAATGGTCAGGATCCTTTGGAAGTAATGACTGGTAAGGAGAAGATAGAAGCTGCAGCAATGGAAGTATTGGATCCGTATGTTAGAAAAATTAGGGATGAAAAGTATGGATGGAAGTATGGTTGTGGAGCAAAGGGCTGCACAAAGCTTTTTCATGCTGCTGAATTTGTGCACAAACATCTGAAGCTCAAACACCCAGAGCTTGTTGTGGAACAGACTTCCAAAGTACGAGAGGATCTCTATTTTCAAAATTACATGAAGTAAGTAATAAAAGTGGTTTTTGTTTTGGGGGATACTATTGCAAGTTTTGGTGAAATATCACTTATAGTGGCCTTCTGTTGCAGTGATCCAGATGCTCCTGGCGGGGTACCCATCATGCAGCAACCTCAGGTGACTGCTGATTTTGTTTTAAGTTTTAATGCATGAGCATATACCTAGAAAAAAGTATATGAGAACATGATGCATGATTTGAAAGAACTAGCTTTATGGTTGTGTAGTGAGAACCTTTTGGCATCTAGGTTTTGGTAGTTGTTTCTCCCTGATTTGGCATTTTGGCAAACATTGTGGAGTTCTGTTCTGCACAGCTTGTCAAATAGTGACGTTTTCAAATTTTCCTACAAGTGTATTATGTGCATGCCCGAGTGTAAATAATCTGATGCATCAACCTTTAGGATTTATGGCTTAGGTTCTGATCTGAGATTCAGATTCTCATTTTTTTTTTTTTGCTTTTTCAATTTTTAGAAGGACAGGCCTTTAAAGCGAAGATTAGGTCTTGTGGGCCGATTGAGAGATGATCGCGGTAATCAGCGAGACCATGATCGGAGTGACAGAATAAATGGAGACAGGCCTGATAATTCCCCATCCCATGAAAGGCAGTCTAAGGCACTTGAGATGGGAAACCATGATGAAACAATGTATGATTCATATGCAGGGCCAGGTGTACCTCCATTTGCCTCAGATATACCTCCTCCACCACTGTTGATGCCTGTCCCTGGTGCTGGGTAGGTTTCCCCTTCCTGTTATCCTTCTCCACTTCTCAATCTGATATACTTTGATATTTTAAGACTTGGTTAGTGATTAATTGATTATATAATATACAACTCTACAGGCCTTTGGGACCCTTTGTTCCTGCTCCCCCAGAAGTTGCGATGCAGATGTTAAGAGATCAAGGAGGACCATCGTCATATGATACCTCTGGAAGAAAAATGCGGTCTGGCCCTCATATGGGTGGAGCAGCACCAATAATTACTGTTCCTCCAAATTTTAGACCAGATCCTCGAAGAATGCGAAGGTAAATTTTCTGCATGAACTGATGAACCCTTGTTTAGACTTTAGATATTGTTGTATGGCATCTCCAATCAGTCCCTTTTCATTTCTGTGATCTTTCATCTGGGAGTGTTCTCTCCAATAGCATTACTTTTTTTTTTTCAGTGCATATGCAATTTTTATGCCCTTTTTACCTATGCTTAGCATCAGTTCGGTGCTTAGCTTATTAGTCCACAATCTGATATTTTTACAGAGTGCCTTATTTATTTTGTTTGTGAAAGGGAAATTCATTTCAAAGAAAAGTTATTATTTCCTTCCTTAATTATCGCCAGAAAATTAGGAAAGAGCACTCTGTAAACTAGCAAAATTCAGAAGCGTATCCTTTAAAAAGAAAATATACCTGGCTGTCACAGATGTATGCAGATATCAAATTTTCATTTGCACTTAATAGATATGGTCAAGTTGTTATTTTTGTCAGTGGTTGAGCATTTATGATTACTTATTTTGCAATGGAGCAGTTATCAAGATCTGGATGCCCCAGAGGACGAGGTCACTGTGATAGACTACCGGAGTTTGTAGGTGTCATTTTTGGTGACCGATTCTGCGATGGATATTTTCCTGGGGTCAGTCTCTATCCTGGTGAATTTGTTGGAGAATCTTATTTTGTTTTATGGAAGATATAGACTTTAAAGTGTAGTACAATTTAGATTTTGATTTGTATATTTCTTGAACTAAATTTCCTTTTAATATATTTTTATCTAACAATATTCAAACATTTATATTTTTACAAAATCAAGTTTGACAGGAGTAAAAAATTTTACCATTAAATCAGACATTCTGAGTTGAAAGTGATAACATTCAGCACCTTCATCTTTTAAATTTGAGTTTAGAACTATGCATCTCGGTTAATTTTTGTATCCTCGTAACACCTCTTCCTATAATTATTTTTTGTCATTTTATTTTTTTTTTTCCTCATCTCACTTTTTCCTCAATTATCAAAGATTTTGTTTGTTTTAAGGTGTAAGAAAATTTCTAGAAAGTGAACTTAAAAATGTCATATTCTTATGTTGAGTATAAATTTTGAATAAATATTTTTGCAAATTATTGATGCTCAAAAATATAGTTTGTTTGTTTCTCTTGCCTTTTATTTTCATGGTAAAAGATGGGTATGTTATATTTCTATTCAGATAGAAGTTGTTTTCTACTGTAACTTGTTTCTACTACTTTTCTCACATTTCTTCAATTTTTATTTTTTAATTAAATAGTTTTATAAATTACAAAATATCAACTAATCATTTTCACGAGCATAATATTTCCAAGAATGGAAATTTATATAAAATATTATATCTTGAAACAAGTGTATCTAAGAGTGTATATATTTCATGAGGGGTGTATAAAAACATTTTTCGTATATTTTCTATGCTAAGAATATTTGTATGTTCTGCAAAATTAAATTCATTTTTAATTATGTATTGATTTTTTTATTATTATTTTGTTTCTTGATTTCCTTTTTTTCTTTGTTTATATTTATTGGACTAAATTGTTAATATTGATGCTATGTTAATTTTTTTCTTAACTATAATTTTAATGTAACTATTTTTTTTATATATATAAAACTAGGCAATATTATTGTTGTCAAATATGTGAATTGATGATTTCATATTCAGAACGTGGATTTAGTTTTTATTTCTAACATATTTCCGTTTATTTTAGAAAATTATATACTTATTTTTAATTTTTATTTTCAGTTTACCTGTGTCCTATAAATTAACTATGAACAAGGTTATTTTTATCTATTTGATATATATATTTTTAATTATTAAAAATTTAATTTAAAAATAAAAATAAAAGAGATAAGTGAGTAAGATAATTAAAACATATAAAGATAAAATAATGGTTTGAGATAGTTGAAAAAATAATTTTTTTAAACTAGCTAAATTAAATTATATTTGAAATTAAAATATATTTGAAATTAAAATTAAGAAATATATCTGAAAAGAATAAAAAATTTAAAAATAAATTAAATGAGATTAAGATAAGACACATGCCTCAATAAAAAACGATAATTCTTAAGCATTTCTCGTTTAAGAAAAACATTTAAATTTTTTTTTAAAAAAAAATAACTTCTAAATTATTTTTGTTCAAGACATTTATTCTAATGTATATATAAAAAAATATTTATCAACAAAGTATGGATCAATTAGTAGATAATTATATTTTTTAAATATGTTAATATTTAAAAATACTTAACCATGTATATATATATATATAGGTTAGTGCTTTCCCAAAATTCTATCTTATTATGTATATCTTTTCATATAAGTGCATAATCTTCAAGAGTCTCATTCTTTACCGCTTACTTGTTCTAAGACATTTATATAATTGTCTTTTGATCAATAGAAGATATTTGTAGTTCAAATGCTTCTAAGTTATCAATATAAATACAACGAAGACCAAAAATATATGAAACACCTGTGAATAACTTTTTTTAATCGTTTGATATATTATTATTTTAATTAATGATTCGATTATGACTTGTTACCCATTAGTTGTAAAATGTTAGTTTGGATTGAAGTGTAAATAATAATTTTATCTATATATATATATTTGAACCTTGAATCTTGAAATATTCCAAAAGACATTTCAATGATACATTAAATAATTTTTGATCAATATCAAATTTTATAAATATAATATAAGTTTATGAATGTATTATCATCTATTAATAATTTTTTATGAATGTATTATTATCTTTTAATTTAAAACTTAATTTTATATTAATTATAATTTTATTTTTTAGATTACCGTGACATATGTATGAAATATCCACTAATTTATCAATGATTAATATTTGTCAAAGAAACTTACTGATTATCTCTAATAGAAATTCTTTCTCAATTATGGTTATTTTATTTACGATATTTAAATGAGATATTATTTAAGAGATTCAAGGACTCAAATCAACATAATTAACATTTTATTTTAAATTTTAATAAATTTTATTATTTTTAAAATGTTATCGTTTAAATTATGTTATTATTTTAAATTAACATATATAATTAATTGTATATAAAAAATAGTTAGCCCACGTATTTGTAGAAGTTAAAATGCTCGTGGTAAACTAATGATAATAAATAAACATGGTAAAACTAGAAAACTAGAAGAAACCGCCTTCTTTTGGATTCACGAAGCTGCAAAATTGAAGTTACCGCCTCAAGAGTCGAATCTTATTGGTCGACCCACACAGACACGGATCAAGATCACAACCGTACATTAATAATTAATCAACGGATTAAATTTATCCAATAAACGAAAACAAATTTACACTTCCCGCTCCTTTCTTGTGTTCGGGAAGTGTATAAAATCTCACGCGTTCCCTCCAATTCTTCAACCATTCAGTTAATCAAATTTTGTGAGAGCGATTTAGTGGTGAAACAGAAAAGCATTTTTTCTCTGTAATGGCACGAATCAAACAAACCGCACGCAAGTCCACCGGAGGCAAGGCCCCGAGGAAGCAGCTGGCGACGAAAGGCGGCCAGAAAGTCTGCTCCGGCCACTGGCGGCGTGAAGAAGCCGCACCGGTTCAGGCCGGGGACGGTGGCGCTGCGGGAAATCAGAAAGTATCAGAAAAGCACAGAGCTGTTGATCCGGAAGCTTCCGTTTCAGCGTCTGGTGCGCGAGATTGCACAGGATTTTAAAACCGATTTGCGGTTTCAGAGTAGTGCAGTTTCAGCGTTGCAGGAAGCTGCAGAGGCTTATTTGGTTGGTTTGTTTGAGGACACTAACCTCTGTGCCATTCACGCCAAGCGTGTTACCATCATGCCCAAGGACATCCAACTTGCGCGCAGAATCAGGGGTGAGAGGGCTTGAGCCTTTTCGATTCTTCATTACCGCTAGGTTATGTTAAATTACCCTCATACAGATATTTGTCTGTTTTGGTTATTGTTAATGGACTTCGAAATGTGTCAGTTAGATGCACATGTAAATTGTTAGGTGACTCTTGTTAAAATTGCATCCATTTTTACTTACTTATTGATTTCTTTTTATTATTTTGTTTCTTGATTTCCTTTTTTCTTTGTTTATATTTATTGGACTAAATTGTTAATTTAATTTCTTTTTTATTAAAAATTATTATAATTTTTTTAAATTGATGCTATGTTAATTTTTTTCTTAACTATAATTTTAATATGATAATTTATTTTTTTAAATTACTGGAAAGTAATAAAATTAATTTTAATATTTTTTATGAATGTAATAATTTTATTTTGTTAAATTTTAAAAATTTAATAATTTTTGCTTCACATGACATTTATCATTTCATATATATTAATATTTTAAATTAAAAATATTATTGTGTTATAATTATTATTTAAAACAACTACTTTTATAAGTTTTTTCAATTTTAAAATTAACAAAAATATAAAATAATAAGTATGACAATATAAAAGTTAAAATAATAATATTAATAATATAATATAATAATTAATATAAAATAATTTACTATTTTCATATTATTATTATTATTATTATTATTTCATTTAAATTAAATTTTATATTATTTTAAACTGTACAATTTATTATAATTATAATTATTATATAAGTAAAAATTATTACATTATATATTTTTAAATTTTTTTAGGAAAAAGGAAAAAAATTCCTGAGATTAATAATTCAAAGTTATACCAATAGTTAATGACAAAAATTATAAAAAATTAAGTGTCAAGTAAAATCATGATTTATTATATTACTTAAGATATTTAGTTAGGATATTTGTTATTTGAAGATAGCTTAGAAGTTTAATTTAATGAATATTAAATTCTCTAGTATAAGCATATGTTATCATTTTCTTAATGTAATTTAACTAAAATAATAGAGAAAATTAATATGAATAGGCATACATATGATAATGAATTATTCTTCTACACAATTTTTAGGATTATTTATGTCCTATTTAATAGTTATGTAATGAGACTTTTTAAAAGCAAAGTAAAGTTATTATACTTGCTGACTATTTGTAAATCAAAACTGCTTGTATTTGTAACTCTAATAGCATTACTGCTTGGATGAATCTGAGGGATGAAAATAGACATTTTCTATAAACACATGCTGAGTAGAAGGATGTAAATAAATTTGGTAATCTAAGGTTCATAAATAATTATTTTTTTATTTTCTGGGGACATTTACTATCGAGTCAACGAAGTGCACATTTAATTATTGCTCTTGGGATGGAAATTGGCAAATAAATCCAATATAAATTAATTGTAATATGGTGATTCTTGATTCCAGAGCCACAATTAAAAACTTTATCAACACTTATATTCGATGCTCAAATATCCATGATTTTACTTTGTTCAATGGTCATATGACCATTTATAGAAAAAAACCACAATTAAAAACTTTATGAACACTTATATTCGGAGTTCACACATTGCTATTTTAAAGTGTACATGATTTTTTATTTAATTTTAATTTTTTATATATAGTTATATGATTTAGATTTATTTTTTTATCCTTTTATATAAATATTTTCCCATTTATGCTGTCTCATAGCTATATGAAATTAGAATCAAAGGTATTTTAATACTTATATAATACTTTAGAATGTCACGTAATTTTTTTAATTCAATCTTAATATTCGATGTATAAAAGTCAGAAGTGATATGCTATATATAATAGAAAGAAAATATAGATTAACACGTTATGTAACGACTTTTTTCGTTATTATGTAATAAATTAACAAATAGAAAAGCTCATTACGTGAATTATTGATTTTGCTTTGGTATCTATTAGTTAAAATACAATTCATGATAGAAATCTAAGGCACCAATCATTGGGAGATGCTGTGGCCGACATCTTGTAAACAATTTCATGATGGAAATATATTATTATTATCCAAACGATTTGTCATTATTATTTATTACACTAATAGCATTGAATGTTGAACAATTGCTTTTGCTTTCTCACCGGCTTCATAAAATAATAGATAAAATATATTTTTTATTTTTTCTAGTTGAAATTTATTTATTTTTTTTAAATTTTTGTCTGATTTTAGTTTTTTAAAATATGTGTTATTTTTTATTCATGTACGTTGACATGACTATTAGAATTTTATTTTAACAATATATATATATTTTTAGATTATGAGACATCTACGTAGTTGTCATGTAACAAATAATTTTTTTGTCTCTACAAAATTTATAAAATATGATTTTAGTCATCGTAAAATTTAAAAGTTTAATTTTAGTGTACAAAATTTAAAAGTTTGATTTTAGTTCTTATAAAATTTAAAATTTGATTTTAATTCCTAGATTCATTTTTTACATCGATTTATAACTAATATAAAATGTCAAACTTTTTATATCATCTATATCTACAACAAATTCATACTAATGTTAAAAAACTACATTTTTTACGTAAGTTAAATTTATAAGTGATATAAAAAAGGCTAAATTCATAATCGATGTAAAAAGTCAATTTTGAATAGAATTGAAGTAAATAATTGACTACTTATATTGGTTATACATAGAAATAATGTAAAATGTCGTTTTTATATCGATTTTGTAACTAATGTAAAAAGTTGATTTTAATTGATGTAAAATGTGTCTTTTGTAGTAGTGATCCTATTAAATTCAAAAACATTGTACCCTTTGAGCATTGAAAAATGATTAGTACTTATTAAAGGCATGTCAGAGATTCACCAATCTTAACGAGGCATGTGTCCAAGTTTAACACCCTCAAAATCAAAAGTTTTTTTTTCAATCAACCAACCACCTGTGCCTGATACAGTCTAAGGGCAACTTAACTAGGCAACACAGTTTTGTCAATAAACAATCTGGACATTGATTAATCCTTAAGTCAACATTGTGTCACAACACAAACATAAAATAAAATTGAGAGTAATTGTTCTAAAGTAATTCTAAACCCCTAATTGGTCCTCCCTCTAGTACTTGAACTTACCTCCTAAGGAAGTCTCCCTACTATACAAGGAATAATCGACTATTGGGTACTCAATTGAATACAGTGGATACCATCCCAATAATCTACTAAGGGATGGTCCGAGTAACGAACTACCATATCACTCAATGACTTTTCTTTCCTAATCAAGGTTATTTAAGGGCCGTATGTCCCAAGTAATACTCAAAATTTCATCTCTTCTTCCACCTTGATCTCATTCTGACCTGAGTGTTAGAGTGTTTGCAGATGTCCATCACCACCACCACTTTGTTCCTGGATCATCTTTCTCTGTCGATTAAAGCCTCCACCGTACCAGACTCTTATCATTGTTTCCCATCGAACAAATCTAAATAGAAGAATAACTAGAATTTTACAAAGTAAATTACACTTTCCTCTTTTGAGAGATACAAATACTATATTGTCTTCTCCTTTATGTTAAAAATTACACTTTCCTCCTATAATAAATTCAAATATATGAATTTTATTCATTTTAAAATTTTTTGTTAAAATTCCATTAGCTTCCGTTAAAAAAATTGTTATCAAAATATCCTTTAAACTATCACCTCCTCAAATATATAAATATTACACCTCCTTTTCTCCTTGTGTTAAAATATACTTTCTCGTTCATTAACACATGCAAATATATTCACTTTATCCCCACACACATATGTATATATATAATAATTTATCTCTTAATTTATTCCTATAATTATTATTTAAAAAATAATTATGAATTATACTAAATTTAATTATTGATTTAAACATATTTATTTTAAATTATTATTTTTATAAAAAATATTTTAAAATAATATATATATATAATTAAAATATAATGAAACACAAGTATTGAGATAAAATTCAAATATATATTAATATAATATATAAAATTGATATAGATATAGATATACATATAATTTATCTCATATTAATAAAAAAATATATATTTTAAAAATCATCAAATGAGTAAATAAATAAATTAAAATATTTAAGTATATATTTTAATTAAAAATATATTTAAAAATCACATAATAAATACTTTTTTAACTATGTTAACTTAAATAAAATAAATTATTTATTTTATACTAATATATAGTTAAAAGAGTAAGAAATAGTAATATTCACCTTTTTTAAGAAAGAAAAATATAATGTATTCTATATTTTAATATAAAAATATTATTTAATATTTACCTCTTTTCATAAAAGAGAGTATAGTTTATTTTAATAATATTAAATTAAATTAATTAAATCGTATATTCAATCCAAGAAAAAAAAAACAATATGATACTCACGCCTCAAAAGAAACGACCTAAATTTACTTTTTATATATAAAATGAAAGGAAACATGTGAATCATTAGCAGGGGAAATTCCTAATGATTTAGTGCGCAGAAGTTTTTTCTTGTTTTTGTTTTTTTGGTATTTTAACCATTTTCTAAATACGTGTCGTGAATAAAAGGACGCAAATAAATTTGGTGATCCAAGGTTCATAAATAATTATTTTTTATTTTCTGGGGACATGTGCCATCGAGTCAATGAAGTGCACATTTAATTATTATAGAGCCATGTGATGCCATATATATACAATTTAATAACAAGAAAGTCAGAAATGATATGGTATATAATAGAAGGAAAATATTGATTAACACGTCATGTAACGACTTTTTTCATTATTATGTAATAAATTAACAAATAGAAAAACTCATTACGTGAATTATGGATTTTGCTTTCGTATCTTCTAGTTAAAATATAATTGCCACATGAAGAAATCTAAGGCATCATTGGGAGATGCTTTAGCTGACATCTTGGAAACAATCTCGTGATGGAAATAAATTATTTGCCATTATTATTATTTACTAAATTAATAAATAAACAAGCATAGTTAGTTGAACAATTGCTTTTGCTTTCACACCAGCTAGATAAAATAATTGTAAACCAGAGGAATTCAAAGTATCACCGTGAACTTGGAAACAATCTTCAGTCTTGAAGTTTGAGCTGTGAGTTTAGCAAAAAAGAATAAAACTTGTGTGTGGGTACTTCATTTGTGAGAAAATGGCTGAAGGGCTTTTGTTCAACATCATTGAGAGATTGATATGCAAGTTAGGTTATTTGGTGGCTGAAAACTTGAGCATGAGAGATGATCTTGAAAGGCTAGTGGATAACATGTTAGACATCAAGGCTGTGGTTTTGGATGCAGAGGAGCAGCAGGGCACCAACCATCAACTTCAAGTCTGGCTGGACAAGCTCAAAGATGCACTTGATGATGCTGATAATTTGCTTGATGATTTCTCCACTGAAGACAAGAAACGCCAAGTCATGACAAAAGATAAGAAGGCCAAAAAGGTTCGCATCTTCTTCTCTTCTTCCAATCCACTTTTGTTTACTTTCAAAATGACTAAGAGAGTTAAGGATATTGGGAAGAGACTAGAAGTCCTTAATGTTGATAGAAGAAGATTTAGTTTAACTAATTGCAATCTTGAGCAGCGAGTTGTAAAGCAAAGAGAAACTCACTCCTTCATTCGTGAGGAATATGTTATTGGAAGAGAGAGGGAGAAGAATCACCTTGTTGGGTTGTTGTTGAATACCAATAGGGATATGGAAGAAAATGTTTCAGTTATTTCTATTGTTGGAATTGGAGGACTTGGAAAGACTGCACTTGCTCAACTCTTATATAATGATGTGGCAGTTCAATTGCATTTTGAGTTGAAAATGTGGGTGTGTGTGTCTAATGATTTTGATGTGAAAACTATTGCTAACAAGATCATTGAATCTAAAAGTAATGATGAGATGGATCGAGTGCAACAGGAGCTCCGCAAAAAAATTGAGGGAAAAAGATATTTGCTTGTCTTGGATGACATATGGAATGAGGATCGTGAGCATTGGCTTCAACTAATGACATTATTGATGGATGGTGCACAAGGAAGTAAAATAATCATAACCACAAGAAGTGAGAAGGTGGCTAAAATAACAAGCATATCTTCACCCTTCTTTTTAAAGAGTTTGGATGAAGAACAAGCTTGGAAATTGTTTAGTCAATTAGCTTTTGAGAATGGGAAAGAGCCAGAGAATCGGAAGTTGGTGTCCATTGGTAAGCAAATTGTGAAAAAATGCTCAGGAGTTCCTCTAGCCATTAGAAGTGTTGGAAGCTTAATGTATTCCATGGAGACGGAAAATGATTGGTTAAACTTCAAGGATAAAGATCTTGTGAAAATCGATGAACAAGGAGGCAATGTAGTATTTGAACTTATCAAACTTAGTTATGATCATCTACCCTTCCACCTGAAGAAATGTTTTGCATTTTGTTCATTGTTTCCAAAAGATTATCCAATTTATAAAAAGGAGTTGATTAAACTTTGGGTGGCACAAGGGTTTGTCCAATCATCAAATAAAAACATATGTTTAGAAGATGATGGTGATGAGTACTTCATGAATTTAGTTCATAGATCATTCTTTCAAGATATACGAAGATGTTTGATATTTAATGATATATATTGTTGCAAAATGCATGATCTTGTGCATGACATGGCCAAGTTTGTCTCAAGAAATGATTGTGTCACAGTCACAGAAGAAGGACAACATATTGATAAACAAACTCATCATGTGTCATTTGGTTTTCCATTGGATTCTTCATCGCATGTTCCAAGTTCCCTTCTCAAGGCAAACAAGCTAAGAACCTTTTTATTGCCACAACATGAATATGCAAAACAACTTTATGGTGAACTATCACTTGGTGAATCTGCCTGTAATTTGATTATGTCAAGTTTGGAACAACTGCGCGTGTTGGATCTCAACCATTTAAATTCAAGGATGTTGCCATCTTGTATTGATATGCTTACACATCTTCGATATCTTGATATTTCTTTTAATGAACAAATTGAGGTGCTCCCAAGGTCCATAACCAAGTTAAACAACTTGGAAACTCTTTTACTCAAAGGTTGTTCTTCGTTGAGAGAGTTGCCTAGCAATCTTTGGAAGATGATAAGTCTTCGACATCTAGACTTGGCGGGATGTGAAAATTTGACTTTTATGCCACGTGGCATAGGGAAATTGTCTAGTCTTCAAACATTGACACTATTTGTGTTGGATAAGAAATTTAGACATAGTGGTGGACCAAGCGAACTAAGAGGATTAAATCTTTTGAGAAGTGTTCTAGAAATAAAAGGCTTGGAGTGCTTGGAGGACAACCCATCAGAGGCTAAGGAGATAAATTTAATGGGGAAGTCACATCTTAGATCATTGATATTGACTTGGAACAAGCAAATTGTTGTTGACGACAATGACATGGATAAAGATAATTTAATTTTACAAGGCCTACTTCCACACCACAACATCAAGTGCTTATGTATAAAAGGATTTGGAGGCATGGCAATCTCTGGTTCCATCAATCCATTCACAAATTTGCTTGTTATACGATTATTTGATTGCACAAGATTACAATACCTCATGCCATTGCATCTATTGTTGCATCTCAAAAAACTTTGTCTTAATAATTTGCCTTGTCTAGAGTGGATAGACACAACTAACAGTAATGATGATCCATCAACCTTTTTTCCATCACTCAAAATTATCATCCTTAAGGAGTTGCATAATCTTAAAGGATGGTGTAGATGTGGAGAAAAAGGAAAGCCCAAAGTTTGTTGGCATCAATTGAAGAGCCTTGACCGTTTCTTTATTACAAATTGCCCTAATCTAATTTCACTCCCGCCACACACGTGTATCCAACGTGTAGGGCTTATAAAGGTGAATGAGAAGATATTACAACACACAATCAATCATTCCAAAGTGGAGATTCTTACGATACAAGGGATAAATGGTTTGAAATCTCTATCCAAAGTCCTTCAACATCTCACTGTAGTTCGTGACTTGCGTATTTCAAATTGCGAGGAGCTTGATCCATGCAATGATGAAAATGGTTGTTGTAGTATGCAATGGAAACAACTTACGAACCTTCGTTGGTTGGAGTTCAATAGCATCCCGAAAATGGAATCTTTGCCTGAGGGGCTTCAACATGTTACCACTTTAGAAAGGCTTACAATTCGAGATTGTCCTAATCTTAGAAATACACCAGAATGGATAACATCGCTGCAGCTATAAGAAATCACCCATGTTGATGTCTTTGTCAAAATGGGTGAAAGTGTTGGAGAATTGAGATGACATTTCTTGAGTTTTGACTATGGGGATTAATCTTCGACAAGGAGGTAAGATCATGACTATCTACTTTTAGCAAATAATGTAATTATATCTATTTCATTTTGCAAGGTACTATATTGTAATATAGCTAAGAATGTATTTTTTCAATTGTAATTTTTCATGTACAACAAATAAAGAAGGGATGAGTAGGACAATCTTGATACTCAAACAAGACTCGGGAGTACTAGTAATATTCTATTTTTAATACTTTATCTGTTCTTTGTTAAAATTTATTAGAAATCATAAATTTTGATAAGTCTCACTTTTAAATCAAGAAATAGACTCATTAAATGAAATTGATACTTACTAAAGTTTATGATTTCTAATAGTGTTAGAAAGAATATTGTTATCATTTTTGAATGAGATTTGTTTCACAACTAATGAGAATACCAATGACTTAGAGTGTGAAATGACAACATTTGCTAGAGCCTTCCAATTTTCCATGACAATTAAAGATTCAGCTCAAATCAGAATTGATTGAAAGCAAATCAAAATTGGCATTTGCATGGGGAAAAGAAGAACTGATGCCATTATTGATATGAATTTAAGAATTAAAGAAGAAAATAGAAATTGATTGAAGGATCAAAGGTAATGACTTAATTTTAATAATTAAGATACCTCCTTTTTTTTTTCTTTTACCTATGAATTGTGAGTTAAAATTTGTTCACCTAGCTAACGACGAATATTATTTCTAACTATCTAAGATACCATAAAAATAATGAATCATATAATTATATTAGAAATAATATATTAGGAAGTTGAGGCTTAACAACAGCAAGATATTGACACAAAATTATCTAAAAATTGCTTGATTTGCTTCTTTTATACATATCTTTATTGTTTTCTTTATATTTAAATGATTATTGTTAGTTTAGTTTTTTTTTTTACTCACTTGTTAGTGACTTAGTCTCTTACAACAAAAAGTCTAACCATTTATTTAATTTCAATTTCTCATACAATTATTATATAATAGAATCAATTTTATGAAGTTTAATAGTAAGATGTGTTGGAACTATTTATTGACATCCAAGAATATTAACATGATATCTTTATCCTGCTTCTATATATATAATGTACCATAACCTTACTACCTTGTTTTTCTATAGTTAAAGTATTTTTAAGTATTGTACATCTAGCTAACAACAATTATGGAAAACAATAATATATGTTATTGATAATTTATTAATACAGATAAGTGAACTTCACTTTTTATTTAATGAATATGGAGCAGTGAGTACAAAAGAATTTCCTTCCTTTAAACATTAAAACCTTGTGTTTTGTTAGAATAGCTCATATCCAAAAAAAAAACAAGACTTACCAATTGACAAGATAATTATTTGAATTTGAATTTGAAATTGATGACTTGTAACATTTGTTGGTGATATGCAACATTTGGAGCTCAATAAAATTGTAAACTTTTGCTAACTTGTAAACTATGAACATTTTTATTTTTTATTTTTCCATTATTTAGCTTTATTCTACCTTTTTTTTTAATTTTTATTTCATATTTGCTAGTACAAATGCAAGTTTGATCATGTTATTATATGTTTGATTATACTATATTATAGTGAATGTTAGGCTTTAAAGGGATAATATATGAAAGAAAAATGGAAATAATATAAATAAGAATATTAAGATAAATGTGTAGCCATAAAAGAAAGAACATGATATAGAATGATTATGTATGAGAAAATATTGGAGTTGCATTGATTGGAGAAAAGATGACAGAAAATTGGTTCAATTAGTTTGTACACGTACATAGAAGGTCATAAGTAACACCAATTAGAAGACTAGATTGCATGGTTTGGTCTTGTAAAATGGAGTTGGAGACCAAAAAGAACTTTGGAGGAAGTCATAAAAATATTTAGTGATAAATAATATTCTTGAACATTGGTTTTTGACTATATCAAATGATGTCATGTGGTACATGTAGCTGACTTCACTTAATTGGATAAGGCTTTGCTAGTGGTGGTGTTCTTGGTTGATTATATGATTGCTACTTGTACAAATAAAAATTGGCACTTGATCCCTAGGTATAAGTTGAGTGAAGTCAAACTAAAGTGGACAATTAAGATTTAGCATTGGATTCCTATATCTTATATTATTATTGATATGTTGTGGGTGTTCTTCCATTTTACAATTTTTTTTATTAGTTCCTTGGCAATATTGTATTTCACATATATAAAGTATCATAACTTCTTTACTCAACTATAATTGAAGTAGTATTTATATGTATTGTACATCTAATAGCATCTCTGAATGGACGAAAATATATGTTTACTAAAGTACTTATAATTTGTAATTTTGTTGTCATTTGACAGATTAAGGACAAAAGAAAGGGTTGGAATCATAACTTGAGTTGAATCCTCTTCTCAATCGAGAGCAAACATAACTATCTATTGAATGTGTCTTTTGTAATTTTGCTTCATCATGAACTATCCCTAAAATGTTGGATGTGTCAGCTTCCTACCTACATGGAAAAAGGCCCAAAATAGACGCACATTATATATTTCACTTGTCTAAGGGGAGAGGGGATTCAATTAGGCTATCAATATGTATCAATACAGAGGTCATTGGTTGACATAAGTGATAACTACTTGTATCTCTTAACTAAGATGTCAAACATTCAAATCATGACTTTGTGTATAGAAAAAATCATGTTATGAGAGGAATACCTATCGTTTAGCGAGCTAATGGTTTTCAATGGAAATTAGTACTACTTTCATCGATATCAATACAAAAAAAAGAGGTCAATTTGAAAAGTGAATTACAACCTTTGATAATAAAGAAAAGGGAAAGTCATTCTCACATTTTAACAAAACAATCATTGTAAATTCACATTCGTAACTTCATTAATCACTGGATCAAGTTGAAATTTTGCCTCACCTTTTGAGACATATTGTTCTTGAAGCCAACAATCAAATTGTTGATCCATTTCTATTGGCAGGAGATATTTAGTTAACATTACATATGAATTTTCTAGTTTTTTTTTAAATTTTATTTTTTATTTTCTATTTATAAACATGTTATTTTTGTTGTTTGGTCAAATGTTGAGCATAATTTGTGCACTTATTTAATAATAGATTTTATCTTTGATATTGAGAGGTTTTTTCACATAAAAATCTTTATATTTCTAAAATTATTTGTCATTCAATTTTTTCATATATTTATTAGACTTTTTCTCTTAGATTCTTACAAGTGAGAGAATTTATTAATTAAATATAAACTTTCATTTTTAAAGTGATATTTAGTCTCTAAATATATGATCCTCAAATCCATTAATTATATTATAAATTATTAGTCTTTTAAATATAAAATTGACCAAATTAGAACCTTAAATTTATTGTGAAATTAACATATATTTGATGACTAAATTGTAATGATTTATGAAGTTGATAAATTCAAAGACTAAGATGTGAGAAAGGGACTAACTTGTCGTGATGTTAACAAACAGGAAAACAGATTGTATATAGACCAGTTTTTAAGAATCAAATTGACACATTACTTTTGAAGATGAAATTGTATAGATACTATATTAATTATAAATTAATTAAAAATATATATACAAATATGAATAATATCAAAATGAGACAATTATAATTCATACCATTTTATTAATTCAGATGATAAAATGAAACTTTATTTATAAAGAATAAAAATAGTCAAATAGAATTTTTATTCCATTCTATTCCTCGACAGACATCCCAACTCTGTCGTTTCAGCACCTAAGTTTGTTCAGTGCTTACCCAACGCCCAAGCATTCCTACATTGAAAATTAGGTGAGTTATTTCTCAATATTATAGTTTTTGTTTCCTTACATGCATCCATGAAAGTTATACATAAAAAATGTTAGTATTATTCTTTCTAACTATAGTAGTTAATCCTATACAGTATAGCAGAGCAGCCAACTTCCGAACTAGGATAGCGAGATGTCCACTATTCTAATATTATATATATATATATATATAAAAGCTCAAAAACATAAATATTATTCAAAATTCATAAACTAACAACTTTTATTAATAATAAAAATTCATAAGTGAAAGAGAAACAGAGTAGAAAAAGAAAATTGTTGGCCAGAAACAGAAAAATAGGAACAGAAACAAAAAAATAGAAACAAAAACAGAGCATGAGTGAAAAAGGAACCAGAGAAGGAAATGGGGTAGGTAGAAACAAAAAAAAACTAAAGAAAAAAAATTACTTCAGAATTGGAAAAGACACGTCGCCAGAGAAGAAGAATCAAGGTGAATACAAGTCGCCAAAGAACAATGAATACGCAGGCACTTTCAAGGCAAAAAGAAGAACAGAGAAAGAGAAAAAACATACTGAAATTGTATTTGAATTGAAATCCTAAAAGCCAAACGTCAAAGATGCCATCACTAACGTTTTAAACAGGAGGACATTTTCGACTTTTCTCCATCATGTGAATAGGTGCACCCCGCTCCGTCACGATTTCTTGCATTGCAGCCGCGACAGAGAACTACGCCGTTACATTACTGCTATCACGCATCACTGTTGCTCCACCGTTATTAACTACTATGTTTCTAACATATTTTTTATTGTTAGAAATCACAAAATATGTGAATTTTATTTTATATTTAATAAATCTCATTCATAATTTTATAATTTTTAATCAATTTTAATAATTAAAGAAAGTGCAGCAAAGAGTTTTTTTTGTATAGAATGTATTGTTGCCTATCCTCTCTTATGTATGTATTCAAAACTTCTTCCTCCTCCTAAAATATGTGACACTACATTAAGCAATGTTAAGAGAAATAGTCAATGTAACCAATGATGCTGAAAATGTCGTCTATGCACCCAGTCAAGCACTTTCCATTGTCCATGGATGAAGTGTGCGTCATAATGGATTCAGTTATTACTGCACCAAATGCTTCAATTACTTATTCTCTCCTACATGTTCTTCTCTCTTGTGATAAAGATCATATCAAATTGCATCATATTAAGGATTTTATTTTAGATACTATCAACTATCAGTAGCATATTTTTTGTTCCAAGTATTTTAATGCAGTTATATACCAATAACTTGAGACCTAAGTTAGAACATCTCTGTATCGAAGATTTGATAAGTAATTTTAAAGTATTGAAATTAAGTATACAAAATTTACAACTTATAAATAAACCTATTTTATTACTTCAATTAGTTTTTAAATGTGAACATTTTTTTAATAAAATTTTTATTAATTAAATTAATTTCTCTTATATATTTTTAAATTTATATTTTTTCACATTTCAGCTATATTTACAAATACCTATATGATGCTCGAGATGCATTAACTAGTTGGAAATTTATAATCCCATTTTAGATCCTAGATTAAGGGGGTTAGTGAGTTGTCCTGGTTTTGAAATGGAGTATCCCTCACCCTGAACTTTATTATATTAAAAAATTGAAGTAAGTTTGAACTTTGAAAATTAAAAATGTAACACCCCAGAGGCAGAAAAACAAGTTAGACATCTGCAAGGGCTCCTAAGTGATATTCTTGATCTTCAGAAATCCATGTACAAAATAAATTTCCATGATGGAAATGGTGTATACAATCTATAAGGTAGAGAAGGTGAGAAAGAAAGCAGGAAGAAAAAAAAAAAACTATCCAATTCTACTATAGACATTGTTGATGGATGAAATACTAGAGATTCCTAGCTACTTACACCATGCAAGATTAAATAAAGGGTCACTAGGTACATAAAAAAATGGCAAACCTTCAAAAAGTAACAAGTACTCCAGAATATGGATGTTAGACTATACTGCACTAGGGCACTTCCATCGCTGTCTAACCGTCCAAAATTTATAGGAACTGTGACAAAAAAAAGGTAACTGATAATTATCCATTGAAATTCATGTAACTAACAGTTCAATATTGAAAAAAGAAGAACAAAAGTATTATCCAACTAAGTGAGATTCACTGCATGAATCACATGTTATTAGGCTCAGTGAAATAAAAAGCCAAATTTTCAGGAATTATTCATTAAGAAATCTCTTTTAATAATTTTTTTTCAATGTCCTTCTTAGTTTCCCTCTACCTTTTTTACAAGGCTAAAAGTCACGTGATCTACTCTCCTCATTGACGCCACTAGTGACTTTTGCATATGTCCAAACTATCTTAACTGATTTTTTGTCATCTTCTAGATAAGTATCACATCAGTATCTTCTCATATACAATCATTTCATATTCCATCCTTTCTTCATTTATCTTAACATTCTCATTTTTGTTACTCTCACTTTTTTCTTGTGTTGTCTCTTTAAAACCCAACATTCATTACTAGAGTATAGTTAGTCATGTAGCAATACGATAAAACTTTCTTTTGACCTTGCTAGATACTCTAAGGTCACAAAAAATGTTTAAAGTATAGGAACTAAAACATAAAGTATAGGCAAGTGCAAAGACCAAATAAGTAATTAAACCTTAGCCTAGAAATTATAACTTTTATCCAATAATTCAAAGATAAATGTGAAGAGCTGGAAATATAATGCTTACAACTCTTATAGCTGCTCCCGGATGTAGGCCATAGATCTCAGCATGGAACTTAGCGTGTCTCTAGAAACTTGGAATTTCACCTCTGTCTGCCCAGTAGTTGTCTTTGTATCCTGGAGCTGGAAAAAGTAGTAGAACTGTAAAAATAAGCTATAATACCTTGAACACAATCTTATACAACATAAAATGATAATTTTTCTTAGACTGCAGATTGTTGCATAATTAATCATACCTGTACAAAGAAATATGGAATTGAAATAATAGGACAATATCAAGTCCAAGAAATAATATAAAATACTATTGGACCATCTGAAATCACTAGCATTTTGAATTCTATAATCAAAACCTTGTTTTTGGTAGAAGAAATTGTGTAAGCAATTGCTCATGCAATTCATGGGGTGGAGGTTAGGTAAAGTTCTCCCCTAAATAACGATTCCAGGATTCAAACCCTTAACATGGTGAAAAACATTTTATTTTGCATATACTCCCAATTCAGATAGATGTCCAATACAACTGATAATAACCATGTAGTTATTAGATTGTCTGGATTAAATAGTTTTTATAACCCTTATTATCGAGAAACTAGTTGTTCAAAAGTTCCAGTCCTGCTGCACCCATATGACTATATCCCTTAAGACAAAATGAAAATTTATTAACTATAGACGACGTCACTTGAGCTTCTAATTTCAAAATGAAACTTATTAGCGTATTATCTGCCATTTATACAATAATGGAATATTAAATATGCTAGAGAATTTACTTCAGTTCCATATAATAACTAGACTTCTACGTCAAATATGAATAAACTTTTTACAAGTATTCCAAAGCATTGAACACCATGATTAACACTTTTTGTTTAGGAGCATTCATTTCTAGAGACTACGCAACTGACCTTGTCCATATAATATAGACATCAAGAGTCCTCTCAATGTGCTCCTGAATCCGATCGATATTGCATATGTCATGGACAAACTCTCCAAAAAGCTTAAGCTCACGGATGAAGGCTTGTGATTGGTTTTGCATCTAACACATCCCCTCACACCAAAAACCATTGGACTTGTAGTGTGTCCAATACACAGACCCACTCTACCGTGTACAAGAATTCAACTTTATTAAGAAAGAATGGGGGCAACAAGGATTGAACTTTTAACCAGTTAACCAATTATTTATAAAATCTCTTATACCACTTGATGGGGTTGGGGCAGCCCAAATGCCAGAAATATTTGTTCCGACTTAGCCCACTTTTCATGTATCTTCCAACTTGTTACAACTTTTTACCAAACCAAGCCACATCTTCCACCATGTCACTGCTCATCATTGGACTAGGATACCTGCTCATACCACCATTTCTTCAATATTTGTCCCAGGCTCCCAGGCAAAACAATGGCTCTGATATTGTGTCAGGATTCAACTCCCCTAACAGATTAAACTATTAGGTGAGAGCTCATGATTGGTTTTGTATCTAGCAATACACATTAGCTAGTTGATTCTCTCTTATATATCACAGCATCTATAACCAAATGATAGTTGGATTCTTGCTGCCTCCATTCTTCTAATTAAGCTATATTTTCAACACAAAGTATGTGAGAGTCAACTTGGGCAATGTTTAAAAGGCTTTTGCATGAGGGAACATGTTAGAGAAATAAAGAATTCATTGGCCTAAATCTTAAATTTCAAACTTTTAGGGTAGTTAGTCTTTAACATAATATCTTTTGACAGTAACATTTTCTGAACATACTATATAGATAGATACTCTATAGATGGTGATACCCAACATAGTGGTAAATAATTTATAGTGGAAGGATTAAACAGTTTAGCAATAAATAACAATGGCCTCTTCCTCATTCTTAGTGTAGATCATTAAAAAAAAAAGGAAAGAAAAGAAAATTATCAGTAGAACTGCTCAAACTATAGAATAGGGTTGTAAACCTCCTATTCTGAGGTTTCATTTATAAATGGGAGCATTTGAAGGAGATAGTTATTTCAACCACAAAACTTATAGTTGATAGTGAAATGTTTAGGATCTACTACATACCCTCAGATTGATGACAGCAACTCTATTGACTGGTGCATTTAGCTGTTGACTGATGTAAGACATAGACCTCAACATAGGCTCCAAGGTGATCCTTGTTACCCTGAATTGCACTTCTGTCTCTCCTAAAGGGCCCTTGCCATAATCTTGCAGCTACAAGAGAGAGAAAACATAATTAACAGGTAGGAAAGAATGTTTCAGCACCTTGTACGTGTTATCTACACATGGAAAACAATATGGTAAGTGAAATAACCTAGATTGTTAATATTTTCAGCAGAGAGCATGAATGTTAAATGGATATCTGGAAAGAGACTGATCTCTTCCAACTACAGACCACAATGAAGCCACATAATATTTAATCAGACTATCAGACAAAAGATATTGATATATCTGTTTCTCGATAAATGTAAGATGTGAAGACTGTAACTCAGAAGAGAACAGAGGATATAGTTTGCAGGCATATAAAGCACCTATATACATACCTTCATGTTGATGACTGCAATTTTACTGGACGAGCTTGAATTCTTATTTTCGATAATCCAAGTCATAGACTTGAAGCAAGTAAGGACAGCCTGCAACAATAAATGATAGTCAATTAAAGCAATGACCAGCATATCCAAACAGAATAAACTAATTATTACAAGAGTGGTTCAGATCAATACGGTGGTATCTGGATGGCTACCATCCCGGTGAATTGAAACAGGAGCCATATTAGGGTGATTCAGATCAGTAACAGGAAGCCCAAGGTCATTAAGATTGAAGTGATGTGACACTGAGTCTTGCCAAGGCCATAATGATGGGGTGACTTCAGAAATTGAAGAAGGGCTCTTCTTGCTATTGTCTTCCTGACAGCTTCCATTACCCTGAGTGTTTGGAGGTATGACTTTCGCAACATTTTTCTTCATAATACCTACCCTTTTAGCACCCTCTTTTAAAGCATTCATTGTTGCATTGTAAGTCTCTACAGCAATTGCCCCTTGTTCAGCAAGCTTAATGGCTTCTCGACATAAACTATTAAAACGTACAGTGAGATTTTCAATGCCAAGTGGATCTGTTATTTTTTCATCTGTTCCAATACCAGATTTTGCATTCCTCGTCCATCGCTTCAAAATGTAGTGCGGTGGAAGGGTAAGAACATTTGTAACAGTGAAGACAGTCAATATATGTCGACAAAGAACACCTGAGTATTCAAACATCTGACAGCTGCAATTCGCCTTTATTTCAGACATATTTAATGTGACCGTGTATGCCTTGTGATCATGTTCATATTTTGCAACCCTGTATTTGCCAACCACACCATCATCCTCAACATTATTTGCAGTATATGCAAAAGTTTCCACCAGTTCCTCCTGAAATTTTGCAAAAATCTTCTTAGTGTACATATTTGCTGCCTGTTGTTCCATTGGTGATGGAGTCTTCAGTACAGGTGTGTTACAAATGGTCTCATAATCTGCTTCTATTTCTTTTTCCAATGAATGTTCAAGAGATCTTTCATACTGCTTAAAGAATAAAGGTATGGTTGTCTGTTGATTTACATAGCCATCAAAAAAGGAGCTAACCCCATGGTTTGAAGTAATTGCAGCAAAGAAAGCATCACGAAAGTAAACAGGAGCCCATTGTTTGCGAGCATTATACACTGCTTGAAGCCAATCATTTTTCTGGAGATCATATTTATCCAGAAGAGACTTCCATGTTGATTCAAAATCCTCTGTAGTCTCAGAAAAATTGATACAGCTATACAGATCTCCATAGAATGAAGGATGAGCAAGGTAAATATGAGCCAGTCTTTCTTGACCTTCTCTCAAAATATGCCACTTACAAATACAGTGGCGAGTTTCTGGAAACACCTGAGCAACAGCTGCTTGTATGGCTCTATCTTGGTCTGTGGTTATGGAAACTGGTGGTCGATCATTCATAGCAGATAGCCATGTCCTGAACAGCCATGTAAAGGAAGACTCAGATTCATCTAGAAGTAATGCACAACCAAATAAAACCATCTGGCCATGATGATTGAATCCTGTAAATGGAGCAAATGGAACTTGGTATTGATTTGGTCTATACATTGTGTCAAAAATTACAGCATCACCAAAGTAATTATAAGCTGTTCTTGACCTTGCATCAGCCCAGAATACATTTGTCATGCGGTTTTCATCATCTAGCTGTATTGCATAATAGAAGCCCAGGTTTTCTCCCTGCATCTTCTTAAAATAATCCAGAAGATTTTGAGCATCTCTTCCAAGGGTCCTTTTTCTAGTGGATCTTGCATAGGTAAGAGACCCAATGTTTCTCATTGGATGACATTTTTCTGCTGGAGAGGGTCTCCTAACTGAACTAATTGGTTCTAAATGATTGCCATTCAAGGAAACATAGGATTCATTACAGGCATCAAATGTCTCTGTAACACTCCTTGTAGCACCTACAAAATGCTTACTGGGTTGAATGTTCTGTGCCTTTCTAGAGGAATCAAGGGAATGGTTATGATCCTCTACAAATTTTGTCACTATCCAGTTTGCATCTTTTCTCTCTAGCCTAAGCATTGCATTGCAACTAACTATGTTCTTCCTTTTAAATACCTCCCTGGAACAGGCAAAGTCCCAAGTTATAATTGGACCATCAGGCTTAGCACGACTGAATTGACCAACATGTGTGCTAAATCCTACATGTCTTGCATATGCATCATAAAATGATTTTGCAGCATCTTCAGATTCAAACTGCATACCCACATGTGGTTTCCTATTTGCATCACCATCCCGATAATTTACTTCTCTTTCAGCCAAGTTTACAGTCATATTTCGTTCCTGGCCTTTTTCAGTTTCAACATTTTCAGAAGCAGGTCTATCACTGTTTTCCCCTTCCTCTACTGCCTCAACATCCATGATAGCGTAGCTAATGATAAGAGCACCTCAATGGTTTTCCTTGAAAGGACTAAAAAACATGACTCGTGCTAATCCTTTTGGAGCAATGATGGAAATTGCCTGCATTGTCCCCACCTACACAATGCATTGAATAAGAATATCATGTCTGTAACAGATCATAGAAATATATGATAATGCACTTAGGAAGTAATTTTCAAATTCTAGAACCCTGAAGGCGAAAGGAAATTCCAAAAGTTTAAAATAAAAACACCAATACTGTCAACTGATTAGAGATATTAATAGATCCTACTGCATGAAAATGCTAGTTTATTCTAACCTAGAAAGCATGGTTATTGGCAACTTGGGTAAAGTAATTAAAGACATTTGTGAATTTTGGTCTATGACCCACACAATCACATTTTTAAAAATTAATTAAATATTAGAGAAAATTTTGATATTTATATATTCAGAAAACCCTTAATTGAAACTAGTGAAGCATCTATCATGGAAAAATCAAATTGAAGTTAGTATACAATGAAATTAAATTTCTTTTTCATTTGAAAAAAATAGTTGTACTCAAAATAGTTCACACGTTAGTGTCAGAAGCTTCTACAAGTGTGAATTTGTTCTATATAAAGAACAACTGGTATTGCATTGGAATGCTAGATATCGAGGAATATCATAATCTAAAAGTCTAACAGCTGAAAAAGTTTATATTAAATTTTAAAAATTTCACAACATTAAGCCAAAAAAAGTTACTATAGGATTATTGAATCTTAAATTAACAAACTGCAAGAATTTCTTAGAAAATTTGCTCATGACAATAATTTCATTAAACCATGAGAAACTATCTGCTATAGTATTGAAATTAGACTTGGTAATAATCTTCACCAGCTTTGCATTGTTGAAAGATAATGTTAATCACATAAAAACCTACAATTTTCAAAGTAAATACTTACACCTATGGTTAGAATCAGTTTTTCAGAACACCTGTCAAAATAATAAACAGAAACTCTTCAATCCAATAACCTTCTTTCTTCATCTTCAACAACCATTTAACCACATAAAAAGCTACAATTTGCAAAGTAAATACTTCCACCTGTTATTATACTCAATTTATCAGATAACCTACCCATTGTTGCTTCAAAATACATACAGAAACCATTCAATTCAATAACCTTTTCTTTTCTCCATCTTCAATAAAACTACACATTGAAAATATCACATTATCTCCAATAAATACAATAGTTTTCACAACAATTCGCCGACCCAAAATCACGTTTACAAACTTTTACAATTCCCAAACAGCATTGCCATTACAACCCATTCACAATTATTTGATTCTCGGCTCTTCCAAAAGAGCAAAGACAAAAAAAAAAAAAAGATAATTGTTACATTACCATAAAAATAAATAAATAATTAATTCCCAAAATCCAAACTTATTCGCACTAAATGTTGTGAATGAACAAGAAAGCAAAATTGACTGACCAGAGAGCCAAAAGAAAGAGCTGGGTTGAGCCTGAAATTGCGAGTGAAGTGAAAACGCAGCGTTTTGGTCCACAAACCCTTCGCGTTGGTGATTAGGGATTTTAAGTTGATAGGAACAAGAGTTTGAATTTCAGCGTGGACGAGTGGAAGTATCCAAAAACCAGAAACAAACGCTCTTGTAATTCAACATTTGCTGTACTTTCACACTTCATACACTCATTTTCCCTTTTTTATTAATCTTAAATAATTTTTATTTGAAGCTTAATTTTCATCCACATCACCTACCAATTCTTTTCGGATTTTTGTATTTATGATTTACCCTCTCCTTCTATATATAAAAAACTATATTAAGATTTGAAAATAAGTTTTAATGTGATGTTTAATGTTATTAATATAATATTTATATTATATAAATTATAAATAAACAGATTTTTTTCTTATATAGTATGTGAAACATATTTTTAAAAATATAAACATATTAATATAATATATAAAGTTAAAATATATCAAACTCGATTATTTTTACTATAATATATATATATATATGAAAAACTTATGACAGACTATTTTTAGTAAAAAAAAAATTATCTTCTCTTAATCATATAAATTTTTTATTTTTCAATGTCAAGTTATTGATCAAGAAATAAGAAATTTTTTTTTTTTGGTTTTCGACCCGTCTGTCTTTGTTCTTATAAAGTCGATTTTTGAATTTCTCTTTAATATTTTAATTTTATGAAAAATTAAATTTTATGAAATTAATATTTAATATAAGTAAACTATAATTATAAAAAAATGATATTTTCATAAATAAGTGAAGTTTATTTCTACATGTGTTTAAAATGTATTTGTTGATGTACCAATTATAACACCCCAATTTTTGTATTATTGTAGTTAATATTATTTGTAATTATCTACTTAAATATATGAGTGTTTGAGTTCCATTTCGTCACCAATTAAATAATTATATTTTAAGAAAATAAGTGTTGGATCAAAAGTAGATTTTTAAATAAATTTTGAAAAAACGGATCTTTGGACATGTTTGAGCAATGAGGCCTATCTTTTTGTTATCAAAAGGGCCACATGCATTTGAGTCAAAATTAGATTTCTTGAAATGTTGATCAAGAAGAACCTTTGAATAACTCTACTTTTTCAAGAGAGCGTCGAAGTAACAAGAGAGAGCCTTAAAGAATGCAATGATGTCAAAACTCTACTTTTTCAAGTAAGGATGCGAGAATGTTTTATGGACAGAGTGGTTGGCTTTAGAACCCTATTATATCATGTTTGGTTGTCTTTGTCAATTGACAAATACAAAGATTTTAACTATGTGATTGTGAGTTGAGAAGTTGATCCTTAAACTCTACTATGTTGTGTCTGATTGTCTTTATCAATTGATAGATTATAAGGCTTTTTACTTTGTGCTTATGAGTTTAGGGATCGACCCTTGGTGTTGTTTGATTGTGTTTGACTATCTTTGTCAATTGATATAATATAGGACTTTTAACTTTGTGATTATGGGTTGAAGGATTGACCCTAGACCCTAGTATGTCATGTTTGTTTCTCTTAATTGGTAGAACACATGGGTTTTAACCTTGTAATTGTGGGTTGAGGGGATGCCTTAGAATCCCTAACATTGTATGTTTTTGGGTGGCTCTAAAGGGAGGATTGAACTCCTTGGATAGAGATGTGTTTCTTATGTGTTGTTGTGGATATGCGTGAATTAGTGAAGGACCTAAAATACCTTTAGGTTCCCATAACGATTCCCATTTTTAGGTGAAAGTCTAGAAATTCATGAGGTGCACGATGATGAGCATGCTCATGCAAGACTATCATTGGTTGTGCATGGTCATGCATCTTGGAGAACCCCCGTGCTAACCTCGAAGTGTTTGCATGTGACATTATTGTTATGTATAGTTTTTTATGGATTGTAATGAGTATCTATGTTATACTATAAGCATGTTATGTGTTCATGTTATGTCAAGTGTATTATTGAAATCATCATATGAGTGTTACCGAGTTGTGAGAATTGAGTAATAGAGGATGAATGTTATTGCGACGGATGACATAGCCTACAAGATGACATGATGGGTTTGAGTGACACTTGTCTAGTATGTGATCTAACTTGAGATAGATGAGGATGATGGTTACTAATTGTGATGGGTTGTGAAGTGAAGTTTCTAGTTTTTCAAAGGCAATAATGATCCTCATCGACCAATGTTCTAAAAGTAAAATGATAAAATAAGCTGTGTCATGCATCATTTAATAAAGCTAGAGGCATGTAAGGAAGTAGTTACGAACTCGAGTAGTAAAGTCACTATAACTCTTAGAGGTTATTCAATATGAAAATCGCAATGATCGTGATTGATCTCACGTGTTAAGAAGAGACGATGCAAGCCGAATAATATCTGACGTACTACTAAACTGTATCATTATAGAGCAATATGGTCAACTACATAGGGTTGAACAATGATGCACCTAGACTACTTTTCTAGATTAAGGTTGGTACCACTTTATATATGAAATAATAATTAGGGTATCATTCATGTCCATTCATGAAACATTTGTTATGTGATTGGAGGTAATATGATAGACTTGTAATGGTATAATAGTGTAGCATGTTGTGATATGTCTTAAGTGTTCTAACAAGACTTTACACTTATACCATGAGCTTGTAGTGGGATATATTCTCATTCATTGTTATCTATGTCATCTTTGTGTTTGGACTTATCATCCATTGCAGGCGACATAGAGCAAAAACATGAAGAGTGAGTTGAAGCTTCCTTATTGCTTTTGTTTTATTTCTTGCTAGGTTTTCATGCTCTGAAAAGATGTGACATCGAGACGAGTTATAAGGATGATTATAAGTATTATCTTGTTTAAATTAGTTTTGCTTTAAAGTGTCATTTTGATGTTTTGTTACTCAAATTTCAATATGATTATTGAATAAATATGAATCCTTTATTCTACATATGCTGAAAATAAAAAACATCTCATATTTATTAATTATTAAAAAATAAATTATGTGAATAAATAGTGTCACACCAATACTTATCTAAATTAAAAAAAATATTGAAGGTATCATTTTTTAAAAAAAATTAATAATATATTATTTCATTATTATTGTATTAAACAATGATACATTGGCTATGTTTCAGTGAAGTTTCACTTTTCATACATATGATAAACAATTAAATAATAACCAACATTTTTAAAATGCTTATTTATTTTCTATGTTACATAAACTATAGCTAAAAATAAACCAAACTAATTTAAAATCATTAGAAAAAAAAAACAGTATCTCTCAGCGGAAACAAAATAAGATCAAGAAAATTATTATATAAGCATAATCTATATCTACATTCATCATTTTTTTTTATTATTATTGCAATTCAAATATTCACACATATATTTTTTTCGTAATTAATGTTAATTAATTATTTTTTTCCGAAAGAAAAAACTAATAAATATAAATTGTAATTTAAAATATTGTTTATTATTAAAATTATATATATCGTAGTTATATACAAATGCAAATATATTAATAAGATAATATTTTTAAAAACAAAAATTTATATAAATTAAAATTGTAAAGACGTGTGTAAAATAAAATTATTATATATATTTAAAAATATTTACATACATATAACATTTATTTATTTATATAAAATAAAAGTGTTGAAAAATACATAAAAATATTATAATGATATACAAAATTTGTAGATTGCAATCTTAATAACTGCAGGACACAGATTACCACACTAATAAAAATATAATTTTAGCTTTACATTTAAAAATGAGGCGAGGCTAAGAAATTAAGAAAAAAAAAGTGCAGATTATGAATATTATTTAATTTTAAAACGGGGTCGTCTTGTTGGTCCATTCATGAGGTAACTGGAGACAATAAGCGTCTCCATCGCTTACATAGCTGATAACTTCCTTACCCATTTTCTGTTATCATTCATCATTCTCTCTCCAAACTCCACTTAAGATTTTGTTTACTGGGTATTATTCATTTTCTCTTTTTTTAATTCTTAACGTTATCCGATTCCATTTTTAACTCTTTCGTTGCATAAGTTGTTTTTGTATCTGCGCACCACCTGTTTGATAATTTGCCCAAGTGGTTTACATGCTGGAATTTGTGCTTTTGGTTTATGTAGCATGTGCACTTTAGTTTCAAGGCTTTGAGTATGCTTGTGGGGTTTCAATCTCTTCAATTGACTCTTCAATAACAAATTTGAAATTGGTGGAGGGTTTATTTAGTTTGTCTTTTGGTGGGTTGAAGGAGGGTTTTGGGCTTGTGACATTTTTTATGAAAATTTTGTTTTGCATGGGAATACTAAATTGGCTTGGTAACTGGTTTGTCTTAGGGTGCAGATAGTAGCTAAATAGTGACTATGAATTTTATGTTTTGATATTGGTTTGTGGTGGGTGATTTGTTTTCGTGCTTATATTGCTGTTTAGATATTGAATGGTGTTGGGTTTTAATGTTGTTGAGGTTGCTGGCTGAATTGCAGAAGGAGAGTGTTTGAATGATCCAACCCACATGCGAGATGTAATGGCAACAAACACACTCATTATCTTCAACTGTCACTATGATTCATTAGTAACTCACTGTGTCAAAGGATATGGGCCTGCTTTCTTCTAGTGCATCTTTGGTTTTGAGATTTATGTAATTTTCTCTGAAAAGTGATTACTATTTTCCCCCAAACAGTAATGGAAGCGGCAAAGGTTCTTTCACTCTCCAAAACTGCCCCTTTTGGTTTCTCTATTGTGAGCAATAAAGTGTCTCTGAGACCTTTCAACAAACATTTTCATGATGATGTACTTGCTAACAGACCCAAGAGCATTAGTTTTCAATTGAATTGTTCCCATGGAAACCCTTTTTCCTCTGTACTGAAACCAGCAAGAAAAAGAGCTGATTTGTTACCTTCTCCCAGATGCTCAATTTCCAGTAATGCCAGCACTGAGTCTCAAAATCCAGTCCTAGAGTTCTTCAGAAATCTCTCATTTGATTCAATAAAAGCTACTCTGCTGCAGTTGACTCCAATTGATGTTGTGAAGTGGTCTGGGATATTATGTATCATAGTTGCAGCCACAAAATGGACAATGAATACGCTTTTCAGTCCCTTCTTTTGGATGTATTTTAGCTGGTCTTGGTTGTTCTGGCCTTGGTTGGTGGCCATAGTGCTTGCAGTTTATGGGTTATATTGCTTTCGGAAACATCTGCATGGTGAGGCAAACATATTTGAGCAATTGGCAATTGTTACATCAGTTTTTACTTGGCTCACCCTTGTTCCACCTGGTTATTTCAATGGTTTCCTTGAAGGCTGGCCTTTTGTTTTCTTTTTTGTGTATCACTATTTCTTTTTCTTCAATGTTAGCGTTCGAAAGCGGTTATATGGAGATTATTATGCTCGGCCCCATGACCCAAAATGGGACGTGAACTTGCCAATGTGGTCTCGCCTATTGTTCAGTGCAGGAGTCATGGTTGGACATTGGCTTGCAGCATTTGAAGGGCCGGAGCTTCACCTAATACCGGGTGGGTGGAGCAATCTTGGAATCTGGGGTTTAATCATTACAACTCTGCTAATGCAGTATAATGCCACTTTGTATCTTGCTAAGTATTCAGAAAATGTGGTGGTGCCAAGTGCTGTTGTGCAATTTGGACCTTATCGTTGGGTCCGTCATCCAATATATTCATCAACAATGCTTTTGTTTGTAACATACTGCATTGCGCTTCGAGCACCTCTAAGTCTGCTATTTGTTGTAGCAGTATGCTTGTTGTATTATAAGCAGAAGGCAGAGATGGAAGAGGCTTTGATGGTTGAGACTTTTGGCCAGAGATACACAGAATATGCAACCAAAGTTAAGTTCAAGTTTATTCCTTTCATCTATTAGTTGCTCTACAGAAATTTAGTCAGTCTTCAAAATCTGATTGTAATGTCAGGCTTAGGCAAAAGATAGTGTCAATTCTCAAAATCCAACTGTATGCCTTTGTTTACACTTTACACTGTTATCTTTAGTGTGTTTAACTTGCCTTAAATCCTGTGAAATCCTGTGCACTTGTGGTGATTGCCTTTTTTGAATATTTAGGTTTTCATTGATATTTTCTTAAGTATAGCTTAGTTGGTTTACTGTGTCTTTGTTCAGCTTATGCAAACTTAGGCTATATAAATCTCGCTTATCTTGAGCTAGCCTTGATTGGGGCCAAATTTTACTTTGCCTCATTTATAGAAGCTAAAGTTTCTACCATATAACTGCTTTCTGCCTCGTGTTTGACTTGAAATGAAAGGCCTTCCTCTTGCATTTTCCTGTTGCACGTGGACAAAACAATCAATCATGTTTCCTATTATAATATGACCTACTCTCACTCTTCTTCAAATATTTTGTAATAAAATACTTGGCATGCTGATAATGGTTGGGGTTTTCATGTTTATGACCCATTTTATCTCTCTAACTTCACTCAACTTGATAAGGTTGAGTTTTAAAAATTATTTTTTTGAAGTACAAGTTCAAGTTACATTTTGGGTTGTCCTAAACCAATTTGATCTCTTATTATTTAAAAATGTATGTTATTTTTTAATAATTCTGTATTAATAATAAGATTTTTTCACTTAATGGAAAACATTTTGCATAACATATTATATTTTTATTGATTTAATTTATTATTTATTTTTAAATATACTATAAAATATACTTTCATTTTTTAGTTTTATACTTATTTAATTTTATAATTTAAAGTCTGTTTGGTTGCGGGAGGGAAAGGGAGAATATTTTTAAAACCTTTTTTTTGTTTAGTTCAATTTTTAAGAGGGGAGAAAATCCCTCTTTTGTTCCCCTCCAATATTGGAGGGATTTAGAGGGAGGATATTTAACATATTCTAAGTGTAAAGACTAAAATATTCTTATATTTTAAATTTTAAAATTATAAAAATACAAAAGTAAATTACTTTTTAAAATCCTCCCTTGTAAATCAAATAAAAAAAGGTTATCTCTTCTCTTCTCATCCCTTCCAAATAAAATATCTAATCAAAATTTCTCTCATTCTCATCTTTCATTTTTCCTTCATTAAAATTCTTTCTGACTCTATTGAATCAAAATGTTAAAATTTATATATTATGTTTACAGATTTAGTTATCGTGATTTCATCCTACCTATTATTGATTTTTACTTGGGTTGGATTAAAATCTAAATAAATAATCTTATTAAAATTTTAAATTGGGTATAGATTAAAATAAATCCGTCCTAGCTTGGTTCATATGGACCCATAGGTTTTACACCCAATGGAGTCTCCATTTCTCCATTATTATTTAATTATTATTATTTTTTATTTATGTTGCAAAAATAAAGTGTACTATTAACCCTAAACAAATATGATGACACATGTATTTATACCAACTTCTTAGAATGTGTCTCCTGTATTTGTATTATTAATATTGTAAAGAGAAGAAACAAGAGAAATGAATAATTATATTCCAAGCCAGAGAGACTCTCTCGACTCCTGATCAAACAATTTGCCTAAAAATGTGTCCCTTCCCTACTCCCCTTATTCCTTATATCCAATCTGTCTAATTACCTCCATAACTAACACCTCACTCCCTCTACTGACTCAGCTAGACTTTTAGGCACTTGGGCCTTCGTGTATAGGCCTTAGTGGGCTGCTCAGGAATAATTGGATTAGAATTCCTATCACAATCCCACTCTCATGAGCCATTCATTCAACATGAGCAAATAGAAAGTCAAACATAGACTTAGTATATAATAGTTATGAATTATATGAGAAATTGGTAAATACTAACTTATTATTATATTTATAAGTTATGTTGGTATATGTATAAAGACCAACGCCATCCCTGCAAAAAGCTAAATACATGCGTTTTATTTAGTAAATGACTTACATGGGGAGGAGAAACTAATGAAGAAATCATTTAAGCTTACCTCCATCATGCATTCACCTATCATAAGCTTTACCACTTGAACTCTATACAAGACCCTTCAATTGGCAATGATGTATAAAGAAGTATAAGTGGCATCTTGTTATTTTTCTTATAAGATTATTAATTTATAAAAAATTATTCGGTCGCATCTAGCGTAGTCTTTGGAAAGAAATTCACAAAATTACTCCTTTCACATATTATGAAAAAATTGAATAAAATTTCAATAAATATCAGCTCTCTGTGTAAAAGATATATACTGAACCTGATAACTCAATTATTATTAATTTTTTAGGAAGACAAATATTTTAACAGATGCATACTGGCGGTCGGCGACATATAGAACAAACCAAACCAGAGATCAGATTTCAGATCTCAACAACACTAACTACTATGCCACATTAAATAAAAAAACAAAGGAAAAGAAAGCTCAAATTGTTTAAACAAAGGAAACATGGCCTTTGCAGTTTGCATCCCAAATACTAAAAAAGGTCTTATCTTAATGTATACTGCATTATCTCCTATCAACAGGAAAAGTTTAATTTCCCCTCTCCTCATACCCCAAAAGAAAAAAAAAAAAACCTACTTAGCACCCAAATCACATTTTTGGTTTTTGCTCCTTTATACTAAAATTCAAGGAAAGATAAAGGAGTATGGAGGAAGGAAAATCCTAAAACCAATGACCACTTTCACAAGTCACCCAATGTTCACACCCATCCATCTACCCACCACCTATCACAACAAATCCCAACAACATACATAACAAACCCAACATAATCTACACAAGGTTCCATTCCATGCATGTAGCTCATCCAATCCAAAACCCTCTGAGGAGATCATAGAGCATAGTCACAAGAAACTGTGGTTGTTGTAGATGAAGGTGAAGAAGAAGCAAATGTTGACAATATCTTATTCTGGTTGTTATCCACATGCACCATGCTTCCACCAGCCCCATTTGTGCCTCCACACTCAATACTACCCAAAACTTCACTCATGTTGATGTCACTCTCAGTCTCACCAGGATCTGTGCTGAACAGAAAATCAATGTCTTCCTCAAACCCTGCATCATCAAACATGCCCACCAAATCATCATCTGCTTTGCTGAAAGCCAAGTCTGGATCTTGGAACTGAGACAAGCCAGTATACATGAAGCTCCATGAAAGATCCTGGTCAAGCACATGGTCCATGATAGTGACTGGTGAGGATGATTCTTGAACTTGGTGCTGCTGTGGTGGCATGTGCAGGTTTTCAGATAAGGGTGGTAGTGGTTTTGTTGTCTGTTGTTCTACTTCTGCTTCTTCAGAGTCAGAGGAGTTTGGAGGTGTTTCTGTGTGCGGTTCTGTTTGTTGCTGTTGGGTTTGGTCATTTTTCTTCTTTATTTTGTCCATGTAGTTGCTTATGTCAAAATTGGTCACTGCGTTGAGTCCACGGTACTCTATTGCTGCCATGTCATATGCCACTGCTGCCTCCTCCTGAGTTTCTTTGGAGTTCAAATCAACCAAAAGAAAAAATATCCAAAAAGATTAGCAATCAAAAAAGAGTAAATAATCTATATATGAAAAATGTGAAATAGAGGTGACAAAAATAATTAGCTCAACTAACCCAAATCAGAAGATCGAATCTTAAATTTTGAATCTAAATTAAGCACAAACTTTTTTAGTACAATTCAATTATGACCTAATGCAGACTAAGCCTGTAAAAACACGTTGAAAGCCTGAAAAATTGGGCTTTTACTAGATTTATACTTTATTTTAGATGTTCAAATTAAAAATTCAGGTTTTTTTGACTTAACCTATTATAGCTTGCAATTTGCATTGGATGAGCCCGTTAGCCTATTTTACTATTTTTAATGTAAAGAATTTTTAGGTTACTGTCTAACCAGAAATAATTATATACAATAAATTTGTTAAATTTATAGTAAATATTTTATATGCATAAAAATTAAACTTATAAAAGAAACAAAGTGTTAACTAAAAGTAGTTGGTGACTATTTAATTAATAAAAGAATAAGATTTGCAAAAAGACAACTTTATGACATACATAGAATCTCACAAAGTTAAAAGCTTGGAGTATCAATGGATCACGGCAGGATTACTATTCACGTGCCCACTTGATTTTCGGGGTTGTTAGTGTCCTGTGTCCTGATCTTTTAGGTTATCTTTCATAGCAAGCTATAAAATTATTTAAACAAACTTTTCATTTTTATTCTGCTTTCAAGATTGGCAATTTTTTAATTGTTACTTTTGACCGACATGTTGGCAGGAGATTGTGGACACTGCATATGAACAAAGTACAAAGTCAAGGATATGCTGTACCCTCCAACATGCTTGTCTATGGGTTTAGGGCTCTATTGTCAAATGTTAGATTCAACTTGGCCAACTAATTGTGCATTAGACAGTAAACATAGCTAATTATTACAATAACATTTTTTTATCTTCAAAAACTTATCATGGCACAATATTTAAATTAAAAGTATGACTTTTTTTTTTAACAAATTTAGCCCTTTTTTCACTATTTTAATTGGTATATTTTAGTCAATCCATTAAATATTAGACTTCAAGTTACAAATGAAAAAAAAAAAAAAACACAAATAATGAAAAGATGAAATTCATAAAAAAAATAAATGAAAGAACAAATTAACAAAATACAGATAATAAAACACATAAGTAGAATTAAACCTAAATTTTTCTATCAAGGCATATGCAAATACATCTAGAATATGTGACAATTTATGAGGAATAAAAATTTGAATAAGGTTGCACAAGAATTAGAATTATGGATATGTTATCCCTAGTCCCTTCCCTACACACAAGCCCTTTGGCTTGGTGGTCACTTTGAATAAAATGGACCCATCAAGAAAGGGGGGAATGCACGTGCCATGTTGCATACTGCTTGCAGCTGTAACTTTCCTATGCTTCTATTTTTATTTGATCCACAGCCACATATTGTACTGTCAGACCAGAAATTGATGCATACTGCAACTAGTGGACAATGGTACTGCAGCTACAGTTCATGCAATGAGCACAACTCACACATGCATCCTAAAACTGAAGCTTTAACTGCCATTAATTATGAGAACTGCAGTTTTACAACCTGTATGTACTGTGGTAAAATATTTATCTTAATCTTTTAATTGAAAAATAAGACCCAACAACAAAAAAATTTGTCACTTACAAAAGTTGTTTTTGGTTAAAAAATTATTTTTCAATTAAAAAAAAGTTAATAAATAAAATTTAACTTAATTGGTTGAGAAAAGGGTATGAATGTTGTAAATTTTCTTATACTATTATTGGATAAAAAAAAGTAAGAGTGAGGCATTGAGAATAGGAAATTTGAATCCGCCGTTACATGTGCTTTCAGACTTGTACAAGAAATTTTGTCCTATACTGTATGTAAAAAAAATTAATTTCTAAGAAGCTACTAGATCTGTGTACTGTTGTTTTGTTTAACCAAGAGTGGAATAAGAAAAATTTGAAATTTGAACTGAAAAGAAAAATAAACAAAAGAAAATTTTGTAATTTTTTTTTTTGAAAGTAAACTTTTCTTTTTTTTACTATTATTTTCATCTAAATAAAAAAATAACATTATTCATAATGTTTTTCTGTATCTTTCCTCTTGTGTATTTGGTTAAAAGAAAAAAAAAAACCTATAAATATTTTTCTTTGTTTGATTGAAAAAAAAAGGAGTGACTTCTAGAAATAAAATTTATAAAAAAAAAATTCTTCTACCTCTCCTCAATTTAATTTTCACTTTCTTTTCTCTCAATCAAAGATAATGTAAGAGAAGGGTAGAAGTGAGTAAGGAGTGAGCCTATTGCATGTAATTATCAAATAAATAAGAAGGATATTATAGGTCTAATTGAATACTACTATTTGATTTTTTTAACATGAAAGTAGGAAAATTAACATAAAAATTTTAGGAGAGTGAATGAAGGTGAAAAATAGCACCTACTAATTATGAGCAATTTATGGTTTTGATGAGGCACCACATTCCTTTGTTAATGGATAAAGGAATTTTATGAAACACAAATGCAAAATACTAGTAGTACTTTGGGGTCTACAAATTGTACTTTCCCCGGCTATTTATTGCCACTTGCCATGTGACATTCTTTGCTTTGGTTGCCAAAAAGAGAGAAGAAAAATTACACTTGTCTATATTTTCCCTTTGGAATTTCACAAAATTCACCCTAGTTTTGTTATGCCACTTTCCTAGCTAGGACCAAAACTTTGAAACAATTTTAATCCAAGAAAAAATATATGTGACAACTTACTATATGTTCCCAAGTAGAGGTACTTGTTTCCACATACTCTTCCTATGCGAGCTTCCCAGCGTCCATTATGATGATGCCTATCCAAATATAATAAGATTTTATTAATACCATAATAAGAAACTTTTGCCATTTTATAATTAACAAATCAATTATTATGCACCAAATTCTTGTAAAATGAAGTAGTGAAAAAAATGACGTGTAAATATAGGACTCCAATGCCACTAACCTAGCAACCCCACGATACTTAGAGATGCCTCTAGAAAAACCACTGCTTTGCCGCCGCAAAGAAGCCAAATATTCTTCTTTTGATACTTTGTCCATTTCCTCAATTTCTTTGGTATATGTTTCTATCTGCACCGTTCATTTTTAGTTAGTAGCTACACCAATTTCATCACTAATTCTTATTTTTATATATAATAACTTGTAGAATAAAATGAGAAAGAAAAGAAACAAGTGTGAAATAGAATAATTGTAATCGAAATCTTATGTATATTACTCAAAAATTTGATAAAATAAATAAATATAACAATAACAACAACAAAGTTAGAACTCAAAATGTATTATTCAAAAATAATAAGTAACTAAAATTTCATAATAAAAAAGGAATATAAATTATATAAAACAATTAATATACCGGAAAATTCAAGGTTGCATCCTGCCCCCAGTACTTAAGGGCTGCAAGATCATAGGTACGGCCTGCAGCTTCTTCAGTGTCATATGCCCCTAAAGAAAAAAAAAAAAACAAAAAGAATTAAAATCAGAGAAATGAGTCCAAGCAATGGCATCATGATCAGAATCTTTCTTGATCTAAATATTTAATCTGGAAAAAGGATACTGCAAGATAAATAATAATTTAGAAAATTGAAAAGTTGACTAGGAATGTATGAGATCCAAGTGCATGAGAAAAGGACTTACCCAAATAAACTAAACCAGCCCCAAAAGTGTATGTGAACGTTGCAATCACAAAGATTACCAGGAATAAAACAAACAATGTTAGAAGAGATAACAATAGCTACTAATTAAAAAAATACAGAGCAAAAATAGTAAACAAAGATAATAGATCTCCTTGATTTTCTCTCTCTTCTTTTTTTTTTTTTTAAACAAAAAATTTCTGGATTAATTTAATCACCCAGAGAAAATTACCTTGTCGTCCCTTCTTGCTCTGAATGTTGTTCCAAGAGCTCTTATCCCATAGGTGAGCTTCAAACCTCCCTGTCCACCTATGCCTATTGATCAACACAATTAAGTGACATGCAAATGCAAATGAAAATGAAAATGAAAATGAAAATGAAACCCATTTAGGAGAATGCAAAGAGAGTGAAAAACAGTGACTCAAAAACTAACCTGGTAACTCCTCTATAGATAGAGCTTCTTCTGCCAGTGTCAGTGTTTTGACCCTGCTTGCATTTTTGTGACTTCAAATTCCTTCTTGGATGCTTAGGCTTTCTTTTCTCAATGGGAGGAGTTTCAAACCCAACAAAAGAAGAAGATGATGAACAAGAAGATGCTGGAGACCTCTTCATTTTTGGCCTCAATCTCAATGCCAACAACACTCACCTTTTGTCCCAAGAAGAAAAAAACAAAAAAAAACTCAATGGGTGTGCTCGGAGATGAATTAGACAAAAAAAAAAAACAAAACCTTCAAATTTGTTGTCAAGTTTCTCTCTTTTCCCTCTTCTATGATAGCTTCTTTCTATATGTAGTTGTAGTAGTAGTAATCTGGTTATACCTAAAGTGGTTTACCAAAACATAGAGAAAGAGAGAGTGAAGAAGGAAAAGATATTGGGGGTTACTACTATAAAAGGAGGAGAAAAATATTTAAATAAGCAATTGAATCTGTAATTCTGGGTGGGGTGAGAAGGATGTGAAGAAAGTAATGGTTTAACCTTGGGTTGGAATTTAACTTGATGAATTAACCATGGCTAATGAAATGGCTTGAATTTGTGCTACACTTGGCAAGGTGGTGCAGCCATGCTACCAATGGGGTTTTGTATTCTAAGCTGGCTTTTCTGGTTTAGGAATCTCACCCTTTTTGTCAGCAAAGCATTCTAAATTGTTTTTTTGAAATAAAATTAAAAATAATAATAAAAAAGTTGAAAACTTACCTGGCTTGGGTGGTGCAATGTGTCCACGTCAGTTACTGTTAGAGTGTGTTTCTGAAATATTAGTTGGAACAGGACATGTGAGAAGAGAAAAGGTACCTTAATCTGAAATTAGTTGAGAATGTTATGTGCAAAGGTTCTGGAATTTAAGTAACCAAACAATGACAGAAACAAAAATTCAGTGATGTTAAGTATAATAGATAAGACCCTCCCCGTTGGTTCTGTTTTCTGCCTTTCTTCATTTTTCACTGACTCCTCAGTGTAATAAAAAGGTTTTCATTTTTGTGTCTGCAATTTACAAGACAGTGACTTGGAAGTTGAATCACATTAGGTAACAATACATTAATTTTAATTATTTTCACTGATTCAAACATCAATTCACATTAGGTAATAATACATTAATTTTAATTATTTTCATTGATTCAAACATCAATTCAATCTTTCATGATACTGAAATTAACATTCATCTATGATTTTGACTCACCTCGAGTTTGGATCCAAGTGTGCCAGATTTTTTAAGTAACTAATAGTTGTTTAAAATATTTGATGTGAACTTCACACAAGTTTAAATCTTCTAATGCTGAACCAAACACCTATTTTCTGATTTTTTTTTAAACATCTAATGTGAATCTCTCACGAGAATTTAGATAATCTAATACTAAATCAAACACATTTAGTGAATTTTTTTTTCCACCACATTAATAACATAATCTTTAATAGTATTTTAAGTTCAGTTTCTCTTTTTCAGTCTTTTCTATAATGTTTTACATCAATCTTGACCGTGTATTATATTTTTTATTAATTATTTTGTAATAATTCATTTAACGGTTCAAATTTTGACCAAATAACACATGAAAATATGCGAAAAAGAATCCGCAATACCGGACAACTTCAAAAAACATTTAAAATATTATCACTTTACAAATTAAAGCTTTAATAGTTATTACAATCTTACATTCATAAAGATTAATATTTAATGACTTTAAATTTTATAATACATAAATAAATTGATATAATTTTATATTATTAAAACAAATAATACAATTCAACTATTCATTTTTATTTTGTTTTACTTCTCTTTCGCTAAAATTAGTAAAAGAAATTAAAAATTCATATAAACTTAAATTATTAAATAAAAAAAATTGAGTTAGCCCTAGTAATCTTATCTATTATTCTATTATTTTATTTATCATTCATTCAATACATGACACGTTATTAATTATTTCATTGTTTTGTATCCATTCTTCCAAAGTAGAAGGTTCACAAATTGAAAATGACTAACAATTTTGTTTTACAAGGCTTATGTTTATCTATTTTTAATTTAAAATCATTATATTTAACACTATATATCATCTATCATCTATGTGATATATTTGAAGTTATTTTTATTGTCTTTATATCTTATTATTTAATACAAATTATGATTTATGATTAAAAATTAATTTAGTGATTTACTATTTAAATCTCAATTTAATAATCATTATTGCTTTACATTTCTTCATTAAGTTATCTCATATAAACTATCTTAGTAATGAACAAAACTTCTAGAAATTAACATGGTTAATGAATCACTTTGGCAAATAAGTTTGAATTTTGTATCTCTACATATTATATTGACCATAAATGTGCCCATTTAAAACAACATTTAAAGCATTGAAGCTTTACAAATTAAACATTTACTTTTTAAAATTTCTTCTTAAGGTAGTATCCCACATGAACTAGTAATGAAGTACTACATAACTTCTAAAAATTAACTTGGTTAATGAAACACTTTTACAGTCTTCATTTTTCCATTTTGGCCAAGGAGTATTAGTTTTACATTTTTTCAAAGTACAAATGGTATTAATATTGTCTTACTCTATAATGAGTTGCACGTTTCATAGCTATTTAATTTATGAACATGTCAAACAAAGTTTGATTGGTCCTTGTTTATTTATTTGGCGGCGTGTCGTTTTACATGAGTCTTTTTGGTTTTTTGTTCTCAAGTTTTATAAGGAAAGCTAATTCACTAAAAGATATTTATAGTATATGCTGTATAATAAGTTACAACATTTATTCTTGAAAGTGATTTCTTTACATATTTTGTATCTATTATATACAAATAAATTTTTTAAGCAATTTCTAAATTTAATTAATTAATATACTTAGTTATTTATGTATTCTTATTTATCTCTTTAATCGAATATCAAAGTTTGATGTATAAAACTATGTAGATACTAGTTAAATAAAGAATAAGATATTTTTAAGTAATTTATATCTATAAATTAAATTAGAATATACTATATTAAAAAGTGACTTAATTTCTTAATCTCTTTTCATTTTAAAACATGTAAGTATTAAATTATCCTTTTTAAAACATTTTTTTTTCTTTTAGTTTATATTTCTTAAACTTCATTTAAGTTAATTATGTATATATTTAATATGATTTTAATTAATAAGTCTTTTAATGTGTATCTATTAAATTTTATATGAAATTAAAAATCATGCAGATGATACATCTTACATGACTAAGTTGGGTTCATTGTATCTCATCAATATATTGTTGCCGTGTGCAAGTATTGCCCTTCTTTCATTAAAACAACTCAAGATTCACGTTTGTTCTATCTTGTGAAAATTTCGTGCTCAAATAAAAGTTCATACGCGTTTTTATAATTTTTTTTTCTATATTAAGACTGTGGAAACTATTTATTATAATATGTATTTTTTTTCTCACTTAAAAAAAAGAAATAGTGTCTTATAAATAAATAAAAAATGATTTTTTACCCATTACATACATGAGTAAGTTGGGTTCAACGTATGTATATCTCATAAATAAAAATAATATAATATTTAATGGTAGAATGTATGTATATATCTACGTAGAGAAATTATTTTATTTTAATTGAATACTTAAAATTTAAAGATATTTAATTTTTAAAGTGATTATATTATTATTAGTTAAATTTTAATTATAATTATTTTATATAGTTATAATATTCAAATTTACAAATACCACATTCTTAAAATAATAATGATTTTCATTACATATCTCCTTTCACTTTCTTTATATTGTTTTTGAAAATTTGAACACTCATATATATATATACACATATATATTAAAATTTAGAAAATTCTCTATTAAGTTAAAAGTTTTTTATTGAATAGATCAAATTTATATATTTTTATAAAATTTAAATTATTTAATACTTTATTAAATAAGTTCAATCTAACATATTAAAAAATAGAAGTAAATATTGATTTAAAAAATGTATTACTAAAAATGTTTGATTGATCTAAAATTCGGTATACACAGAAGTTGAGTTAATATGAAAATATTTAATAGTCGAATTAATAAAATTTAATATATAAAAAATAATAAAGAGAGTAACTTTATCAAGATTTTTGTAAAAAAAAAATTCATTAAGAGTTACTCTATACTAACTTGATCTCTCCCATCTCTCATAGTCTGTCTCCTGTGTATGTTTTTATAGGTGTGAGAAGAATTTTTTTTTTTGGTAAAGTTCAATATTTTTTTGGAAAAACGAAAACAATAAATTTCAACCATATGATATGCATAATAAAAAAAGTTAGTAATCACTTAAAAAAATTATATCACTTTTTAAAAAATTAATTTATGTGTTTTTATCTTAACATTCATGATGTATGTGTATTTAAATAAATTAGTTTTTTTAATTCTAGTAAATTAATTAATTTGATCTTATAAAAAATTAAAACGAAAATAAGAAAGTGTGAGAAAAAAGTAAATCTTAATTAATGGATCAAATATTGAAAGGTTAAAATAAAAAAATTATTTAATAATTAAATTAAAAATATCACATTATTTTATCTTTTAATTTTAATGTTTCGTAAATTTATCCAATAATTAAGTTTCACTTTTCTCACCCTCTCATAATTATACAAATTCTTTGACTCTCATACCTGATATCTCTCTATATATAACACTAGCATTTTATTTGTATGTCGGACAAAATAAATATTTATTTTATATAATTAAATATATAATAAATAACTACTTATAAATATATAAATTATATTATTTTTTAAAATTTGTAATAAGTAAATATTTTTTAACATATAAATTATATGTTGAGTTTATAATAAATAATTTATATTATGATACAATATTATTTTTATTTATTAATAATTTATTTTAAAAATATTATAATTTAATTTAGAACTAAATCTTTTAAAAATAATAAATTAAAATAAATAAGAGGTTAAAAAAAATCAAAAAATACTCTTGTTGAAGAAGAGTATACTAGAATTTTGTTCAGTGCATATTGAATAAATATTTATTTTATATAATTAAAATTTATATTAAATAAATAATATTTATTATATAAATTATATTATAACAAAATATTTTTTAACATATAAATTATATTTTAAATTTATACCAAACAATTTATATTGTTATATATAATATTTTAATTATTGATAATTTATTTTAAAAAAAATATTGATACCAAAAGCACACAAATCCTAGTGCGAAACCTTGAATCAATCTTCAAGAAATCAAAGAGCAATTGAAAAAAGATTTTGACAAAATTTTCTCACTATAAGAATAATATTTTTTCAATAATTTAGAAAAAAAATGGACCCATTTTATAAATAATAAGTGGACTTCAAAATGGGTCTATGTTATAGAATAATCAATTACTCTATGCTTTAAATGATTACTTGGTAAAAAAATAATTCATTATTTTAGCTTGTAATCAGTTGTTGATTACTTGTTATAGAATTGCAAAATGACAACTTCTCTAGCTAGAGTAACTGGTTACTTGTTTATGTAATAGATTACTACTAAAAAAAAAACTATTTTTTTTTATATTCAATTGCTACATCAAGTAATTAATTACTTAGGTGTAATCCATATCTAATCAATTATTAGATATGATATATAGAAAATATTATTAAATTATTTAGAAAATACTCATGAATTATTTAAAAGAGATCACAAGTTTTAAAAAGATTTTCACAAATATAATAATTTTAAAACTCGTATGTAATACGAGGAACTTATGTCAATACCATCAATGATTAATAAAAATTAATACATCTACTCAAAGATAATGATAACACAAAGCACTTAAAGTTCATAAAAAATATAGAACAAATATAACTCAAATCGTAATAATTTGTGACCGACACAACTTATAAATAATTGTAAACTATACTAATGCACAAAAGATTAATTTTAAATTAGATCTTTGATTAATTTAATTATAAAAATGACATGCAAATTTTTTCTTTTCATGATACGTAATCACAAGAAAGTGTAAGCATTTAAATATGTAACTAAATATCAATTGAGCTGAACATGTGTCATATACATAAGAAAGATTGAAATAATTACATCATTTTGGAATGACATAGAGAGCTTGTGGCTTCTAGCATGGGGGCAACAAAAAGAACATAAAAAGTCACTAAAGTTGAGGGCCTAACAAGTTGCCCAACATAAAAAATACATCAAAAGAAGGTATGAGAGATACAACAAAACATCCAAGGAGTTGGTCCCTACAAAACAACAAAAACAACAATTGGGTCATTGTAGCGATGGAGGTGCAAACGAAAAAGCTCTACCTATCCCCAAGACTACATAGCTTCGCCTCCCCCAATCTAGTATTGGTTGTAAACCTTGTAAGTCAAAGTGGTCCAACAGCTTACATGTGCCTACTCATCAATAACATCCTCAAAGTGACTCAACAACATACAACAACTATGATCTTAAGATCACTTCAAACTTCCTTGAACTCAGATACTAGCAACTCTTATCCATCATCTCATCATAGTCACCTTTAAGGGAAGTTGAAATTATCGCAACCATGAGGAATGGTTCACCAACCACTTCCTCAAGTGTAAAGTCAAAACCTTATTTTACAACAACAACATATGTTCCATCCATCATGGATAACAAGATTCCAAATCTTACAAACTTTTATTCAATTAGCATTCCACTTTAAGCTTTTACACCATCCTACCTACTATAGTCTTTTACCACATTCAATTTAAGTCTTTTAGAAACATAATTAAGCCAAAAAGTTCAATTTCCTAATACAACAAGTTTCCTCACTAACGTTTGATTCACCTATGGAATCCTACCCATAGAAAGGGTACTCACTCAAACAATGAACTCTCATTTAGTAAGTGCCTAGTGAGCCAACCCACAATGGCTCAACTTCTAAGGGTTCACACACTCCTTGCTCAACTAGAAGAGCCATATAGAGCATCTCCAAAAGTCTTTTCTAATTCGCCCAATGAATGGACTTTTTCGCTTTGCAAATGAAGCCATAAAGACTTCACATCCTAAACCTCACTCAATTCACTCAACAAAATTATTCATTCATCCAACAAGAGGAGCCATAAAGAGCCATTCAAACTCTTTTTTAGTAAAACATGAGACTCACCTAACAAATCTATGCATTTCTAACTTCTCAAGATCCTCACACAACAAGTAGAACACACGCCCAACAAATACTCAACGAACCTAGGTTTCCTTACTAAGTTTACTTGGCTTAGCTAAGTGAGTAAGTCACTCACTCAATGAGCTTTCATTCATGTGTTTTTGAGCTCTTGCCTAGTAAATCAGTCACTTGTCCAACGAAAGCTCATAGTTTTATAGAAAACTACCCAGAAATGTAAGATCACTTAGTAAGAGTCTCCCCTTACTCAATGAACCTTCAATAGAAATCCAAAAAAGATGGATTCGCCTAGCAAGCCAAGGACTTGCCTAGCGAATGCCCTAAATAGCAACATGCAAACTCATCCAAAATCATAAAAACTCAACAAACTCAACACATAATTGCATCAACAACTCCAAAACACCAGATTAACCATCTCTACATGAAAATAGCAACAAAAACAACATGCATTTACAAATTCATCAACAACTCAACATTTTATACAATAACTCAAAACTCAGAAAAATGGCGATCGACTCCAACAAATTCATACTTATCCACTTCTAAGCATACACCAACATATACAACAACATTTTAAACACATAAAACCATACAAACACCAAGATAAGATTCCTTACTTGTTGAAGAACATAGGAATATGAATACTTTAGGGAAGGAGTTAGACTTAGTCAACAACTTGGCTCCCACATGCTTGGTGAAGGGGTAATGAATTTTAAAGAAAGGGAGGTGTGGAGTGGTATGGAAAATCAGCCAAGGTTGACCTTACATATGGTATATATAGAGTTTACTAGGTGGGTTATTGTTCAAAGGTTACAAGGGATTTGAAGGACCATTGGTTAAAGGGGTTTTATGGTCTATTAGGTTTTTGGGGTTTCATTACCTAATGGGCAATGGGGGTTTGACTACTCATTAGTCTATAGGGGTTTTATCAATGATACTAGTTCAACCTATTGTATTTGGAATGTGTCAAAGATAACAATCAACCAATTCAAGAGGCTACTTAACTCAACAATCAAGCTTTTAGGAAAAACATTGCCTTGACATGTGTGCTTTTAACCAATCTAACCTTTTTTCAAGATTTTTTTAAAGAACACACAATACAACTTATTATTAATCATTTTCTTACTAAAATTAAATTTAATTACTCTTATAATTATTAAATTGATGAATTAATAGCAAACATAAAAGCTCGATGTTACACAAATAAAACACAATGAAAGTTGGAAAATAAATGGCTAAATCATTGGACCTAAATATTTAAACAAATATAACATGCAAAAGCTTGATAGACTGCATCATCCATCATCTCTACAATATCAACATTATTTTAGAAGTAGTACAAATATTACATTTGAAGAAACATACTCATAACAATGCTTAATGATATTTTAGAAGACAAAACCAACTTGATGACAAGTATTGATTCTAATACAACAAAAATTAATGGAGAACTAATTTATATTTACTATAACTAGTCAAAAACAAAATGTTAGCATAGGTAGAATCTTATATTTCCAAAGGTAGAAATCCTAATAGATTTTATAAGTTTAGAGAATATTTTTTTTTGTGGAAAATTCAGCCTGAGATAGTTGTCCAATTCAAGGAAACAAAATTTCAAATGGGAAGAAATTTTAAACTTTGAAGAAAAAATCCCCAAAACTAGAGTATTCAAAAAGTAAGTCGAAAAGCTACTACACTAAAAATGATAGGACATCAAGCTTCCAAATCAATTTGATTGAGCTTCCATCGACTATAAATAACTAATTTGAAAACTAAACTTCTAAAGAAAGGCTACTCCATGCAATAATTTGATGATGGGAGAAAAAAAAACACACTTAAGCATAAAAATGCAAAATCATGCAAAATCACTCTAATTGTGTTCTTTATCATTTGTAATACTTAACAAGTGAATTTAAGCTTTGTTTCATATGACATACCCACTCATTAAGTGTTAGAGATGTAAAAATAGTAAGTGTCTTTATTCTTAGAGAAGATAAAACCTCTCTAGAGGCTAATCAATTGGATTAGCATTGTTAGAGGTGTTGGATCAAGCTAACTATGTGAGTTAGTGTTTGTTAGACCCTATAGTATTTTGAAGTTGAAAACAAATAATTAAAAAAGATAACTATGTTTTACCTATAAAGAAAAAGAGTTTATTAAATCAACACAAGCTCAAGTAGTTTCATCTAATCTATCAAACAAAAGGACATCTCATGTTTGTGTTGTCTGCTCTCGTCATATGAATTGTATATTGCCTATGTTATATCTTAAAACACAATATTTCACTTAATGTACCTATGGTCTTTAACTTACACAAAATATTATTTTATTCAATCTTAGGACGGAAAATGCTACTTATTTAAATAATATAAAGTGATCAAAACACATCACATCAAAAAGACATATTTGCTAACAAGTCTTACAATGTATCTTTTAGAGAAAAGCATGTTAAAACATGACTACTTTTACCAAAATAGAAATAAAAATATTATTTTATCATGTCAAGATGACTAGTTAGTGAAAGGAATTTATTGCAAGCATTAAATGATCTAACATCTTTGCAGACCAAAGACATTTGAAACTATAAGGGAAGAACTCTGAAGCTCTACAATTGTGATCTTCATTAGAAGTTCTATATATATCATAGCTTAGAGAGTCTTAGCAAGAAAGTAGTTCATAGTGTAATTTGCAATAATTTCTCTTGTAATATTTCCCTCTCTTAGAAAAGTCTTAGACTCACTTTATATTTTCTATATGTCTATTAGACAATAAGAGTCACCCCTTTTTAAATATATTTTTCTTTGTGGTTGAAGCCTGAAAAGGTTTGTATTGAAAGAATATTTAGGTTGATTGCTTGGAGAGGCAATTGAAAGACTACTTAGGTTCAAGCTTAGATTTAATTTGGTTATGGTGAGTTTGTAAGAGAAGGTGGTTTTGCTTATTGTAAAAATTTTTGGTAGTGTTACTAAGGAGTAGACATAATCTTTTAACATATGAAACAATATAAAATACTTCATGTGGTTATCTTTTCCCCTGTCTTTTTATTTATTCGGATGTTTTTGGCATATCATACATGTGTCTCTTTAACAAAATTTTCTACAAGAAAATATATTGTATGGTCATGATAAACGTTGTTTTATAGAAAATATTTGTGAAATTTTTTAAGAAAACAATTCAATCTCTCAACTTCTTGTGTTTATTTGATCTAACAGTGTTGGTGAATAATTGTTGATATATGGTTGAGCCTGTAGAGGCTTGGAAAAAAATACTAATAGTTATAAAGCTCATGGAGATTTAGGAAAGAGTACCTAGTGTAATATAAGAGTGATTACATTGATAAATACCTATTGAGGTAGAGAATTGACATAGCTTAAGTGATTTGTCAATGTGAACTAGTTTAAAAATCTTTTGTACGATATCCTCTCACGTTCTCTTTTAGTTTCTACAATTATCTTATGATTATTTAGCTTTTTAACTTGTTTTTTTTTATTTTAGATTTTATCTTTTTTTCAACAAAATTATATTTTGATCATTGAAATAAGTTTTATTTAATTAATATATTAAGTCTAGAAAGTTTCATTTGAAACTAAACTATTTTACCCTTTCATAAGTATCATCATAATTTTTTTAGACTTAAATATGTTTTTATTCATTGTAAAATAAATAAATTTTGATTTAAATTGCTATAAATTTTTTGAACAACTTTCATCTTTCTAAATTTGAAATAATTAAGTGAATTTTTATTGTAGTATTTGTAAAAAAAGATTATTTTTATCTTTTTAAATTTGAAATAATTTTTTTTTGTCTCTACTATTATGTAATTCTTGTTAACTACTTATGCATTCAACGAAAGGTTGATAGACTATCATAGATCACACTCACTAGTAGTTGTGATATCATGTTAGTATGTGATACCTTAAAAAAGAAATGCTAGGTGTCTAAAATAAATTATGTTGATATATCTTAAAATGAATGTTAATGACTAAAAATAATGATTTCAAATTTTAGAAGAATGAAAATTAATTAAAAAAAATTTACTAAGACTAAAATAAAAACTTATTCATTTTATAAGGATTAAAATCATATTTAATTTTTTTATTAGGAAATCAATTTCTAATAGCTTCTAAACGAAACTTTTCAAACAACATATTTGTTAATCTAGCTTCCGAACATTTGTACACTAATGGTTTATATTCTTAAGTCTATTCAAGTAAATGAAAGTTTTTTCTTATAACCGACTTAATCTTCTAATAATCCAGAAGCATATTGAGTAGACTATATAAAAAGAAAAAGAAAGTTGTGAAAATTAGGTTAAAGAATTTAACAGTCATAATTTAAACTCTATTATTGTGACTATCTAATCCACTTCAACAATTATATTCAATAATGTCGTGCATGGCATGAGGGTCTAATCCTTAACTCCTATATGGACAGTCATATATATTTTTTTTCATTAGATGAGTGATCATAACCTAACATCATAAACACAACGATGAACACACAAATTGTTATTCACATAGGAAAAAAAAAACTAGAACAGATACAAAATTACAAAATAAAAGCTCAAACTACTAAACCTCTTTCATTAATTAGTCCTATCTCACTTGGACCAATTGGAATATGAAATTTACTAATATTAACACCACTTGTATCGACTTATTTATCTAGAGAAAAATGTTTAAACACTGAACTATAAATGTGATGCAAAGAACAAATTTGATAACTATTTTATATTTTTAAGAAACTAATATCGTGAATTTTTTTTATTTTTTTTAGAGATTCAATGAGGTGACATTAATTTTTGGGTGATTATATTATGTGCTCGTTCAAAATATTATTACAATCTATTAAATTATTGACTTTTTTTTTTATAAAATGTATTAATTTTCTAAGTAATAGCCAATTTATAATACAATTAATTAATCTTCATGTTCCATGAGTTTTCTTTGAATTAATGTTGAGTTTAGAATTAGTCGTAGTTGATAGAATTAATTAGTAAATGTATACGTTTCTTTTTAAATTTATTAAATGTACTCGTTCCTTCTAAGCTATACATGAATCATGTTGTTATCTCTTGTAATAAAAAAAACACGCATAAATCATGATTAATGACTACCTTTTGTAGTCAATTAATAATTTCTTTTTAAATAGTCGTCCGTTTGAAAAAATAATTTAATTGAGATTTTTTAATAAGTTTTATTTAACAATAATTTATGTAATAAGTGGCTAAAATTTAATAAATTATTTATATTTATATATACATATTAATAAATTCTTACGTAGTTTTGAAATGTTTAAATGTATTGTTACATAAATACTTAAAAGATATTGTCTGACTTATCTTATTTTTAAAATAAAAAGTCAACTTATGATTAAAAATAAATTAAAAATAAATTAAAAATTAAAAAACTAACTAAATAATTAATATATTAACATTGTATATATCACAAAATATTAAAAATAAAAATTACTAATTAGCATTTATCTATTTTTAGTTTTTAAAACAAAAAATCAAGTATCATAAATTTAAAAATATTTGACACACATAGAAAAAATCATCATACACTTATAAATAATTTTAAAAATTAGATATTTGTATAAGCTCTCCCACTTACTTATAATGTAAGATAAACTCTTTAATCGGTGTCTTAATACTCAACTTGTTATAATAATCATTTCAACAATGTTAACATGTGTTTTGAAGTGATTTATAAATAATTAAAGGAACTAATTATGTTTTGATTAAAAACAATGATCATCTTAAAAAGATAAAAATAGTCTTTTATAAATGAGTCTGACCTATGAACCATAGCATCGTCCTATTAAATGAACAAAACATAACACATCATTTAAAGTCTATTTATATACTCCTTCCAAATTCAACTATAAGCAAAATTAACTAACTTACGCGTTAATTAAGAAATATAGTTAACATTATTTATAGATCTCATCTAAAAAATAATTTTCTTTTTCCTAAATTGCCTTTCATTAGAACTTGTTACTAATAATAAAAAAGAATTCATTGAAAAGAAAATCTTAATTAAATAAATGGTATTTTGGGAGATAATATCATTAAATAAGACAAATTTAGTTAAGATTTGTTTATATTTTGGTTCATTATTAATGAATTTTTTTTTTCTTATATTTGAGTCTCGATGAATACTTATTTTTATTATGTGTTTGTACTAACTCAAACATCTGTAAAAAAAGTTTACATATATTTCAAGTATAATGAGTTTGACTTAAATGATGTCAAGTGTATGAGTGAAGTTTCAAAAATTCAAATTAACAAGTACCTTGTCACATCAAAAGACATGTTTATCAACTCTTCATACAAAAATAAATATCAGTGTGTTCAAAGTTGCATGATAACATTTCAAAAAAAAAAGTAAACACATTGTTTTATCTTATCAAAGTTGTTTAGTAACATTTTGAGAAAAGCAAAATAAGTACATTGTTTATTTTATTAGAGTTACAAGTTTGTGAAAGACAATAAATATAATATTTAATTCTCTAAGATCTATTTCAAACTCAACATGAAGAATAGAAAAATAAGGCTTAAAGAGTCTCTCAATGGTCATATTTAAATATGAAGCTTACATATACCTGAAAACTAGATGATTTTATAGTAGAACACCATATTTATTCAATTTCTTGTAATCTTAAACACCATCTACTCTATATTCTCTCTTAATCAAAAGACTCTCCTACAAGGTGTAAAGAGTTAATTAGTTTCACAACATACATTTTTCACCACTTAAAAGAGTTGAAGTCTGAAGAAGTTTCACCATAAAAAATACTTAAGATTATTGCTTAAAAAGATTGCAAGGAATTGAGTGAGTCTGAAGGAATTTATTGAAAAGAACTTATAATAAATGACTTGTTATAGTGAAAATTTTTGGGGATTACCAAAGACGTAATATAGTTTTTGTTATAATGAATCAATATAAAAACTTGCGTGATTATTTCTATTATTTCTCCTTTTTATTTATCTTAACTAAGTTATAAAAGAGAAAATATTTTTTTTTATTAATACTGCGTCTTATTAAACTCTAAAAGAATCATCTTATCCTATTAGATAATATTTGTAAAAATTATTTAAAACATAATTCAACTCTTTTTTTGTCTTTTTTTTTGTCTTTATTCATGCTAATAAACAATTTTCTATTACACCAACAATTGTTTGAGAATTTTATGAAGTTAATTATTAATATATATAAATATTTTATAATTTAAGGAATTAATTTAAATGATGATAAATGTTTTAAAAGATGAAGGTGATGATGTTCTTTATTAAATGATCAAATTAAGAGTTTATTTAAAATATAATTAACGATGATATATTAAATCACTCACCTTCAGACTAATAAAACTCTAAATAATTCATAATTATATTTTCAAAAGTCAATTAATTTGAATACTTAAATAGTCTTTTTTAATGTTTAGAGGAAAAGTTTTAGGCTACAGTTAATTTTATGTTACTCGAATAGGCTACATGTATTCTATAAAAAATAAAAAAATAAAAATCTTTTTTGAATGATAGGTTTAGAGTTAGGTTTGTGATTAATAATTTCGCTTATAGAAAATGTGTACATCTCCTTTTCATGATTACCTGTGAACATCTCTTTCCTGCTATAAATGAATCATAACTACCCTTACAATTAGTTGTCTGTTCTTTGAATGGACCTATGTAATCTCTTATAACCTTCATTTTAACACATTTTCCTCGTGTCCACCACTAAGGTAGCCTAGTAACATGATTTACATTCAAACCTTAACCACTATTTACTTGTACAAAGCAACTACTGAACAATTTAATTTCAACAAATTACTAATATAAAATATTTTATATTATTCATTTAAAAAAAGGTTGTACACCATCTTGAAGACTAGTTTCACATCGTTTTCAAATCACAAATTATTGTATATGATAAATTTATTGATTTTTATAATATTATTTTAAAAATTATACTAACAATAATTTGTAATTAAGTAAGAACGTAAAATTATTTTATACTATTTAGAATATAATTATTAAACTCGTTTATTTAATACCAAGATTTTTAAAATTAAATTACTAATTGAATTGGAGTACAAAGTTTAGACCTACAATCGTGATTATGCATGTAGTAGTTAAATAATATTATTTTAATATTTATTATAATATAATAAATAATATTAAATAAAATAATATAATATTCATAAATTCATAATATTAAAAATTAAACTTCGTTTATAAATATCACAATTCATAATTCACCATGTACAATATTAAATATAAAGATTCTCAACTAAAAGTATTAATTATAACATTTAAGTTTAACAGCATACACTAATACTATGGTTAACTATAATTAGAAACTAAATAAATATAATTAATCAAAGCATCATTGTATCAGCGAGTTAGAATTGTATCAATTATTATAATATATAGTAGATTTTTTAGTTAAGTTTTCTCATCCAATTCCATGGACTATCAATTTTACTAAATTTTATGATTTTTTTCACTAGTTCATTTATTTCAAGAAATTAAAACCATTTATTAGTGTGGAGTTTTGAATGACATTAATGATTATTTTATATCCAAGAAACAATAATTTTGTGATAAAAAATGTCAACATGTAATTTTATTCTATCCTTTTTATTTAAAATATTTAATATAAGAAGAAAATAATAAATAATAATAAGATTTTTCTGGATGCATCTAAAGGGTTCAGCCTTTTTGTTGTGCGTCAAAAACAAGAGCCTAATTCTCTATGGCCTATTTTCCTCTGTTGTGCATTCAAAGCAAAAATCCAATTCTTCCTGGCCCAATTCCCCCTCCTGTTAAGCAGATAGTTTGGATATTCTTTGCAACTCTACTTTGCATATGTTTTTCACCAACAATCCAGCCATTCACAAAGGAAAATAAGAAGTGGATGACATGCGACTCTGAGTTATAGTTTTTGCTATGCACCGCTCTACGTTGCAGTTGAGCATTCAAAGGAAATACATCCATCTTCTTCTTTCCTCTCTTCACGTCTGAACTCCTCTCCTCACGTCTAAGTTGCTTTACTTTGATCTCTGCAATTCCTATTGCTAAGTTACCAAAAAACTTGTTGCCATACTCTATTTTCTAAAAAGCTTATTGTAAGTGGTCAACTTGCAAGGAAAAACAACCAAATTGGAATAAAAATCAATTTGTGAATGCCTATAAATTAGATGTGAACCAAATTGATGAGAGGGATTTTTTTTTTTTGGGTGAGGGGCAGAAGAAAATGAAAGAATTGAGAGAGAAAAATTGGAAAAAGAAAGCACAAAAGAGACCTTGTGAGAGATGAAGAAGGTGACTTGTGAGTGTTTGACAGAGAAGGAATCAGAGTATGAGGCAAGCCACTTTTCCTAGCTTTGAGCAATAAAAGAGTTTATGAAATTGTGGAAGATAGAGGCTCTCTAGGAGTAGCCACACAAAAACATAAATTGGTATCACTAATCCCCTGGATTTAGATTTGTTTGAGCATTTGTGCAAGAAAAATTTGTTATATATCTTGTTCTGCTTTGCATAGACTACATTTGGCTCATTTGGACGCTGATAGTCACTTTGGACACATAGGCTCTTTGGACGTCCGTCTAGGCAATCCCTTTCATTTCCATTTATTTACTTTATGTTGCAGCCTTGCTTTGGACATTGAGACTCTTTGGACGCCCATTTGGGCAATCCCTTCCATTTTCATTTATTTACTTTGTGTTGCATCCTTGCTTATGACACATAGGCTCTTTGGACGCTCATACAGAAAATCCATTCCATTTCCATTTATTTACTTTGTGTTGCAACCTTGCTTTGAGCGTATAGGCTCTTTGGACATCCATCTAGGTAGTCCCTTCCATTTCCATTTGTTTACTTGGTTTTATAACCTTGCTTTGTACGCACTGACTCTTATATGTGTATCCCCTTCATTTCCATTTATTTGATTAGTGTTACACCCTTACTTTAGACGCATAGGCTCTTTGGACGCCCATCTAGGCAATACCCCTCCATTTTCATTTATTTTCTTAGTGACACGGTCTTTCTTTGGACGCACAAGTTCTTTAGACGTGCATCTGGGCAGTCCCCTCCATTTCCATTTATTTACTTAGTGTACAACCTTGCTTTGGACATTGATAGAGCATTTTTTAGGCACTTAATAGTGACTATGTTGGACATATTAGACATAATTTTATGGTTAATATTGACAGGTTTATTGAGTGTTGGATTATTGGACTTAATTGTGCTTAGTTGCTAATCTTTGCTTATTTTTGGATTTAATTCTCATTGTGATGTTGCTATCTTGTGCAAGTTATATCTAAAGCTATAGACCTTCAAATTGCACAATCTTAGTGGCTTTAGAAAGCTACGAAAAAGATCTACAACCTTTCTCTTTTTGGCACAACCTAGTTCGATCTCTTTCAATGTCAAGAGTTTGTGTGAAATTTTGACCTCTACACCTACTCTGTTAGACCTTTCTTTCTATATTTTGGCCAAAATTTTGGAATTTTGTTAGTGGACATTCGGGCTGCAAAATCCTTTGGTCTAGAGCCCTTACTTAGCATTCAAAGCATGTATTATTTAGTTATTGTTAGTGGACATTTGGACTACAAAATCCTCTAGTATGGAGCACCTTACTTAGCATTCAAAACATGTATTACTTAGTTATGTTTAGTTAGAGTTAGATTTGATTAGTTAGAATTTAGTTAGGCACTTTTTAGACCTTCCACACTTGGTTTAAGAGTTTTCTTGGATCACAAGTTTTCTCTCACCTCATTTTCGTTTTTGCTTTGTATTTGATGCATTTTTCTGTGACGATTGACATGGAGGCTCTTTTGTCAATTCAAGGTTCCAAGATTATGGTTAGGTTTGAGTTCTTGAATTTTCCTTATGCAAATTTTACTATGTTTCTCTTTTCTTTCCAATTCTTGACCCGTTTTCATTATTATGATTTCACTATAAGTTTTGGATTGTGTTATGTTAGGTAATCGATTGGTCACTTAAATCAACCAATTAAGTGTTTGATTCCATGCTAATTAAGGATTGTGATCGTCATCTGAATTTGTATGGATGGATGTTAGATGATTATGTAATGAATCTTGGGTGATATGAATTTGCACCCTTATTAGAATCATGACAACATAATTGCATGATTGAATCTTTGGATTGATGTTACATAATTCTCATTATTTCCAATTTTGTTTGTTTAATTATGTTATGTTTTATTTTGTTATGTTTTGCATAAACTCTAACTTTTGCGTAATTATGTTTTACATATAACCCCCTTTTAGCATTCAATTTGGTTTCTATTCAACAAGGTTAGACATTGCATGATTTTGTTCTTGAGAGATTCGATCTAGGCTAGTTCCTACACTGCAACTATAAGGAAAATCTAGTGGTTTTGATAATATTTCAACACCATGATCAACTTAACCTTAAGGATTAAATAAGCTTTAAAATTGTTTTGGGAATGGGTTCTAATTATAGGAATTGTTTTTATTGTTTTGGGAAATTGTTTTACTATTTGCTATTTTTCTACTTATGTACAAATTTTGTTGTTACTGCTGCTGTTTTGTAAATAATTTTGTTGTATTTTGTTTCTATTTCTATTTTTTGTTGTTTCTATTTTCTATTGTTGTTTTAATAATTCTATTTTCTATTTTCTATTTTTTGTTTCTTGTTTCTGCTTTTGTTTCTTATTTCTGCTTTTGTTTACTGTTATTTTAATAATTCTGTTTTCTGTTTTTTGTTTCTATTTTTGTTTCTGTTTTTACTATTTTTGCTGTTTCCATTGATTTTTTTCTTTTTCCAATTTTTTGTTGTTGTCAATTTTGTTTTTGCTAAAAAAATATTTTGCAATTTTAGCACTTTTTAGTGAATTTATAGGATGTGTAAATTATGAATAATTGCATCATTCTTGATTGAGAGGTTTCATAACTTGATATGAAATCATTTTTTCACCTTTAGTGTAATAAGTGGCTTGAAAATTAAAGCTTGAATAATTGGTGATAGAGCGTTTATCCTTGTGAGATTTTGAGCCTTGTATGTTGATAGTTTGCATCTTGTCATTCTCTTCTTTCTCGTGTGATTTGCACATTTGTTACTAATTACTCTAGGTTTTTCCTTGACCCTTTTTTATATTTCTTGCTTCACATGCATTGGTGATTAGAGCCACTAGTTAAAGGAGCTTTGAAATTTGTTGGAGATATTATAAATATATGATAAGTAACTCATTAAGAGGTTACATGCAAATATCTAAATATCTCATTAGGAGATCGTGAATATCTTAGTTTATCTACAATGATTATCTTTATTTTTCTGTTATTCATATTATCTTTAAGCGGTTTTTATCTTATAAAAAAGGAGATTAGAAATTGTATTAAATTCAATCAGTACACAATTTCTTTTACTTTTAATTTGGTAAGAGCTCTAAATCTTTGAAGCTCTATTTCGTTGCCTCACTTTAATGAATTGCCACCTTCTAACGAGACTCATACGTTAGTGCAAGACTAGTCAAAGTCTTTTCTATCATTCCCAACTATCGGTGATAATGACAGAAGATAAAGTCGTTATCTTAGGACCTAATGAACTTTCAAATTTGGTGAGTCCCTCTCAACTTGATGACCGTAATTATTTATAATGAGCATAATATATTCGTACTACTCTCAAAGGGCGCAAGAAGTTGGGTCATATTAAAGGAAGTGGCCCACCTAGAGACGATCCAAAGTTTGAGATGTAGGATGGTGATGATTCCCTCTCATTATGAAATGGCTATGGAACTCTATAACTTCGAAAATAAGCTGGAATTATATGTTCTATTCTTTCGTTTGAGAGATATAGGAGAACCTCATTGAGACATATTCAATGAAAAAGTACTCTGTTGCTTGCTATGATATTGAAAGCAAGATCTTCAACTCTAGACAAGGAACCCTCCCAATAACAAAGTACTATGGGACTCTAAATGGGTTATGGATCGAGTTGGACCAGTACTGAGGATTGAAGATGTGCAAAGTTGATTCTATTGCATACACCAGGCTTGTTGAAAGGGGAAGAATCTTTAAGTTCCTCCATGACTTGAATTCTGAATACGATCCTATTTGGGTTCAGATTCTAGGCAAGGAGAAGCTTCCTTCTCTATTTGAGGTACTTTTTATTGTGCATAGTGAAGAGACCTAACTATCAGTCATGCTTGATAAAGGAAGCTCCAACACAGGATCTGTCATGGTGACGGAAAAAGGTTTCATAAAAGGGTCAATAGCTTCCACAAAAGGATCAACCTCTAAAGGAAAATCCTTCACAAAGAGTAGTCGTGGAGAATACTACATGTATTGCAAACGACCAGGACATACCAAGGATACTTGTTACAAGCTTTATGGAAAGGAGAAAGTTCTTGAATGAATGAGTGGAAATAAAGGCTCAACTCAGATGTGGGTAAACCAAACAACCTCGGATAAGGAGAACGCAATTGAATGTCCTTCTACCTTGCGACTTAACCAGGATATTCAAGCCTTTAGTAAGGAGGAGATGAATTGCCTTCGAGCACTCTTAAACTCAACAAGTAAACCTCTCGACTCGTGTGCCTTAACCATGAAAGGTAAGAGTTCCTTCAATATTTTTGGTTCAATTCCACAAAGCATCTTAATCCTTGATTCTATGGTAGTAGATCATATGACCCTATTTCCTTCATATTTTACATCATACTTTAATGTATTCCAAAAGTAAATTATTACTATTACTAATAGAGATCATATTCCTATTTTGGATATGGCAATATCCAACTTTAGTCCTCTTTATCCTTACACAATGTTTTTCATGTTCCTAAACTGGCTAACAATCTTATCTCTATACATAGGCTTATACAAGATTGGAATTCTGTAGTAACATTTTTTCACTCTCATTGTGTTATTCAAAAACTTACAACGGAAAGGACAATTACAGTTACTAAAAAGCAGGATGGGTTATACTACTTACAACATACAAAGATAGGTAATAACACCAATAAAAAAGATTTGCCTTCTAGTCAATAGGCAACCTTAGAAACTTGGACAGCTTCTCAAATTTGGCTTTACCATGAATGTCTTGGACATCCACCATTTAGGTTACTTAAGACAATGTTTACACATTTATTTACAAAAGTCTACAGAGTCCTTTAAGTATGATATTTTTTAGTTTTTCAAACACCATCATGCAACATTTTCTCTTAGTAATAATAAAAGTCTTAAACCTTTTGACGTTATTCATTTTGATGTGTGGGGACTAGCTAGTAACCATATATCAAGGGCTAAGTGGTTTGTATCGTTTATTGATGATTGTACCTATGTGACATGGATATTTCTTATGAAACATAAATATGAGGTTTGTCAAATATTCGTTGATTTTTTCCATTTTGTCAAAAACCAATTCGATAAATCTATTAAAAGACTACGGTCAGACAATGGTACCGAATTTGTAAATCTTGACTTCTCCAAGTTTCTTAAAGATAATGATGTGGTTCATGAACTAACTTGTGTGATTACTTCCTAACAAAATGGGATTGTAGAAAGGAAAAACCGTCATCTCCTTGAGGTTGCTATAGCCCTCCTCTTCCAAACGCCTGTTCCTAATGTCTATTAAGGAGAAGTTGTCCTAACTACCACCTATCTCACCAATAGGTTACTCACTCATGTTTTAAATGGTATTAGTCTAATTAAACATATGTTATACTTCTTTCCTTCTTCTCCCTTAATGTTAAGCTTACCAAGTCCTGTCTTTTTGTCCACTTTGATAATCCACATCATGTGAAGTTAGATCCTAGAGCTGTCAAATGTGTTTTCATTGGTTATCCCTCAAATAAAAAGGAATTAAAGTGTTATTATCCTCCAAGTCATCGTGTCTTGTCTCAATGGATGCTATCTTTCATGAAATACAGTCATTATTTGTTAGCCCTCCACTTTAGGGGGAGAGTTATCTAGAATTCGAGTTTGTCATTGAGTCATTACCTTTTCCTACCCAAGATGTTCAAGTTCAAGAAGTCATGAAACCCACTCTGATCCTACAACAAGTCCAATTGTCTGAGCTAGATGTAAGTATTCTTGCGAACCTTATTGAGGATGTTACTAATGACATACCTATTACTTTGAGAACCATCTCTCTATACAACATCAGAGTTTTATTGTTGTCATTGGTGCAATCAAAACACCTACATCAGTATAGAAAGCTTTGAAAGATGAGAATTGGGTTCAAGCCATGAAAGAAGAGATGAAGGCATTAGAGAAAAATTTAACTTGGGAGATTGTTGATAGACCTAGAGACAAAATAGTTATATGTTGTAGATGGATATACACTGTGAAGTATAAATCTAATAGGATCCTTGATTGATACAAAGCAAGATTGGTTGCTAAATGGTATACATAGACTTGCGAAATAGATTATAAGGAAACATTTGCCCCTAGAAAAAAGATAAACATGATAAGAGTTATTCTTTCCTTAGCTACCCACTTTAGCTAGAACTTACAATAGTTTGATGTTAAAAATGTCTTCCTTCATGAAAACCTAGAAGAAGAAGTCTACATGGAGACTTCCCCAAGATTCTATTCTCATAATGAAAATAACAAGGTATACAGACTCAAAAAGGCATTGTATGAAGTCTTCCCAAGCATGGTTTGGAAGTTCTGCTCAAGTCATATATCCCTAGGATATAGGCATCTAGGCGATCCCTCTCCATTTCCATTTATTTGCTTAATGTTACAGTCTTACTTTAGACACATAGGCTATTTGGACATTGATAAGCTTAAGGATTTAGTTGTCATTTCTTCTTATCAAAATACTAGATTCTCCTAAGCTAAAGTAGCATAGAGTCAACCTAGGTCATTCTTCTCAAGGACACTTGGTTCCTATATTTGTTAGGGTACAAGGCTGAACTGATACAAAACAGGGATGCATAAAGTGTAGACTTGGCAATTAAAGGTAAATTTGGGGGTTTTTCTGTAAAGTAAAGTACAAGAAATGTAAAGATTATCTAAAATAGTTAACGAAAGTAAACTAAGGCTATAAACGTAAAGACAAACTATATCTACCAAAACGTATATTTAACATACCGATTCCAAAGTTATCAACACAATGGTTCTAAGTTCCAATTCCTATTATGAAACAGCTCCTCACCAACCCACTTTCCTATGACGATCGCCGAACATTCGTCCCATGCTAATTGAGGACTTAAACAATCGCTGCCTCGAGTTTGGCAGAGAATACGCACCTGATTGATGTAGATTATCTAATGATTATCTATTTTTTTGTTAGAGTGATTCCGATCGACCCCTAAACTAACGTGCTTTATTCCTACCCTACACAATCATGATTAAGAAGGAATAGATTATGCTAACATAAGTTGCACTCATGATAGAAAAGAAAAACAGATTCATTCATTGGTTAACAAAGTACCGATACATGTAAAAGTTGTGATTCATGGATGAATTGTGGATCAACTTTCCATGACAATCGCTAGCAGTAGTTGCAGTGTTCCACCTACGATGGTTAGTTGCTGAGGGATTGAATCACTAAGCAGTGTGTCAACGCACCTTGATAGTCCCCTCTTAGTAACCAGCTGCTACTCATATGCAGGTCCTATACCCACTCGATCGACTAGGTACTTTATGAAGCACCATGGAACATATGGATGTGATGGATGGATGAACTTGTCTATGTACACTTGGTCAAATTCACTTGTTAACCGATGAACTAGCTAAGCTTCCCTATTTATACAAGTGTAGCCTAACTAACTGCTAATAAAAATAACAGAAATAATAGTCTTGTCATAACTAACTAACATACTCAACTAACTACATAACAGAAATAACAAACTCAACCATTTTCCTAAATAACAAGTGTTGGAATTGTTGGAGTGGAGTCGGTCTTTGCTTGTCGCGACGGATCCGGACGAATGAGAGTCGGCACACATAGTCAACCTCACAGGAGTCGACACACAGAGTTGGGATCATAGGAGTTGGCATCGGTTATGAATCGACATTCGGTTTGTATATGAACATGGAGTCGATCCTACGGAGTCGGCTCTGTAGGAGTCGGCTTGATCCGGTTGGGCTAGAGTTGATAGGTTGGAGTCAACCATGCAAAACTAGAGTTGGCTTCATTAGGTCTGAGATGGTTTCAGTCTGAGATGGTTTTAGTCTTTGGCCTGGACGGTTTCATCTGGTCAAGATGTCTTCAGTGTCGGGACGTCTTCAACTGGACGATATATATTTGGTCTTGGTTATATTGGCTAGGACGACTCGAACTCAGTCTCGGTCTTGGCTTCAATTGCTCGAGGTGCCTTTGGTTGGCCAAGGCACATCTGGTCTCGATCTCCGCTAAGATGGTTTTGGGATCCCAATTTTATCTACAAAATGAGACTAATATATTTGTTAGCTAAAATCAACAAGTTAGCATGGATTCATCTTTTCCTTATTGTGACCTAGGAAACTTGAATTCTAGCTAATATGAGATTCTTAACTACAATTTAGACTCTAGTCTACCCATATTAAGACCTTATTAGGGGGTATAAATTGTGTATTATTAGACACCCATCTGGACAGTCCCCTCCATTTCCATTTATTTGCTTAGTGTACAACCTTGCTTTGGGTGCTGATAGAGCATTTTTTAGGCATTTAATAGTGACTTATGTTGGACATATTTGACATCATTTTATAGTTAATATTGATACATTTATTGAGTCTTGGGTTATTGGACTTAATTGGGCTTAGTTGCTAATCTTTGCTTACTTTCGGATTTAATTCTGATTATGATGTCGTTGTCTTGTACAATCTACAACCTTTCTCTTTTTTGGCACAACTCAATTTGACCGTCAATTTCAAAAATCGGCGTGAAGTTTTGTTAGTAGACCTTTTGGCTACAAAATCCTCTAGTCTAGAGCATCTTACTTAGCATTCAAAGCATGTATTAGTTAGTTATGGTTAACTATAGTTAGTTAAGGTTAGTTATGGTTAGTAAAAATTAGTTTTGATTAGTTTTGATTAGTTATAACTTATTTACACTTTTGGGATCTTTCACACTTAGTTTAGGTATTTTTTTGGATCACAACTTTCCTCTCTTCTCATTTTCGTTTTTGCTTTGTATTTGCTACATTTTTCTGTAAGGATTGCTATGAAAGGCTTAGAATCTTTTGTCAATTGAAGGTTCCATGATTGTGGTTAGGTTTGAGTTCTTGAATTTCCCTTATGCAAATTTTACTATGTTTCTCTTTTCTTTCCAATTCTTGACCCATTTTCATTATTAAGATTTCGCTTTAAGTTTTGGATTGTGCTATGTTAGGTAATCAATTGATCATCTAAATTAATCAATTAAGTGCTTGAATTCATGTTAATAATGAACTGCGATTGTGATCTGAATTTGTATGGATGATTATCTAATGAATCTTAGGTTGATATGAATTTTCACCCTTATTAGAACCATGATAACAAAATTGTATGATTGAATCCTTAGATTGATGTTACATAATTCTCATTATTTTAATTTTGTTCTATTTTATTCTATTATGTTTTGCATAAACACTAACTTCTGCACAATTCTGTTTTACATACAAACCCCCTAACATTCAATTTGGTTTCTATTTAACAAGGTTAGGCATTGCATGATTTTGTCATTGAGAGATTCAACCTAGGCTAGTCCTTACACTGCAAATATAAGGGAAATCTAATGGTTTTGATAACGAATTGACACCATGATCACCTTAATCTTAAGGGTTAAAGGAGCTTTAAAATTGTTTTGGGAATGAGTTCTACTTTTGGGAATGAGGTCTACTTCTAGGAATTGTTTTTATTGTTTTGGGGAATTGTTTTACTGTTTGTTATTTTTCTACTTCTGTACAAATTTTGTTGTTGTTGTTGTTTGCTACTTTTTTCTTCTATTTTAGTTTTTCTATTTATGTTTTACTATTTCTATTTATGTTTTACTATTCCTACTGCTGATTTATTGTTTTTATTCTATTTTGTAAAAATTATGTTGATGGTGCTGTTTTGTAAATAATTTTGCTATATTTTATTTTTGTATCTATTTTTTGTTGTTTTTTTTTTGTTTTTGTTTCTGATTTCTATTGTTGTTGTAATAATTTTGTTTTCTGTTTTCTATTTTCTATTTTTTGTTTACTTTTGTTTTCTATTGTTGTAATAATTTTGTTTTTTGTTTCTATTTTTTGTTGTTTTTGTAATAATTCTGTTTTTTGTTTTTTATTTATGTCTTTACTATTTCCATTACTTTTTGATTTTTCCAATTTTTTGCTGTTGTCAATTTCGGTTTGCTAAAAAAAAGAAAAAAATATTTTATAGTTTTTAGCACTTTTTAGTGGATTTCTAGGATGTGTAAATTGTAAATAGTTGCATCATTCTTGATTGGGAGGTTTCACAACTTGATATGAAATCATTTTTGCATCTTTAGTGTAATAAGTGACTTGGAAATTAAAGCTTGAATAATTGGTGATATAATGTTTATCCTTGTGAGATTTTGAGCCTTATATGTTGATAGTTTGCATCTTGTCATTCTCTTCTTTCTTATGTGATTTGCGCATATGTTGCTAGTTACTCTAGGTTTTGCCTTGACCCTCTTTTATGGTTCTTGTCTCACATGCATTAGTGATATGATTTAGCCCTTCTTTATAGCCACTAGCCAAATTGACTCTTTTTGCATTAAATCTCTTCCTTACCCCTCTTTAAGTCTATCTAACCATTTTCTTTGATATTATAGCTCATTATAAGCCTAAAAGTAAAAAACTATGATCACCCTAACCTTAGGGGTTAAAGGAGCTTTGGAATTGTTTTGGGAATGAGTTCTAAATAAGTGTGGGGGTGATACCCCAAGGTTTTGCAGGTGGTACCTTGATGATTTGGCTTTTGCAAGTGAAAATTGTTGTGTTATGTTGATTTGTTTTTTAAAAAAATTAAAAAAAGTGCATCAAAGAAAGAAAAAAGCAAAGAAGAGGTTGAAGAAAAAATGCAACAAAACGTTGTAGTGGTGTAAAAAAAAAGGAGAAGTGAATTGAAATTGAAGTAGAAAGAAAGAAAAAAAATAATAAGAGGAAATGAGACAAAGTGGACCTTACTTGTCTTGCATTGTTTTGCATTGTTTTTGGTGTCTTGTTTTGTTTTGGGGATAGTCTTCATGCTTACTGACTTATTCCTCATTGCTCATTTTCCCTATTTTGGTTTAGTAAGCTTAAATCACTTTTCATATCCTACATTGTCCTTAGCCATAGTACGACCTTAATAAAATATATTTTAATCATTTGTTCATGTGTTTCAAATTGTAGAAATTAGAGATTAGTTAAAACTTGGTAGTGTTAGTTAGCATAAGGTGCTTGAGTGTAAACATAAACCTAAACACTTGAAAGATTAAGAGTATGTATGTTGAGAGGGCTCTATCATTTGTTGGTCATTCTTTAATTTCTTTTGTTCTCTTGTTTGCTTTAGATGTTAGAAGTAAATTTATAGATTGTTGGATATCTTGATTCTAGGATGCTTGTACTCTTATTCCTTTTATTAATTTAAGGATTCATTGGAAAGTGGTGCACTTTATTTGTACTTGCTTTAGTTCATTTGCTTCATTTCCTTTTGCTTTAGATTTTTTATTTGATTTTGCTCGAAGTGCAAAAGTTCAAGTATGGGAGGATTTGATAAAGTATTTTTTAGGCACTTAATATTGACTTATTTGGACATATTTGACATCATTTTATGGTTAATATTGACACATTGATTGAGTCTTTGGTTATTGAACTTAATTGGACTTAGTTGGGCTTAGTTGCTAATCTTTGTTTATTTTTGGATTTAATTCTCACTACAACCACTTTATTAGGCCTTCCTTTGTATATTCTTGCCCAAATTTTGGAATTTTTGTTAGTGGACCTTTGGGATGCAAAATCCTTTAGTCCAAAGCACCTTACTTAGCATTCAAAATATGTATTAATTAGTTATGGTTAGTTAGAGTTAGTTTTGGTTAGTGTTACAACCTTGCTTTGGACACGCAAACTCTTCTATTTTCATTTATTTTCTTAGTGTTACAACCTTACTTTGGACGCACAAGCTCTTTGGATGTTCATCTGGGCAGTCCCCTCCATTTCCATTTATTTACTTAGTGTTACTACCTTGCTTTGGATGCACAACCTCTTTTGACACACATTTGAGTCGTCCCTTTATTTCCATTTATTTTCTTAGTGTTACAGCTTTACTTTGGATGCACAGGTTGGATGCCCATCTGGGTAGTCCCCTCCACTTCCATTTGTTTGCTTAGTGTTACAACCTTACTTTGGACACACAGGCTCTTTGGAAGCTCATTTAGGCAGTTCCCTCTATGTTCATTTATTTACTTTATGTTGCAACCTTGCTTTGGACGCATAGGCTCTTTGGATGCTTATATGGGCAGTCCTTTCCAGGTTCATGTATACTTTGGACGCAAAGGCTCTTTGAACGTCCATTTGGGCAGTCCTTTCCATTTTCATGTATTTTCTTAATATTCCAACCCTACTTTGGATGCTAAATGTCTTTAGACACCTCTTTTGGACGCTAGAGTCTTTGTACAACTCTTGGGTCCTTAGGATGCCCCTTTGAATGCTAGAGTCTTTGGGACGGGTCATTCTCTTTTTACTAATTTATCTTTCTGGTTCATACCTTTTGGACGTTGAAAGTCTTTGGACACCTCTTTTGGACGCTGGAACCTTTAGATGGCTCTTGTGTCCTTTGGACACCCTCTTTGAACACTATCATCTTTAAATGTATTCATAGCCTTTGGATACTCTCTTTGGAAGCTCTCTTTGGATGTTTGAGGCCTTTATACGCTCCCTTTGGACGATGGAGCCTTTGGACGACTCTTGGGTCCTTTGGAAGTACCCTAAATCAGTAGGCACAAACCTTCTTTTGTTTGAATTGCATTTGCTCTTAAATAATCCTGAAGCAATAATAGAAAATGCTCCATAATAACATTCTTTAGTTAACAAAGGAAGTGATAAGTTAGATGTGACATCTTATTCATCACAGAATTGTGGGACACAAGTAGCAACAACTTGATGACTCTAAGTCTCCTCAAGTACAAGGAACAAAACTAAACAATGGGTTGGTTTAGGAATACACCTATCCCAATTTCGGAATATAAGAACGACGATAGTTCAAAAATCCTAAGAGTCTAATAAAAATCAAAACCAAATACACAAACATTTTCTATCTCACAAAACCATGTAACTACGATGTCTTCATTGCACCTAGGGATACCTAGGGATACATAGGATGTCTTCATTAATATTAATTTTTATTTATTTTTAAAGTTTTTCGTCATCCCTAATAGCGACAATCACTGTAAACGTTAAAAACAACCAACATTTAATAGCTGATGAGACTAATGTTGGCAAACATAGATCCAGTTTTTAAATTTATATTTTTATGTCATGGTATTTTTTAAATCAATCTTTCACAAGCAAATTTAGTTTTTTTCAAGTGAAGAAATATATTGTGTGAAAAAGTGACAACGTATTCACTATTATTTTATAGTAAAATATCTTATAAACATAACTCATTTTAAAACATTCTCATTTTACATTAGAGAGTTAAATATGCAATTTATGTTTAATGATGTCTAGCTATATTTGCATGATGATGTTAAAAATTTATGGAATGAATGAATGATGAATAGTCTTCTTTAATGAAATCTTTGGTCAAAGGAGGATAGACAAATAGACACAAGGAGAGATATGTGAGGGGAAGCATTTCAAATGAGAAGTTTTTATGAAAAAAATGAGAAATTTCAATAGTAATTTTTGGATTACAATTAAAAAAATACAATTAAATTAAAACTCCATTAAACAATTTCATAATATTATATCATTATTATCGTTGCGCCCACCACTCTCTCGTCACCACTACCTAATGATGGTAATGACAACAATAGTGACAATGACAGTGTGATAACAACAACAATTCGACAACAACAATAGTGAAGATGACAATTTTTTTTTCAAATAAAAATAACATAACTTGTACGAACATAGTTAACAAGTTAAATTTCTCTCTCACTTTCAATAAATATTATAGTGACAAATTAAAATAATACGACTTGTAGTTGACAAGTTAAATTATTGTAAGTTTAAAATGATCTATGTTCAAGCTAAAAAAAATATTTGCTAACCTCATTCACGAATTGAACTAAATTTTATCAAGACAAAAAACTTAGATTAATCAAGTTTTACCCATTCCAACCCTAGAATAAATAAATCTTAATAGAAAAACGAAAGGCATTACATGAATGAAAATTGCTACCAACATAATATTTTGAACATTTTTTTAATGGTTAAAATTTATTAAAATTATAAAATTTTACCCATCTTATTTTATATTTAATAAGCCTTGCTTATGATTTTGTAATTTGTAATAAATTTTAATCAATAAAAAGTATGTTATAAAGAATATGTTACAATCACTCCTCCTATATGGTCAGACAAACACGTGTACATTTAGATTTATATTTCATTTGTAAAGGATAAGGTCAAAGTTACAAGGCATAATAAATAAAAGAGTAGCTTAATCTATGCCTCCAAGTCAAATCCCTATCCCAGAAAATTTAGATAACAATTTGTAACCACCACCACCACAGAGTAACAAACTACCAGACTCAATTCTACTTTTTAACAGTACCCTATCAATCAACAAGCTCTCAGCTGATGATTGAAAACTATACTCACGAGGGTCACAATAATTTGATCTCATAGTTGAAGACTTCGAAACATTTTTTTCGAACTTTTTTATGTATTGTTGGATATCTTGTTCAAGTACAGAGGTTTCAGATGGCTTCTGTGCAAAGGAGAAGCATGATCTGAGACCAGTTTCTGTGCTGTCAGTGATTGAAATGACTTGACTGTGAAAAGATCCTACAGCATCGTTGGCAGGTGATTCTGAAATTTCATAATTGATATTCATGGATTGTCTTCGAGTGCCCGATTCCTGTGAAAATGTAAGAGATATTTTCAGAAAATTCAAAAACAGGTTTACATCACCGAACATTTGTCAACCTTTCTTTGTCATAAATCTTTTACATTCAATGCAATGGAAAATTAAAGAATTGGAATCAATATGAGCACATGACTATGTCGTCATTGAAAGTTAAAGCAACCGATCACTCCATATATTAAAAAACAATTCCTCTTCTTAGCAACTTTTGTATAAAGATCTTCCTTAACAAACCATTTGACAAGAGTTGTACGCTAGTAAAAAGGTATCTTCCACTCTTATCGATCAATTTTTTTATTCCTGCCTTTTGGTTCTTATTCCGAGAGCATAACCAAATGATTAAAACTTGCAACTTCCTAAAGCCAATTATTTTGAACCACGACACAAGTTGCTAGTTCCCAACCTCTTCTCAATCGAATGGAAAATCAAGGAATTTGAAATTAATATCAGCACATCTTCTATCACTGGAAGTTAAAACATCCAAAGTTTCACAATCCCACATATTTAAATGGTGTGTGTATGTATATACAAGGGTACTATACAATAACGAAAGCCCCATCCCACTAGGTGAGGTTGACTATATGGATTATATGATGTTAAGCTAAAGATATTTTTCACCATGAGATCCCTCTTCACAACTTCATCCAATGTCCTTCTTGGTCTCCCTCTCCCCCTTTTCATATTACTAAAAATCATGCAATTTACTCCGGCCACTAGTGTTTCCAGTGATCTTATTTATGTGTCAAATCACCATAACCAATTTCATGTCATATTTTCCTCAATCAAGGTCACACGAATATTTTCTCATATACAATCATTTTGTATCATATCTTTTTTGTATGGTCACAAATTCATCTTGACATTATCATTTCTATTACTCCCACCTGTTTTCTTTTTTTGTTGTCCCTTTAAAGCTCAACATTCACTACCATAGATATACATGGGTACCATATGAAGCATAAAAAAATTCTTATTAAACAACAATCAAGCATTTTCCCACTAGGTAGGGTTAATTGAATGGATAAAAAATGTTCTATTGTGAAACCATTGGCCTCAAAATCTTTCTTAATGATTTCAACTATAGTTTTTTTCTTTCAATTTCCCTTTACCTCTTGCAATATGGCTACCACTTCTGTTAGACTCTTGTGCTAAACAGTGTGGAGGAATTAGTAAAGGGGTAGGAATAAAATTATGCCTATAGAAGTTGGATAGAATGAGAAAGGAGGAATTCTAACAGTTTGGACACATGGCAGGAAAGGAATGGACAAAGAGATTCTAGAATTTTCAAGGGGGACATAAATATGAAGAGAATGGAGGGAAGTGGGGGGAGGGAATCATTTTGGGTATTTTTCAGGATGGTTGGTGCCACAGGGCAGAGGTGTCTTCTCCGATATTTTTTATACCTGTTATCTTGTATTTTTCTGCTATTTTCAGTTGTTATCAAATCTTGTTTTGGAATTCTTCCATTACTATAATAGTGAATCTGGTTCCTAACACCTTCCTAATCTACTCTCCTCATGTTAGGATCCAGTTGCAGGGTTTGAGACTTGAGTCCCACATTGGAAGAATGGGATCAATGTGATTCTAGTGTAGGATTTATAAGGCTTTAAGCTCTCCCACTACAATAGTTGTGGTGTGGTTCTCCCAAGGTTCTCACCAATTGATATTAGAACCTTCCACCAAGGTTCTCACCAATTGATATTAGAACCTTCCACCATGTCTCTCAGCCGCAAACAAGCGGCACAGGTGGTGACGCTGGCATTGCAGTGTTTGCCGGGACTAGTTGAATCAGTTAGCCCATGTGAATGCCGGGCTGCGGAGCATGGTAGACATATTCTATGTCTATTCCTCACATTTATTACATGAGCACACACTTCTCTCTCCCTTTCACCTTTTTTCTTTCTTTCTCTCTTCTTGTTGTCCAATTTGTTATATGTATTGTTGTACAAGTAGTATTTCTCTATGAAAATCATTCCCCCACTTACTAACTTTTGAAGAAGATCTTTCCTAACAAGTCATTTGACAAGAATTGTATACAAGTCAAAAGGCATCTTCCACTCATATCAATCACTTCTTGCAGCCTTTCTGATTCACATTCTTAGAGTGATAACCAAATGATTAAAACTTGCAACTTCCATTTGTTAAATTATTCTGAACCATCACAGAAGTCAGGTTTTTCATTCCCACCTCTTCACTCTCTTACTGGATTTTGCGTGTGAGAGATTTTAATGTCACAATTAAGCAGCCTTGAATTTATTATACGTCTAATATCAGCATGAGAAAGCAAACACTAAAATATATGAAACTTCAAACAAGCAACATTGTTGATCAGTATATAGCACACCTCTGTTGATGGATAATTATATGAGAATGCATGTATTTTAAGCACCATTATCAGACAACTACAAGCATGATAATATCTCGCCCTTAATTAGTTAATATTTCTGTATTAATGTCTTCAGCCACCAAGATAGCAGTAGGTTTCAAATATTATAATGGAATACGTTTAAGTAACACATATTATTTTTATTTGAGAAGTTTATTATGAATTCAGAAAAATATTATGCAAGAAAAGAATATCAAGAGAAACCTGTTAATCAGTGAGGAAACAACCAAATTAAAAACTGAAGCATTAGAACTTGCCTCCGTTGAATATACACGGCTGCCAAATGGAGTAGGTGGACCAACCAAAGTGAGTGGGGGATCCTCTTGGGATGAAAAGTCAGAACTATCAAAAGTTGATAGAGACACACACTCGTCAAAATAAGCCTTGGCATCTTCTGCAAGACGTTTTGACATCCTCCTTCTCTCAATGCTAGACTGACCGCATTTTTTGGTTCATTAACAACGGAATAAAATTAAATTAAATAAACAAAAACATGCACACCTCTACAGAAACAGTAAGCAATAGTTCCCAAATATATACTACAACAACTACAATATCATCATCTTCACCCCCCACATAGATATGAAATTAATGAGTTAAAATATGAAAAACATAAAATAAGGTTGTCAGATATCTGATTGAAAATGAAACATCAACAAGGGAAACATTGATATCTTGAAAAGGAGAATATTTACTGAATTGCTCGAGTGAGTATGCACTCCGCAGGACCTCTTATAATAATTCTGATTGAATACAATTAATAGTGTTGAAAGAGAGAAAAACAATTGCAAGAAATGTTGAAACCGTGTGTATCAACTACACTGCAGAGTTTGTTTTGTATAGACTTAATGCAATAAATACAAATAAATATAGGAGATAATATCTTTATTTATACGATATGATATGCCTATAAATATAAAGATCCTAATTAAATTAAATAAGAAAACAAATCATAAAATATAAAACAAGAATAAATGCTAAGAGGTTATCTAGAATACTCTAAAATATTCCAAGACATAAAAGAAATATAATCAGATATTTCTCTGATTTTTTAATACTCCCCCTAAAGCTGAAGCTTACTAAGTTTTCAGCTTGTTACAAGAAGATCCATTTATTTCCCTATAAATAAAGAGAAAAAATAAAAATCGAGCTCCACCAAAAAAAATAGTGTAAAAGGCAAGTCAAGGATGTTAGAGAAATAGGAGAAAATTGCTAGATAGATAGTTTAGCCAAATAGTTGGAATGACCATCAACTTGAAAGAAATTTCTTAGCAAGCAAAGCAAGGTCCAACTTTCTCAAAAGTCAAAACCACAATCGGAAACTTCAAATTAATAATATTGTCAGTGGAAAAAGTTATCACTGAAATGATCATCCATGAGAAAAAGTTAGGATATTGCTCTCTCCTCTTCGTTTTCTTCTTCTTGTTCCTTCTTTCATCTTTCGATTAGGGTTTTCTTCCAAACCTCTTCTTCCTTCTTCTTCGCACCACACCGAATCCAACCCATCTTCGTCATGGAATGGGAGGTTGCTTGGCAGAAAATGTTGGAATTTTGGTGATGAATTAAGGGAATTGTTAAAGATAGAATTGCTGAAGGGAATAGAAGACTTCAGATTCCTAAGATGGCTGCAACCTTTGCTTCCAGATGTTCTCGTGTGGGTCGTTTCGGTGGATTAAACAACAGTTCCCTGGTTTATTTTCCACATCACATGAGATGACATGCAACAATTTCTTTTCTCAGCTACAATGCACCTTCATACAGATGAGGACTGTTCTCAAGGTTGTGGATAACTCGGGCACCAAAAAGGCGATGTGCATACAGGCATTGAAAGGGAAGAAAGGGGCAAGATTAGGTGACACAATAATAGCATCTGTGAAGGAAGCACATTCTAATGGAAAAGTGAAGAAAGGAAAGGTTGTATATGGGGTGGTTGTGCATGCAGCAATGCAAAAGGGGCATTGTGATGGCAGTGAGGTCAAGTTTGATGATGCTGTGGTGCTTGTTGACAAGCAAGGCCAGCCTATTGGAACCAGAATTTTTGGACCAGTGCCTCATGAGCTGAGGCAAAAGAAGCATGTCAAACTTCTGACCTTGGCAGGGCACATTGCAGTAATGACAAAAAGGGTTTTCTTAATTTTTGTTATCAATTCTAATGTCACATCTAACATTTTCATATTTGGATATTTTGGTGTCATGTGTAAGTTTAATACTTAATTTATCAATTTACGAGGAGTAGAACAGGTGTCGAAGGATTCTGCTTAAATAACTAGCATCTGTTTTGGTTTCTAGCCTAAAAAATAACTAAAGACACCATATTATGTGTTTCTTATTTAACATATCAACTATTTATGATTGAGTAATGCAAGACACACTAAAACCGTTTGTATCAACTACACAACAAAGTCTGTTTTATATAGACTTAATGCAATATATACAAATAAATATAGGAGATAATATTCCTATTTACACAATATGATATGCCTATAAATATAAAGATCCTAATTAAATTAAATAAAGAAACAAATCATAAAATATAAAAGAAGAATAAATCCTAAGAGATCATCTAGGATACTCTAAAATATTCTAAGATATAAAAGTAATATCATTGTATATTTCTCTGATTTTGTAACAAATAGCAATAATAAGAAAAAGTTACTCCCCACGATAGTGATAAGCCACTAACATGTAAATCAGCCTATTGAACTATCCTAGACATTAATTATTTAGAATCAATTTCTAACAAAATTCATGTCGTCAGAAATCATATTTATTTACAACACAGCAAAAGTGTATCCCATACATGAGAAGTCCATATATGAAGATTCATAAAAGATAAAGTTTATGCTTGGTAATTGTCAAAACAAGACAAGCTTTTTTTTTTCAAGATTTCCCCCCTCATCTTTCTGCTTTTAACCTATAGCCCTCCCAGGCAAATCTTTCTTCTCTACATATATCATTTTAAAGAATATGGTCCGTGTATAACACAGAACACATGCTATATACGTTTTAATGGGCAAATTATTTAAGAATCTCAGATGACAAGTTTGAAAAGATGCAGTGGACTAAACAAAATGCCAAAAAACCTACTTTTCTTGTGTGAGCTGGACGAGACTTTTGTGCAATCGGGGTCTGGGGATATGGAAGAACTTCTTTCAAGATTCTATCCAGCTCTCGTCCACGATGCTCTTCAACAGCCAGATCTGCTCGAAGATTTCTAGCTCGCTCCTGGGACTGTAAGTATGACAAGGTCTGCTTAAGAAAGTGCAATTTAAAATAGAAGAGACTAGAACCCAAATACACAATATAACTGCTAGAGGAAAAACACATTAAGGAGAAGATTTCCTGTAGTCATTTGGTCTGCAAAGGGGAAATGAATTGGTAGCTCATTTGAAAGTTGCATAAAAAAGCATAAAGGGACTTCAAAATCAAAACATGTTCTAGGGCAACAATGACACTAACCATCAAGCTCAACTATGAGATGACCATCATCAAAGAAAGAAAAATTAACCATACTCCATCTACAAGTATAGAAGGGAATATCACCTCTTCAAGCTTTTTGGCATACTCTTTTCTAATCTCCAAAACTAATTCTACTGCACCAGGGTTTACCAAGTTAGGAGGAATATCAGCCACATTGGCAACGGCAATGGCAGTAGCATTACTCCTCTGGATAGCCTGAAATTGCAGCATCAGAAACAAGTTAGAAAACAGCATAAAACTTCAGACATACATGCATCAACAACAATAAATAGCACTCAACTATTCAGACTGAGTTATGATGAGCAACCAGAAATTTTGAGTACAAGCTATAAAGAAAGAAATATCATGAGCAAATGATCAACATGAGTAGGCACTTCTCTGGAAATATAAATGAAACTCACAAGAAATGTAGGTATTGCTATAATTCATGTAAAGTGCAAATTTGTATCCCTGGACCAATTAAATTTTCACCTTTGAAAATGCATTGAGACCTGAAGAGGGGTTTTCCTCAAAATTTTTATAAGCTACAAGTTTATGATTCATTCACAGAGAATGAACTGTCATGCCCTGCTTCTTGGATGATTCTGTTATAATAATGACTAGTACCCAACCTTTTTCTTTGACAGCTTTTTAAATATTTATAATACCCGATTTTAATTATTAATCTTAGACAGACACACACACACAAACTGACAGAGATATAGCTTTCCATTAAATAGTCACACATTGTATCAATCACCATTGGCTAAATCAATTCAAAAAGAGCCAGTTAAAGCTGACAATGAGAAAGATAGGAGTCCAGGAAACATACACTTTCAAGGTCAATCTGAATCTCAGAAATAGCACGCCTCACTTCAGAACGAACTGTTTCATATATATCACTGGCTACCGGCTTATCTTCTTGTACTGACTGCAGAAATCAAGACCCAAACATACACCAAAAGTAATCTATTTGTCATCAAGAACAATTATTAATTTTTTGCCTACTATTATATCACAGAAGCATTAAAAGTTTTTCCCTAGGAAGAATAAGTTGTCATGGCTTGAAATTTCCTATATGCTAGGAAATAGAATCTACATATATGAACCGTGGCATCAAACATACTGCATGACTTTGTTTGAAGATTTAATGGTAGGAGGAATGGAATGGAACTGAGATTAAAATGGAATAAAATTGCTATAATATTGTTTAGACAAGTATGATAGAATAGAAATAGATTATAAACAATAAGTTGGTTTATCATATACCACCAAATTGGAAGGAAACAAAAGAGGTAACAGATGGAAAAATGGAGTGGATTCTGCTAGGTTCCATTCAATTCACCATTTTTTTGAAGAGGAAACCTTCAAATTAGTTGTTCAAAGTTACATGCATCATCACCACTCAAGTCCTAAAATTTTTTTTATCACCAAACTAATTTTTTAAAGATCTAAAACATCACCAGAACAGTCCTCCAAAGATTTTATAAAGAAATTACTCCCTTCACCCTTGAGACAAATTTCTGGAGGACTAATGTGGTGATGCATGTAACTTTGTAGGATCAAAAATAGTAATTAATATTATTCTATTCCTTTCGTTTCAATCAATCCAAACATAACTGTAAACAAGCTCTATTATACCCCACCTTCATTTGTTCAAAAACTGCCTTGATAGTTTTCTCATCAGAACCAAATCCAGAACTTGCGGTTGAAGCTTCATCATCACAGTCTTGAGTTTGAAAACCAGACTGCAGACACACAAAATGACCACTGAATAATAAGTAAATTGTTCCACATATCAATATTACTAATATGCCTGAAACAAACACCAGCAAGGGAAGGAACTTACCACTGTGGCAGCAAAACAATCTGAGACCTCAACAGACGAATGCCGACTAGACCACGTGTGCAAATCTTTTACTTGATCAGTCACACCATTCTCACTTCTTCCAACCAAACTACCTTTTCTGTTACTCCCCACTAACTTCAAACCATTCCCTTCTTTACATTCAGCTTCGCTCTGCACAAACAACAAATGTGCAAATAAGTAAAATTCCTTTCATACCCTTCTTTCCATGTCCCACACCAAAACAAAGAAAAGAATTTCATTATTGATTTTAATTAGAATGCACTAATGGTGTAAACTTATTTTTACACTTTTCAATCATAAATTGTTATTTATAATAATATTGTTCTTTTGTAATAATTATTTTAAAATTCATATCTAGGTAATTCTAATTGGTTGATAGTGTAAAAACATTACACTGACCATGCATAAAAGTTAAATCCTTCATTATTTAAACATAAAAAAGTTGACATAATCCATCACAATGTATACAAATATCTATCTTTTCCATACACATGCATCTTAAAAATACACTGCAAAATCAAAGGAGACAACGGTTTGTTAGTAAAACATCTCCCCAACATCAAGGAGTCTAACTCTAGAGTGAATCTCTAAATTCACGCTTGAGAAACACATTAGTCCTCAAAAGTCATAAGTACAAAAACTTTAAATTATTCCCAAAGATTCCCATAAATGTTAGTTCTATTAATCCTTTTCAGTGAAAAATGTATCATGTGTTTAAGAATTAACATCACTAGCATTTATAATTTTTAAGACTAATGTGAATTTTTTACATTATTATGAGTTTATGACTAATGTGTCCTACCACTTTATTTTTCAACACTAATTTAGGGTTTCCAAACACTCAACATCATAAAAACACAGATAAGTCTTAGAATTTTGTAAGACTAAACACTTGTGAGTGACCCATAGACTCAATAACAGCTACTAGAATAAGCTCTCTGATATCATCTTAGAATTTGGATTTGAGCTTAACTCAACTCAAACAATTAGGTCATAAAGTGAGCGTTGTCCCCCGCTTACATAAATTAATTTAGTCATATCACTAGCCAATGTAAGATCTCAAACAATAAGTAATCTCTCCTTCCTCCTTTTATAGAATATATAGAATAACCTAACAATCCAATGACAAATCATCATATATGGCAAGTTAATTAGTTAATAACTACTTCAACAACTAACCGACAATTCATGCCTATTAAACTCTAACATATATTTACATACTTACATATTTATTTATTTAAAAGCATTTCATAACATGACATACATTCATGATGCAAATAGTTCTAAATCCCCTACAACATCTCTCAACTTCCTTGTTCGGTAAGTATTGAATGCATTTTATATTTTCAAGATATTAAATGTATTTATTTTTTTATAAAGCAGTAAAAAGATTTGACGAGATTTATAGAAATATTTAACATTAATCTTATAATATTAAAGACTAACATGAAACATTTTGTATTATGATCCGCTAAATTTGGGTTTCCAAAAATTCAGAATACTATTTTCATTCCTTTATGTCATTACTACATAAACTAAAAATGCTAAAAAGACAAAAACAAGCAAAACATTAATTCCTCGATTCATATTATATAATAAAAAAAATAATTAACAACTTCAATTGTAATTAAAAGGAAAATTTAACGTGTGGCACCTCGGAAGTGGAGTAGTTCAGATGCCGCCTGGAAACCGGGCACTGAGAAGCGGAGCGGGTGCGGCGACCCGAGTCCGTTCGGGTCAGGGTTCGACCCGATTCGGCACTTCGCGCCACGGAATCCGTGCGCGTGGAAGTTTCCAGAAGAATTTTGGCGGATTGGGCTTCGTCGAAGAGAGGGTTGTCCCTCTTGTTGAGGAAGTCGGTGGTGGAAATGTCCAAACTAGCCCTGGAGAACGCGCTCACGCTCCTGGACCTGCGAATCGGGTTCGGAGCTCTGGTGGAGGATCTGCCAGAAGATGATGAGGTGTTCGAAGATTGGGTTCCTCTTCGCGACGAGGATTTGAAGGCTGCAACGGCCATTGGAGGAAGTTTAGAGAATGTGTCAAAAAATGAGAGAAAATAATAACCAATATGTCATGGGAAGAAGGTTGCATCCATCATTCATCGGAATCTCCAAGAGCAACACCTTTTTTTTATTTTATTACCATTCTCATTTTTTTTAGTTTATTGCTTTTTTTATTTTTTTTATTATTTCTGTGCCCTTTTGACTGAATCTCAATTATTTAAGAAAGTTTATTAATTACCGAGGATCAAATGTTCTTTCAGGAACGAATGAAAAAGAAAATGTTCTTTCAGAAAACCAAAGGTTGAATGATTGTTCATTGTATAACATTTATCAACATATTTTTTTAGGTCCATTTATCAAGATTCTTTGAGTGTTAAGAGTTTGTCTTTTAAAATATATATTCTTAAAATAAAGATTAATTTTATTACGTGAAATTGGAAGGATGGACGGGTTAGTATGCAAAATTAAAAAAATATAAGAAATTTTTAAAATATCAAATAAATTTCTAAATTTTATTATTTAATTAAGGGTTTTAATATATTTTAATATCATCACTTTAGTGTTTTTTTTTTTTTAATTTTAGATTACATTAATTGTTTATTCGTATTTTTAGGATTGTTAATTTTTTTTTAATTTAGAAACTAATATGAACGCCTCTCAAATAACGAAATGAATTTGTACTCTCATCATTTATTTTTATTTTAATTTCTATATTTTAAAATTTTGATTTTTGATTTCTATAATTTTATTTTTTAGGTTTTAATTTATATACTTTCATGGGTAGATTTTGATTCGTATAATTTTATTTTGTTTAGATTTTGGACTCGGTAGCATACGAACATTAATCTTGATAGTTATTTTTTAGAAAATACGTATAATGAGACATTGTAACTTAAAAGTAAAATTAAAACTATAAAATATAAAACTTAAAATCAAAATAAAAGTAAATTATAAAAATTAAAAATATGTTTAGACTAAAAATATTATAGATCGAATAGTCATTATATTTGAATGTTTAGTTTCAAAATAATGTTATCTATTTGTTTCTTAGTACAAGATCTGTTATTTCCTTCCATTATTATGTTTGGTTTTTTTTTCTATTATTTTTTCTTAATTGTAAATTTTAGCTTGATGTGTTTTTAATATAGGATTTTTGCCAATCTTTTTTTGTTGCAATTTTCTTTATTTTTTTAATGTGGTTTTTTTTTTTAAGTATCGTTACCCTTAGAATAAATCTAAAAGATTTGTTTTTTTTTTAAGTTTTTTCATATATTTTATGTTATTGTAAATCTAAAACTTCTTATATGAATTTTAAAAATTAATTTTATGATTTTCCCTTATAAAATATTATGGTAATCTTTAAATATGTTAAAATAAAAAAACATGATATTAATTTAATTGGTTAACACGTTATATAGAAATTTTTCGCTTCCAATAATATGTCATTATTTTATGAATCAAGTATCTTTCGATTAAGAGTTAAAAATTAATTTATCAAGATATGAAAATTTATTTAAGAAACTGACATTTATCAATATATATTCTTTCATACACAAACTTGGAAATCAAACACCTAATCATATACTTAAAAGGCCTGGTTATTTGTCAATCATGTCACACATATCAATAAATATGTGTTATTATTGATAGTTTATATATTTGGAGCAAAATACAAATGATCAGTTATTTTTAGTTTTTAAAACTAGGTCAAACAGTTCAACCAATTGAACAAAAAATTTACTAAATAACTAGTCTGATTGACCCTATGTAGGTGCAAACTTAAAATTTTTGTAAGTGTTGAAATTGATTTCAACTTAACCCATTTCACTTTTTTGAAGACTATCATGAAGTAAGATCTAATGATGATCAGTTTAAGAAATGTTGTTGAAATACTCAAAGTATCAAGTTTAAGATTGAGATTGAAATCAAGGAAACTAGATTTAAAGATGTCAAAATGACAAATTCTTAGAAAAGGTGAATTCAAGGAAAAAGTTTGAGCCAAAATGGAAGTTACTTACTGTTATCAATATATGGAGGAGATTGGAGGTGGCTAAGATATCCTTGTTTCTCATAATTTTGTTTTGTATACTTCATGACGAATTTTAAATTGAGAAGTACAAGTGGAATAATTGAATAAGTAGTCTTAGCATTTTATACTGGTTCGACTAGAATTTTAGGTAGAACAACTCATGTTGGTTATGATGTCTTCTTTATAAGATTTTGTCATTGATTCACTTTTGAGTTACAAAGCCTACAATTCCTCTTCCAGTCTTATGTATTTCTTGGATTAGACTATGAAATCTTCAAGGTATTCTTCCCTTCTTTTAGCTAGATATGTGTGAAAAGAGGTATGTATTGGAAGCAACATAGATTTGATGACACAATTAAGTATGAGAGTCAATTATATAACTAAAGGGCTTCTTGGGAAAGTTGTGTTATATACTTTCTGAGTGGTTCCCCTTGCTTTTGACATTTTGCCATGAGGCTGGCTTTGATCCTTACCTACGTTTGACCCATCAAGAAGTGATTTGAGAATTTTGACTTCAAGTCAACCTAAGAATTTATCGATGTAGCCAGTAATTACTAGTATCATTGTACAACTATCTTTTCAAGGTTAGAGGAAATGCCCTTGCACAAAATTGATCATATGGATCCTTTACAAGACATAAGTGACTTGAACATGTCGAGTTTCTCACATGGATCCTTGGTACTCTATGGCAATTGAACTCAAACCCGTGGGTACCCATCCAACCTCCCCCAACTTTGACAAGAAAAACTCATTTTGACTAGATACGAGGTTGGGTTTAGGTTTTTCCTAACTCATGAAAGCAGGATCAGGTATGGGCACAAGGGTGTAACTACCCACCCCATCCCCATCCCAAAACCCACCTCATCCCCATCCACAAACCCACCTCACTCTATCTATCTATCTATCTATCTATCTCTCTCTCTCTCTCTATCTATCTCTCTATCTATCTCTCTATTTATCTCTCTATCTATCTATCTATCTACCTATCTATCTTTATATCTATTTATCTATCTATCTAACTATCTACCTATCTATCTATCTATATCTATTTATCTATCTATCTAAATTAATATACAACTTATTTGATTCTCATAGATACAATAAGTAGAACCAAGTCATCTTATTTTAATTATTAAGCAATATGCAACATCTTATTTTAATTATAAAGCAATATACAACTTGCTTCAATTATACAACTTATTTGATTCTTATAGACACATCAAGTAGAACCAAGTCATCTTATTTTCATTGTAAAAGAATGTGCAACATCTTATTTTGATTATAAAGCAATATACAACTTGCTTCAATTCAATCATGCCTAATGAATTTATAAGAAGATATATAAATACATGTTTTTTCATAAAAGAAATTAACATTTTTCTTTTATATTATTTTTCAAATGAAAATTGGATTTGTGATTCTGCTTATTGGGTTTATCTATGAATGTCTTGGGTTTTATATAATTATATTTTAATTTTGAATTAGTCTAAGTTTGTAGTGTATTTGCAAATGTTTCATGCCCTATATAATTTGTATAAATATTGTATGGCAAAGAATAAATTAAGTTGTGAGTAACTATAGATGAATTTTGTTTATATATAAACCATAGATACATAATAAAATAATTCATTCATTTTGTTATATATTCATCATATAAAAGAATAACATGTATAAATTTTCTCACTCAAATACTATATTAAAGATAATTAACCTCAATTTGTTGGGATTATTATTTGGTAGTTAATTGAATGGGGGTATGCTAGAAATTTGTATAGATGTAATGTGATGACATTAACAAATAATAAATATTTTAACAAAGAATTCTTACACTCATTTTTTAATGTAGACCTGCACTTAACACTACCTTGATATATTAAAAGATCGTATAATTTAACATTAATTTAAAAGTTTTGTTTAAAAATAAAAATAATGTTCTATGATGTAGATGTATAGGTTACATTAGTATTGTTTATATGATGCACAACAATTATGTTATACTCTATTTAACGTGGATTATATTCAAAATAATAAAATACTTACTAATAGTAATCAAAATAACAAAAATTAGAATTATGGTAATAATTATTAAATTTCTAATTAAATTAAGTGACTCCAAATAAATAAAATACAATAAAATACACTATCCTATTTAAAGATTCTTGGACGGATCTTTTAATGCAGTTATCTTATACCTAGTGCGATATCATTTCTATTAATATAGAAAAATCATATTAGTACAAAAATAATTAATGATAATAGAATTATTTCTTTGAAGTTAGTTTACGTAATAATACAATTTTGACATATAGTCATAAGGTTATTTTTATAGTTGCTCATACTATCTTATACTCTGTGAAACATGTATTATATAAAAAGAAAAAACATTTTGGTACAGTTTAGTAATAATAATGATAATAGGAAAAAAATATCTTATCCACAAAATACTCTACAACACATGTAATTTACACTACCATTCCTTATTTATGACCCAAAAGGGTATAAGCACAAACATTTTTCCAATACTACAACCACGTAATTTTTTATTTTTCATTACAATGGGCATAGCTAACCTAGCCTATTTCTATTATTATTATTATTATTATATATTTTCATAGTAATGGAAAATCAAAACTTACGTAATTACTTAGTTGTTTTGCTAGAAAAATGTTTGCAAGTTGGTGTGTTTGATATTTTATTATAATATAATCTACATTATTCATGATACAAGATACATGCAACTATAGATATACCCACCCTTGTGGGTCTTAAACTACATAGTATTTTGTGGATAAGATATTTTGATATTATCGTTATTATTACTAAACCGTATCAAAAATTTTTTCTGCTTTTATAATCGGCATAGAGTATAAGATAGTGTGAGCAACTTTAAATATAATCTTATGACTATATGTCGTAGATTCTTACAAAATTAATTTTAAAAAAACTAATTCTATTATTATTAATTATTTTGTTCTAATATGAATTTTCTATATTAATAGAAATGATATGGTACCATGTACATGATAATGTCTGCGGGTTCGGCTATACATATACCCATATAGTCTCATCTACATTAAAAATTATGTACAAGAATCTTAACAAGGTACTGTATTTTATTTTATTTATTTTGTTGGAGTCAATTAATTTAATTAGAAATTTAATAATTATTACCATAATTCTCATTTTTGTTATTTTTATTATTAATTAGTAGTGAGTATTTTATTATTTTTAATATAATCCACATTAAATAGAGTATAACAAATTATATGCATCTTATTATAAGTACTCGTAGTGTACTTTTAACATAAATTATACATCAAGGAAGTGTAAACTGCATCTATATTAAAAAATCGGTGCAAGAATTCTTTGTCAAAACATTTATTATTTGTTAATATTCACATTACATCTATAAATTTTTTTAGCATACCCCATTCAATTAACAATGATTTTTACATTAACATGAAATAATAATAGCAATAAAATGATGTCAATTTGCTAGAGTATTTGAATGAGAAAATTCATCTAAGTTATTCATTTCCACTATGAATGTATAATATTTCGAAATGAATTAGTTCATTATACATCTATGGTACATATATAAATGAAAGTTATGAATGTATAATATTTCGAAATGAATTAGTTCATTATACATCTATGGTACATATATAAATGAAAGTGAACTATAGTCACCCACAACTTGATTTATCCTTTGACATACAATATTCATACAAACTATACAAGACTTTATACATCCACAAATACATCACAAACTCAAACTAGTTTAATATTAAAATACAATCATATCAAATCCAAGGCATTCTTAGTAAACCTAGGAAGCAGAGCACACAAATCAAAGTTATTTGAAAAATAATAGAAAAAAAATATTAATCTTTTTTATGAAGATATTATTTTTTATTTGATGAATTTATTATTAAATATTTTCTTTTTTTTTTTCGGATATATTAAATTAAAATTATCTATAGAATGAAGAATAATAATAAGGCAAACAAAATTAGGAAAAAAAAACAAATAGATAGATATAATAATAAAAAAAGTAATTTTATTTTCTTTCAATTATTCAAAAGACAATGTTGAAGAAGGTCAAAAGCATGGGTAATAACAAATGCATTGATCCAATTGATTGCATGAATCACTTGCTCTTGATCCATATTTTTTGGGACAATCAATGAAATAATTATCACTTTCATAATAATGTACAACTTTTTGTTGCAAACTTTTACCTCTACTTTCAACGATCCTTCGTTTCCTATGTCACATGCACAATATTCAATACAAAACCATGAATCTTAAGCTTAGAATCTTATTTGATAGTAAAAAATAATTTTAAAATATTTATAAGCTTAAATTAGCGAATGACTTAGATAATGAAAAATAATACATACAGATCCTTATAGAAAGAACAAATAGAACCAAAAAAATTGAAGAGATGACCTTCATTTTACACCTTACTTCAATTCAATCCTACCAAATGATTTGATTAGAAGATATATAAATACAGTGTGGGTATATATATATATATAAAGGCTTGAGAACTATTTAAATTTTTATAACGTTTTTATTCATTAATTGTTTGTAACGTTTTATTAGTAATTGATATGATAACGTTTTTATAATATACTCATTATGTTTTTGACTTTTCATTACTTATTTTTCTTATAAATTTAATGAATTTTCACATTTTGTTAAAAAAAATGAAGATTTTTCTTAATTTATTATTTTAAAAAAAATATAACATTCTTTTATTAATTTATAATATGATGAATAATTTTAAAATTAGATAAATTATTAAACTGGTTAAAGTATTAGTTTATAGTTTATTGATTCAACTATGTTCAAATAATGGTCGAATCAATACGTGTTAAATAAATTTTTTATTAAAAATTATATAATGTATTATATTATAAAGAACATAGGCTATATTTAGAGTGAAATAGTTTTATGTGGTAAATCAACCTCAATGGTAAACATTTTATTTATTTAAAATAATTTTATTTATTTAAAATAATTTTATTTATTTTACATGAATGAATATATTTGTATATAAATTAAAATATTACACATGGTGCAAAATTTATGTTGCAAAACTTACTAATTTTAATTTTACTCTTGAAAAATGGACAAAATTACTTTATATAGTCCTGTATAAATATAAAATAGTTCTGGTGCTTAATTATATTAAAATATTTTCCTTGTTATTAAATAAACCAAATTGATCTGCTGAATGTTTGAAGTAATGGTTTTCTACTAGGGATGGAGAAGAAGGAAAAAAAATCGAGGATTTTACATAGTACTTTTGATTGAAAAATCATACTAATTTATTTTGTATTTTTTGTTTAATGATAAAATGGATCAGATTGTAAAAAAAAATCAAACTTGATTGAAAAAAGATTTTTATGATTATCGAAAAATAGAAAAAAAAATGATTGATCGAGAAAATTTTCTTCTTATTATAAGATTGTTATTTGATTTACATATGTTTGATAAAAAAAAATCTTCTTTTTTAAGAATAATAAAAAAAGTGTTCAATTAAAATATGAAAATAAATTAATTCTAATTACTCATAGAAGAACATGTGTTGCAGAGTATTTTGTGGATAAAAGATATATTTTATTATTGTCATTTCTCTTTTTATAATCTACGATGCACAACATAGTGCGAGCAACTTTAAATATAACCTTATGACTATATGTACTTATTCTAGATTCTTATTTAAATTAATTTTAAAAGAACTAATTCAATTATTATTAGTTATTTTCTACAAATATGAATTTTTTATATTAATAGCAATGATATGGCACTATGTATATGATAACGTGTGCTGGTGCGGCTATACATATAGCCATGTAGTCCCATGTATAATCAAAATTCTCTGAAAGAATCTTCAAATATGAAATTGTATTTTATTTATTTGGAGTCAATTAACTTAATTAGTAATTATATAATTATTACCATTATTCTCATTTTTGTTATTCATATTATTAGTAGTAAGTATTTTATTATTCTTAATATAATCTGTGTTAAATAGAGTATAACATAAATGATATGCATCATATAAAAAACACTGGTAGTATAAACTATATATACGTCTACATTATAGAGCATTATCATTATTTTTTAAACAAAACTAATGTTAAATTATATAAAAATATGACAATATCAATTTAATAGAAACAAAGTAACGTTAGGTATAAGAATACCTATCCTTATATCTTTTAATATATCAAAGATAGTGTAAACTGTGTATCAAAATGAAAAAAAATATATTTATTATTTGTTAATGTTAGATTACATCTATATAAATTTTTAGCATACCCACTTCAATTTCCTATTATTTTTATATAATGTGAAATAAAAATAGCAACAAAATTACGTCAAATTGCTTTAGTAGTATATTTGAATGAGGAAATTCATTGAGGTTATTCTTTTGCCCTATAAATACATAACATTTCAAAATGAATTAGTTCATTATGCATATGTGGTACAGATATAAGTGAAATTGAACTATAGTCACTCACAATTTGATTTATCCATTGACATACAATTTTCTTACAAATTATATAGGATTTGAAATATCCATAAATACACCACAAACTCAAACTAATTTAATATTAACATACAATCATATCAGACCGAAGACATTCTTAGTAAACCTAGGAAGCATAGCACACAATGTTTTATTTGAAAAATACTATAAAAGAAAAAATATTAATCCTTTTTATGAAGATATTATTATTTTAATTTCACGGATTTATTATTAAATATTTTATCTTATATTTTCGGACATATTAAATTAAAATTATTCATGGAATGAAGAATAATCATAAGGCAAACAAAATTAGGAAACCAAAACAAATAGATAGATATAATAATAAAAAATTTTCTTTCAATTATTCACAAGGACAATGTTGAAGATGAAAGTCAAAAATATGGATAAAGACAAATGCATTGACCCAATTGATTGCATGAAGCACTTGCTCTTAATTCATATTTCTTAGGACAATTAATGAAATAATTATCACTTTTTCAGTAGTCTTACAACTTTATAGTGCAAACTTTTACCTCCACTTTCAATGACCTTTCGTTTCCATAGAAAGGTCAAGTAGACCCAAAAAGATTGAAGAGAAGACCTTCATTTTAATGGGATTATAGAGCAATATACACCTTTCTTCAATTCGATCCTACCAATAAAGTTGATAGAAAAATATATAAATACATTTGTGGGTATAAATGTCATTTTTACATAATTTGAAAGATAATATTAAAAAATTAAATATAATGTGATTACTTAAAAAAATTATATCAAATTTATTTTTTCATTTTAATTATTTTCGTCAAATTTAATAATTAAAAATTATCATTTCACTTCCAAATAAAAATAACCCTCTTGATATAAAACATTGAAGTTTGCTAATATAATTTTACTTATTCTTAAAATAACTATTATAACAAATTATTATATTTCACATTTGTTAAATTATCCTTCCAAAAAAAAATTGTGTACTAGAATAAGAAAAATATTTGACAATGGTTAAATACACTTCCCTAAATTACTAAATATACCGCATGTGCTTTTTTTTTCAATTCCAGCCTTAACTGAGCAAGCAATCACCTCTGCCAAAAGAAAGTAAAAAGAAAATTTTATGGTTTGTGCATGACATTAGCATGACACTGTATTATGCTTGCTAACCACCAACCTTGTATATAATTCAAATACTGAACAATGTCAACTAAAGTCTATGGTGCACAATTGATGAATTATTCTCTAAGTTGAGCAACAAGGAGGAAATTGACTCACTTGGATATTTTAATTCACTAATATAATTAAGACAATGAAAAGTAGAATCAAGAACAAATCATAAATCTAAGTACCTTAGGCCTTGTATTGTGCACCCAATTCAACTGAATCATTAAGACACCACATTAGAGGTGTCAGGGAAAATCTGAGAATTAAAACCTATAAAATTGATGGCATATAACAATTAATAAAACAAAAATTGCAACTTTTTCCTCTGGTGTAATTTATTAAATTAGATATAAGGATGAAGAAATGGATGAAATAAGAGTTCGATTGGCACCAAAATATAAGGTGTCTACGTGCTGAAGAATCGATATGTCTGACTATGTGTGATTGTGTAATTTCCTTCGAATTCAGAGAGACACCCTCTGCAAGAGAGTGCAACTGCAGAGAGAAACAAATCCCTCAATCTGACTGTTGTTTTCTATTCCCACTTTTCTCTTAATTTGATGTTACCACATGGAGAATGATATTTTTTATTGGACAAAGAGAAAGAGTACAACCCTTTAGAGTTTGGAGTTGAGGAGGGATTTGGCTCATTCTTGTCAGCAATGGGATTCCTAATATAACATTTAATTATATTATAGTAATATTTAGAACATTCAATCACAACACATTACTCATAATTTAAGTATTTTTTTTATATATTCTTTAAACTTAATTTTACATAAAGAAAGATATACAACACAAATAGGAGCTTCCACTTAATCTTCCTCTCATAATATATTGACTCTTTGATGAATGAGAAGGGTCACAAAACACATGGAGTTAAGCAAAGATTCTACCCTTCTATAGGTAACTTAATATCCATCCATCATGGATATTAGGTCCATTAGGTCCTACACATAAAATCAATGCATCTCTTTATTGGACTTAACCTAATAAACAATTTTACTTTAGAAATCAGTACACTTTTTTATTGGGCTTTACCCAATAAACAAATAAATACGTGGTGATTCTCAAAGCTCAAATTGAATTACTCAATAAAAATGCACTCACATAAAAATATATTAAGTCATAACCAATAAATAGAAGACTAAATAAAGAAAATTCTAACACATAAGAGATGTCATTGTAGATAACTAAAAGAGTCAAATACACTAAAAAGGTTTGTCAAGACAGGAAATAGATATACTTGACAGATTTATTTATTTTCGGGAAAGGATATTTTAGAGAAAAAAATAAAAACATAAAAGGAGGTATATTTTGCAATTAATAAAGGTATATATATAACCATTGCCAAAATATTTTTTATTTGCGTCCTCTTTGGTATAAATAGTCAAGCTCTAAAATCAACAACAACAAAAGAAAAAAGGTACTGAAACAGGGCATCATGGATACTATGCAAAATAAGTAAGGTGTGGGCATGGATCATGTTAGTGTTCAAGTTGGCCACAACAACAGTTTAAAGTTTAAACATCATATCTATTTTCAGATAACACAAGTCATAAAAGACTGCATTTATAGTATACAAAATGGCAAGTCAGCATCACAAACCATCACAACAATGCAACTAACCAATCTTCCCAATGATGCGTTCAAAGAGGCCCACAAGCTCTTCCAAATAATCTTCAAACACTTCTATTTCAACCAGCTGGTTATCACCATCAAGCATATTTGTGGCCTTAGTTATTGCAGAACTGATATTCTTCCTCTCTTGTGAGCAAAGCTTAGAACTGGTTTTCTTGTTCTTCAAAGCATTCTTCATCTTGTAAACGTAATCATCCAAAGAATTCATTGCATTGGCCTTTCTAAGAAACTTCATATCTTCAGCCTGGTAATGCTCGGCTTCTTGAACCATTCTTTCAATTTCTTTGGTTGAGAGTCTTTCTTTGTCATTGATTATGGTAATCTGGTTCTTATTGCCAGTGGTTTTTTCCTCAGCAGAAACAGATAGGATACCATTTTCATCTATGGTAAAGCACACGTCGAAAGGATGGCCACGGGGAACCCGAGGGAAACCAGAAAGAGTAAAAGAACCCAGCAAATTGTTATCACTTGCTCTACTTCTCTCACCCTCATAAACCCAAATAGTGACAGTGGATATGTTATCTATTGTTGTCACATATTCTGCTGTCTTCCTAACAGGAATGGTAGTGTTCCTAGGAATAACAACACTCATGACATCTCCCTTGGTCGATATACCAAGAGACAATGGTGTAATATCCAACAGAACCAAGTCTGGAACATTCTTAATGCCTTCACTCAACAGAGCAGCTTGCACAGCTGCACCATAAGCAACCGCTTCATCAGGGTTGATGCTCTTGCACAGATCCTTCCCATTGAAGAAGTCCTGCAATAGCTGCTGCACTTTAGGAATCCTGGTAGAACCACCAACAAGGACAACATCATGCACACTGCTCTTGTCCATCTTAGCATAAGTAAGACAGTTATCTACCATCTCCATACACTCTTCAAAGAGCTCCATATTGATTTCCTCAAACCTTGAACGGGAGATTGAAGAGCAGAAGTCTATGCCCTGAAACAAAGCATCTAGCTCAATGTCGGTAGTAACAACATAGGAGAGTGTCCTTTTTGCCCTTTCACACGCAGTTCTTAACCTCCTTAAGGCTCTTGGGTTCCCACTAATGTCCACTTTATTTTTCCTTTTGATCTCCTTTATAAAGTAGTTCACCATTTTATTATCAATGTCCTCTCCCCCAAGGTGAGTGTTTCCATCGGTGGCCTTAACTTGGAAGACCTTATCCTTAATTGTGAGGAGAGACACGTCAAATGTACCACCACCAAGGTCAAAGATAAAAATGTTTCGCTGTCCAACACAATTAGTTCTCTTGTCAAGACCATATGCAATAGCTGCAGCAGTAGGCTCATTGATTATCCGCATAACATTGAGGCCTGCAATGACACCAGCATCTTTGGTAACTTTACGCTGAGAATCATTGAAATAAGCAGGCACAGTAATCACAACATTCTTTATAGGTGTTTCCAAATTCGCCTCTGCAATTTCCCGCATCTTTATGAGGACCATAGACGATACTTCCTCAGCACAAAGTTTCTTCTTCTGCCCTTTGTACTCGACAACGATCATGGGTTTGTCATTGATACCAGAAACAACCTTAAATGGCCACAACATTTTGTCTTTTTGAATAATAGGATCACTATATTTCCTACCAATTAACCTCTTAGCATCTGCAAAACATATAAGATGTCTCATCATTCACATGTTCAGCTAAAACTATACAGAGAAATCATTCAATGGAAGACACAAATCATTAAAAATAGAAAATATACCAAAGATAGTGTTCTCTGGATTGGTGGCAGCTTGATTTTTAGCAGAATCACCAATCAGTCTTTGATGGTCAGTGAAAGCAACACAAGAAGGAGTGGTGTTGTTGCCTTGATCGTTGTGGATGATCTCCACTCGATTGTGCTGCTCCTGCCATACTGCAACACACGAATAAGTTGTGCCAAGGTCGATTCCAATTGCACAACCCTTGTACTTTCTCGCCATGATCTTTCAAGTAAATGAAATAACGTCAAAATGGTTGAAGACAGACAGGATTGAGAATAGATATAGCACAGTCAAAGAAATCAGGTTAATTCTTACAAGTAATTAATTCCTATGTATTAGAATATATTTCATCCAAAGAAATATTTTAGAATATATGTAAATCGTAATCTTGTAAGAGTTTAATCAGTATTTACTTTACTGTCAACTTATAAATTGTGGATCACATCTCTGTAACCGATTAACTTCACTCTTGTAATTCACCAAAACCGTAAATATGTTGTAGTACAATTGATAATAAAAAGAAAACTTTAATGATAAATAGCATAACAACTAAATACTATAATCAAATCTTCAAACTATGAAGTTCGACCAAATAGAATCCAAGATAAGATTATTTTCCTTCCCATATTATTGGTCTAGAAATTTAACTGAATTTCATTTCCCAAACGTAAACAAACACGTAGTAAAATAGTAGGTACCTTTTCCGTTGTCACAATGGTGCCAATGTTCAGGCTGTATGGTTGCTAAGTGATGTATGACTTAGTATTGTTAGGTTATAAAAAAAAAGAAAAAATAGAGATACGGTTTTATACAGTAGAATATAGGAAGGTGTAGATTCAGGACTTTTACCTTCCACAGTGAATAAAAACACAAAGACGGTTTGAATCTCTCTGTGGTGTCTTTCCACTAGCTTCTCTTCTCTAACCCTCTTTACCTTTGGAAATGTATTTGTTAAGGAGAGGACTGTGTCAAGTATAAATATAAAATCAGCTAAAAATAAGATGATTGCAGAGTGTTGTTCTGACTCTCAGACTTCTCAAGGAAGTTACCACTTGAGGAATTTCCCTTTTTTATTTTCTTATAAAACTATTAACCAAATGAATAGATTTCTATTTTAGTGTATGATAGTCTTTAAAATTAAAATAATTTTTAAAAATCTTTAATCATTTATTCTAAAATTCTAAACTCAATCACTTAGTATCATTTTGATGGTTAAATCTATGTTCTTATTATCATGGTACAAATACACAAATTTTTAAATGTAGATTAATATAATTGAAGGAATATATTTAAAAAAAATCAGAAATTAGTGTTATATACTTTGGGGAGAGTAAGGCATTGATTGTTCACTAAAACGGTTCAAATTCCAGAAGATGTCTAGTGCTGTACAGTTCTTAAGGAAAAATAAATGTGTACGTGAATTGGAGTACAGTTCTTAAGATCAATTCTTATTATGCCTCAGGTGTCTTTTGCCATTCTCTTTCAAGTGTGTCCAACCATGTTTAGAGTCACAAAAATATTTGATTAAAACATGGAGTCATTATTATAGTTTATTAAGGAAAAAAATGAAAAAATTTAAGAAAAGTCTCTAACTTAGATATGGATTTGAGACTCAATATATGCATATTTGTGTATTTTTTAATTTAATGTGTAAAATGAAATTGTGTCTCCCTCTTACTCATTAAGTTATTAACATCATCAAGCACATAATTATTTAAATTTAATCAATAATTTCAAAGTTTAAATTCTGATGCAATTGGGTTAAATAATCAAAGAAATAACCTTATCATCCATTAATTATATTCAATTTGAATAAAATTGTTTTTATAAAGAAAATTGGACGTGTATAAAAAAAATTATTAACAAAATAAATTATTGTTATTTACATTAAAATAATTTTATTATTTTTCGTATTTTTATTATTGATTAATGAATTAAGAAGAATATTTATGAAAATATGTTTGAGTTTGATAAGGTGTTACCCTTGTTACACGAACTTTCAAGTACAATGAAAAATCAAGATTACAAGTTGTTTTTAGTAGAAAAACATATTATGGATTGATTTTTTTAATTGAATATTTTGTTATTAAATTTCACATCACCAAACTGATAAAATTATGTAAAATAGTGATTAGACAGGTTGCATAGATAAGATTAATAATAAAAGAATAAGAAGAAAGATTCAAATAAACACAAAGGTAATACAATTAATTCAAATAGTTATCCAGAATTAAGTTCTAATCCTAAAAAAAAAGTTTTACCCACAAGTATACATGATAGAAGTACAAAAGAAAATAAAAAAAAATAGAGTGTCACAATCTTCAATATGAAGTTGTCTAGAAAAAATAATATTAAAAAGTCAATTAAAACTTCTAGAAAGATTTATTTAAAGCCAAGGAATACCATAGCTAAAGTGCAACTAAAAATAAAACTTAAAAATCTTCGTCCTACTACAATTAGTCTACTTCAATATAAATAAATAAATAAATAAATATAACTTAGTACTTAAAATGATAAAGTGTTATTTCAATCTTGAAAAATAAAAATAAAATACACGATTTTACAAATTAATCTCTAAAAATTCATAACGTCTATTAATTATTAATTAATTTGATCAAAATTGTCGACTTGCAAATAATTTTATCTCTCGAGAAACCATTTTATATGTATGCAAATTTTAGAGATTAATTCTTTTTTTTTAACAAGTCTTTTTTAATTAACTAACTTCCTTCCTTAAAATAAACTACTTCCTTAGCACCCTTACTTTTAAGGAAAACAATCAGCTACGAATATTTTTGTGGCTCACTTAACTTTGAGAGAAGGTTGCAGATAAAATAATCAGCTAATGTTTGATTTTATGTCAGGGTATTATTGAACATGCACCAAGTTGAAGCAATTCAGTGTTTTTTTTTTACCTCTTTGACTACTAGCTTGTTTGAAAACACCTTAGAAATCACTGCACATAGATTTTTAATGTAATTAATAATTATTTTTAAATTGAATTTGACATAATTTATACCAGACATAAATTCTAAACCACAAACCAAACACCATGATGTGAAGACACTAAGGAATCACATCCACCACGTTTTTCATGCTTTATTTTGATAGTAGTATGCTTTGTCAAAAACAGAGTAAATTAGTTGCACAAGGCCAACATTCAAACTTTTATTCTGCATATCGTTGGACCACAGTGTACTCCAATTTAGCCAAAAACATACAAACACCGACAACCTTTTACTCCACATGTAGTACAGTCATTTAGCAGCGTACTAATTTAGGGTAATAATGAGGTTCAATCTACATAGAAAAAATTCTACATTTAGTGTTTGATCGCGTTGTGGACACAATTGGTTCCAAAGAAAAATACATATAAGAAAAAGAAAAAGAAAAACTAATTGAGGGTATTTGGATGAGACATGTGTGTGCCTAAGCATTGGGCTCAATTTTATGGTTGAGTTTGTTAAGTTTGAATGAGTTGAGGTCCTGGATGAGTAGTTTGATGTTGTTGTGAGAAGAGCCACCAACCTGAATAGCTTCCTTACAAGCATGACTGAGTGCTTTTGCTCTTGTCCTCATTTCTAAAGACTCTTCTTCACCACCCATCAAAACAGCAATAGCCTTTCCTATCTCCTCCCTTTTCACCACCTCATCCCCAAACTCATTCCAGTTTCTCCACTCCTTTGCTCCCACTGGCACCCCAATTCTCAGCACCTCAGCCAGCAACTTCTCATTGTAAAACTGCTCAGCAAAGAGAGGCCAAGTTGCCATAGGCAAACCAGCATTCACACTCTCAATTATTGTGTTCCATCCACAGTGAGTCACCACAGCTCCAATTGCAGGGTGCTCCAAAATGATAAGTTGTGGTGCCCAACCCCATATAAGATGCCCCTTCTTGCTTTCCCTCACTCTCTTCTCAAACTCTTGCAGAAAATCACTACCATCCTCATCTTCACCCTCACCCTTCTTCCTAACCACCCAAATGAAATCATGGCCTGAATCCTCAAGGGCATGAGCTATCTCAACAAGTTGGGGAGTGGGGAACTTGTTCATGCTCCCAAAACTCACATACACAACTGAGTTCTCTGCCTTGGAATCAAGCCATGTGAGCCACTCTTCTTCTCTTACCTTCCCTTCTTGCTCTTCCTTGGCATGCCCTCTATCAGCCTTATCTGAAGCATCTTGGTTCACCCAAAATGAAACCGGTCCCACACTCCAGCTTTTAGTTCCCATGTCTCTCTTGTAATGTTCCTCATATGCTCCCTCCAGCTCATAAAAGGTATTGAACAGTGACCCATAGCTTCTTCTCTCAGAATCTTTCATCATATTCATCAAATAAGTGTAACCTGTTGGTGCTCTAAGCCAATCCGGTAACTGCAAACGTGTCATCTTCAATTCGTGGGGCAACCCAGGAAGCACAAAACTCTCCGTATCCGATTCTACCTGTTACCAATCATTAATTAGAAAATCATAACTTTATGCATTACTAACCACTAGTATTGCATTAAAAATAACTCACACCAACTTTTACTCTTGAAAAATTACCATACTAAACATCAGTATTATAATAAAGAAAAATGACCCACTTTAATTAACTTCTTTTCTTTAAAAATATCAAACTAAACATTGTGTATTATAACAAAGATACCAGTAACTTACTTATATCACTTTCAATATTAGTAATATTTTTTATATGTTTAATTACATTTGATATTTTGTATATGACTCATATAATATTACTAAAAATAATAAATGATATTTTTTTATATATTTTTATAAATTTTTAAATGTTGCAAAAGTTATATATATAAGGTGTGAGTGTAATATTTTCAAAAAATTAGAAAGATTTAGTATAAGAATAAAAAAAATAGGAATATAAAAAAATTGATATAATTTAATCTAAAAATATATTGTGTTCGATAGTGAATTAATATCCTAGTATAACTAAAAAGAGTAGATAGACTTCCTTGTTATAGTAAAAGTCCATCAATTAAAAATTATTATAAAATTTAAATATATAAATATATAATTAGATCATAATATAAAAAAAAAAACTTAAATATATTTTTATTCTTTGTAAAATAAGTTAATTTTGATTTTAGTTCCTAAAAAAATTTGATCAATTTTCATCATCTATTCCTATAGAATAAATAAATTTTAATTTTTTTCAGTAAAATATTTTTATTTAATTTTCATTCCCCTCTAGTTTTTTTTAAAATGTTATATACTAACATAATATCGCATTCACCAGTGTAGATAACATATGATAATTACTTAAATACATGTGACTAAAATTGTTACATAATACTATGCTAAAAAAGCAAAAATGAAAACTATAAAAAAATTGTGAATGAACTAAAATAAAAAATAAAGTATTTTACTAGATTAAAAACAAAAAATTTAGTATTATTTACTCAAACAGCAAGTCTACTCTTGTGCTATATGTGCATAAGAAGAGAATATCCTGTTGTGATGGATATTCTGTGTTGAATTGGTGAAATTGGACTAACCTTGGTGTGAGGTGAAAAGTGTTGAATTGAGTTCTGAGCAGAGTGAGCAAGGTAACCTCCGCTAACATAAATGAGCCTCGGAATTCCCAACTTAGCGGCGGCATCCACAGTCCAAGGATAGAACATATCTGTGAACAAGAAATCAGGTTGCATCTCCTTGAAAAGCTCTTCGTACTGTTCTTGAAGAATGGAGAGTCCCTGGTATATTTTGGATATCATTTCTTGAGGAGTGTTGGAGTTGAAGCTTTCAACACCTTCCGGCAACCCAACTTCCGCCGCCGGGAACTTAACCACGCGGGTCCGAATGGAGCGGCCACGCGCGGCGTCGCGGTCGATTGAACTCTGGAAAATGGCGGCGTTGGCCGGCGTGGTTATTATGGTGACGTCCACGCCGTGCATGGCGAAGAGCCTCGCTATGTCCAGGACGGGAATGAGGTGGCTGGTTGATACAAAGGGGAGACAAACAGCCTTTAATTTGTTGTGATCAGGTTCAGCTTCAACGATAATGGAGCCCATTAGGTTTTAGTTATGCCCAAATTATGAAATAGTTTCTTGGAGGATTGTTTCTGTGTGGTGAAATGTCTAAGCCCATTTATATAGTTATGAAAGTACACTTGATGTAACAAATGTTTTAATGTTGAGAGTTATGAATATTTAATTTTCACGAGTAAGGCGAGGATTCATTCTTCTGTAATAAAAAATAAATATTTAATTCTCGCGAGTAAGGCGAGGGAGCGACTTGATTGCCTATTTAATTTTATTTCGTTACATAACATTTTCTTCTCTTAATTTCTAATATTATATAATTTTTTCATGTTTGGTAAATTCATCACACGTATGTCTATTTTTATAGTATATTCTGTACAGTTAGTAGTCGATGATTAGTAAACAAAAGTGCTTTTTATTAATTGTAAGTTTTAACTCGTTATATAAAAGTTTCACTATTTCTTTAACTCCGTTGTATTTTATAAATGAATCACGCAGCTCAAATCTAATATTCTGCAACAACTTGGATATTGGTTTGGAATGTTACTGATATAATTTCGAATAATGTGTAGTGTTTAAACTTATTATTTCTATAATAGTAACATTCAAATATCCTTCCAATAAAAAAATTGTAATGTTTATGTTAGATTTATAATATAAATTTAAATATAATTACATGGTATTCTAAAAATTATTTATTTTATTTTATTTTTCTTCTATTCTTGTAAATTATATATTTCATAGTTATAATTTTGTACTCAATTAATTTGTTCTAACAATTATATTATTAATTTGTATTTATAGATATTATTATATTTTTATTTATTTATTAGCTGATATATATTGAAAGTTGAAAATTTTCATAAGATACAAAGTATGCATATAGTATTTTTACGTTTTCCATTACGAAAATAAATAAAAAATAGGCACAAAAATAATTTAAACATAATTACTTAGTATTTTAAAGTTTAATATTTTATTTCTATTATTTCTATTATTTTATTAAAAATGTCTTAATCATTATGATAATAATATATGTTTATAAATAATTTTCTTCTCAAATTTAATTCCATATTAATTTTTGGCTTAATTAAGTTTCCTATCCTTGTAAGTTAGTGTTTTTACATTTTTTTTTCATGCAACATCCCAATTTTTATTATATTTTATTATTGGTTGTAAATATTGTATTTTATTAATTATTATTAATAAGTAGTTTAATTTCTTTGTAATTAAATAAATAATATTTTGTGAGAAATATAGGTTGGATTTTAAATTGAGTTTTAATTAATTAAATTAAAAAAAATAGATCATTTAAATATGTAAAAACTTAAGTCTCATCAAACATGAGCTCATCTCTCACCTCTTTTTCCTTCACAAGGAATAGGATAGCTCAATTACTACATTCGGTAATATGAGTTCATACATTATCTCCTTCTCTTGTGTAAGGAATTGGATACTAAGCAACAAGGAAGGGAAAAAAGTCTTTAAACAAGATGGGTTTGAGGTAAAGTATTGAACCCAGATAGTTTAATCTTTCTCATCTCTTATAACTTCTTCAAGAGATATGAGGCTCTTTGTTTGGGTTTCATGTGGGCTATTAGAGGGAGTTACAAGACCTATTTTTGGGGCTATGTAAAGGAGGGACCAGAATAACACTAAATATATCTATTGCTGAGTTAATTTTCTTAAATACGTGGTTTCAAACTAGAGAGTGAAGGAAAGGGAACCTTTGGAGGAAACCCCAACAAAAAAAAGAACAACACTGAAAAACACATTTCTATGTCTACACTTCTTTAAGTAAGGAGAGTGAGAAATCTCGCTCAACCGTATGAGTATGACTATGGATAGGGTTGACCCTAGACCCTTCTTAATGTTTGTGTTAGACTACCTCTATCAATCGATAGGGTGTTTTATTATTTTTCTACTTAGTTCTTGTGTTTGAAATGTTTGTATTTGACTGTCAATTCATAGAATGTTTAGTTGTTTGCCTATTGGTTATTTGTGTGTCCTATGATTTAGAAAATGTTTGGGTGCTTGCCTGTTGACTGTTTGTGTTTGACTGCCTCTATAATTGACATAATGTTTAGTTGTTTGTTTGTTTCTGGTTTATTGTCTTTCTCAATTGATAGAGTATAAGACTCTTAACCTTGTGGTCGTGGATTAAGGGTTTTCCCCCCCTAAATATTAAGATTATTGATAATCATGGAGTTGCAAACTTTATGTCTTTGGTATTCTGTTGTTGATGTTATCACATGCTACATTAGCAAAAGATGATTTCATCACATGCCACGTTAGCATATTATCACGTTATTAGTGTCATGATGAAAAATGAATAAAATTAATTTAAAATTATTATAAAATAAGAATATTAAATAACAAGAAAATATCATTATCTATAAATACAATATGTATCTTAAAACTAATAGTTTCTCATTACATAAACACTTTAGACTCTCTCATTCACCATATACGTCATTCATTTTCTCTTTAACACATATCTCATAGAAAAATATACTCGATATTCTAAAAGTTATTATTTTATTTCTTCTATTCTTATAAATTACATACTTAATGTATGTAGCACCCCAAAATTGTCCGGGCTGGAACGTCGTTTCGACCCTCCCTAAAACCAGCCTAATCAGCCTCCTTCTGGGCCCAATTCCAGACTCTTTGGCCACTTCCGCATGACTCCAAGATGGGAAGGGACCAAGTCCACCCAGTCACCTCACGACTGAGTCCACACTTGACTGAGTCCACATTTGACTGAGTCTCCCCACATCCCAGTGGACCCTATGCGCCGCAAGAGCCGTGGGAGAAACAGAAAGAGAGGATAATATCTGTGAGAATCTTGGGATTCGGTTGTTACGCAGCCACCTCGAGCCCTATATAAAGCCCCTGGGCGAAAGAGAGCGGGACTGATACACACATATAGAGGAGCAGAGAGAGAAAGGGAGAGAAAAAAGAGAGAGGACAAGAGCAAAAGAGAGAGTAAAGGCGCGACGAAAGGCTGGTGAAAAGGCTGACGACAATACACAAAAGAAGAAAGGGGAACCCCAGGGGCTGGCAGAAGGAGAAGCGTAGATTTTGGACGGAAGTAGGGAAGAAGTATTCGCCATCTCCAGATACCAGGTAAGTGTTTTAGGTCTCCCTTTTGCATCATTCTAGGTTAGGATTCCCATCGCCCATATCAAGCCAGGACCCCTACCAAGCCGTGGCGGCCCAGAGCTGAGCTGGCGGTCACTAGAACCTGATTCCCACAACCTACCCCCTCAAAGGCCGACTCAGTTTCGGTTCGACCTGTCCACCAGCTTGCGTCTCAACTCCGACGCCGACTCGACCCCGCCTACCGTAGAACCGAGTCGGCACGAGCCGGCTCGATCTCCCAACTTTGACTCCTATGCCGATACCGTCTCGGCCTCAACGGGGCCGAGCTGTCCCGGTCTTCATCTCCACCTCACCTCTTTCCAAAACTAAACCCCCCACCACCACCAGAACTACGTCGACTTTGACTCCTCTAAAGCCGAGGTACGTAGGCACAGGAGGCACACTCCTATCAAGTCAAATCTTAAATCCCAAAATCCTAGAACACCTTACCTGAACCTCCTCCTTCCCCGAACTTAGGCCAAAAACACAACCCAAACACAAGCACCGTCCCTCTTCCCATGTAGCTAGCCAAGGGTAACTATCAGGTGATAGGCATGCTGGGACCCCCCCTATGCCCCTAGCGTGTAACCAACTCCCGAACCAATATCTCTGATTCAAGACCAGCCTTCCCATTAGGTTTCCTGGCGTTTCCTGACGTTTCCTGAACCAAAACGCCAGTGGCGACTCCTTTGTGGCCGACTCGGTCTCGGCCTACCCAGCTTAACGTCACAATTTAGGTTGTGACAGATGGTGACTCCACTGGGGACTTACTTATGTTGAGAGTTGAGCCCCGATAGGTTAGCATGAGGGAGAGACCAGGTAGACCGAGGTGTAGGGTATTTCCCTATTCCCGTGCGTTCCATACATTTCTATTTCCTTTATGTGTTACCTGCACAACTTTAGGATAGAAAACTAAATGTTACCATTATAAGACAGGATGAGATGTGAATGTGCCGATGAGAGGGCCTTAATTCCCAGGCCTGTGAGTTAGGGAGAGAGGAATGTGTAGTGGTACCCATGCTAGAGATGTCTCAGTACTGGTGATCACGATAATTCCACTTGGGGCTGACCGTCCTAAGGGGGTGACCATGTTCTGGGAAACCTGTCCCGTCCATGGTATTGCCCCCCGGGAAGGTCTATAGACCCAAGAACCTGCTGGAGAGATTGATTAGTGAAATCCCAAAGAAAAGAGGAAAGGGGCCCATCTAACTATGTGTCTGATTAGGGGACAACCAAGTAGGTCGAATCGGAGCCGGCTGATAGAACCGAAATGGAGTTGGCCCAAAAATATAACCCTCATACTAACCCATCATGCATGCATCTCATAAAAAAAAAGAAAAAAAAGAAATCACGCATCATGATACATTGATCACGGAAATTTCAGACAATGGAAACAGAACCACGGTATTGGGTCAAACAGCCGCATCATGTCCAGGCTAGAGCACCGAATGTTCAAACACTTCGTTATTGGGGCAGTTGCTTGAAAGGTCCATGGCGTAGGCGCTTTGACAAGCTCCACGGCAACCTCCTAGGCCTACTGGAGGTTGAAACACAGCCAGCCGCACTGGAAGCCCTGGCCTAGTATTACGACTCACCGGTATACGGTGCCACATTCAAGGACTTCCAAATGGCGCCAACCTTGGAAGAATATGAGCGATTGCTGGGACTACCATTGACGGAGTCCCCGCTCTATTTCCACCAGGGCCAACCTCCGTCTTGGAGCACCATCGCCAGATTACTAAGGGTGTCAGAGACAGAAATGACTAAGCGGAAAAGGAATCGCAACGGCACAGAAGGGATACCCAGAGTATACATAGAAGAACGACCTGCTTCATTTCAAGAAGAGCAAGATTGGGATGCCATGATAGACATACTGGGCTTGCTCCTCTATGGGGTAGTGTTGTTCCCGTACATCGAGGATTACATTGATCTCGCGACCATAGAAGCATTCTTGGCTAAGAGGGATAGAGGGGAAAAACCCCGCCATGGCGGTTCTAGCTAACACCTACTACACGCTCAGTTATTGCAAGTGGGCGGAAGCGGGGAATCTCAAATGATGCACCCCTTTATTGTACCTATGGCTAACCGCCCACCTCTTCCAGTACAAAACCAAGACTAATTGTCTGATAGAGGACTTCAAATGGAGCTGTGTAAAAAACCATGACTAAAGAGCGTGGGTAAGACGACTAGGGGAGGCCACCGAGAGAACGATTCGCTGGTACCCCGCCTGGAACGAGAGGCAAGAGATGATCACCAGTTGCGGGGAATACCCTAACATTCCCCTCCTCGGAACCCAGGGAGCCATCAATTATAACCCAGAGCTGACCGCCCGACAGGCCGGGTACCCCATGGTTTCCGGCCCCCTCCAAGAAGCCCTCACCCCCCTCTGGGTAGAAGGAGCGCAAGCCCACAAAGGAGAACATCACAGGAAAATCTGACGCGCTTGGGCTAGCATCATTAGGAAAGGGGCAACGTGGCGAACCAGAAGCTGTGGGGCCTCCCCAAAATACAGGGCTTGGCTCGAGCAACGGGTTCATCTCGTAGGCTTGCCTTGGGGAAGTATCCAGCATCAAGACCAAGGGACCCAAGCCTACGAGATACAGGAGACGCTCAAAATTGAGGCACTTGAAGGCACCCTGGAGCAAATGAAAGCAGAATAAGGAACGTTAAAAAGAAAACTGGAAACAGCCTTGGAAGAGGCTCGCCAAGAAAGGCGGCTGAGCGACGAGTTTAGCAAAAAAGCCCGCGCAGAGAAAGAGAGTCGCCTAAAAATAGGCCGGTGCCTAAAAGCTACGGACCAAGAAATGTGCTCTAGCAGAGTAGAACGTGATCAATTGGTGGACGAAAAAGAGCAACTGGAGGAGACTGTGAGGACCCTCAAGACTAGAGACGCAGAAAGGGAGGACGAAATGCGTGGGCTCCGGGAAAGGATACTCCTACTTGAAGAAGAATTAAAAGCGGCCCAACTCTCGAGAGAACACCTACAAAGCCAAAGGCGATCCGGTCTGCTCGCCTTGGTCGAAGCTCGGGGAAAGATCGACAAGGCAAAGTCATAGCTTGAGGAGCTAAAACGGACCCTAGACAGCTGGAAGCGAAGATGCCAGGATATAGCAGACGAGGCTGAAATGCGGGTGCGAGCCACCGCGACAGACACACAATTCTGGAAGGACCGGTATGTCAAGCTAGCATGGCTGGCCAACCAGGCACTGATGAGCATCCCCCGAAGACTTCGCACGGCTAAAGACATGATGGACCCCACCAAGACGCCAAGAGAAATCAAGGAATTCCTAACAATGTAGGAAGTTGTACGATAGAATGAGGGAATTATCTACCCCACCATAGGGAAGAGGGGAATTCTGTTAGGGCATGCGCCCCCCCTAAGAACATTGTTTTATTAATTTCTGTGAATCAATGTTATCATTGCATATGCATCATTCATTGTTCATATAGTATAGTTACACATACATCCCAAAGCATAAAACCAAAAAAAATAATAAAAAGGACATAAACTAATCCCAATAGATACCAGGAAAAAGAAATTGACTGCACCTCACCGATACCACACGCGATCCAAGACCAAAGACATGGAGCAAGCGATTGAGGAGCTAGAACAGCTGAATGCTAAGATAAGGGCAGAGATGAGGATGGAGATGGGACAAATGAAGGAACAGATTAACAGAATGTTAGAGATCATTACTCGAAATGCAACCCCAATCCCCGCGGCAGCCACCCCAGGGGTAGCTCCTAGTACGGCCACGTCAGGAACGCCTACACACCCCCCAGGATTCACACCCCCGACATGGAACGCCACCACGGAAAATCCACCGACTCCCCAAGAACAGCCAGCAGGAAACGCCTCGGGGATAGGCCCGAGGCAAGGATCGGGAACTGGGCCCTTCCCAACTCCACGAGCCACAGTCTACTTCCACCCTCCTCTGGAAGCAGGCCGAGTGCTCGGGTCCGCCCCAGAACCAATCCTCCTAGGCAGCGAAAAGATAAACGCACTTGAGGAATGAATGCGGGCCATCGAGGGAACTGGAGGCCATGGCATAGATGCCATCAATCTATGCTTGGTCCCCAACATCGAGCTACTATCCGATTTCAAGGTCCCCAAATTCGAAAAGTATAAAGAAAGCTCTTGCCCGCGCGTGCACTTAGCCATGTACTATTGAAAAATGGCCCCCTATACCCAACAGGACAAAATCCTGATGCACTGCTTCTAGGATAGCCTAACAGGGGCAGCATTGCAATGGTACGTCGGCTTGGACAACGGACACATAAAGACATGGAGGGATCTCGCTGACGCCTTCCTTCGGCAATATAAATACAATGAGGATATGGCTCCAGATCGCTCCCGCCTGCAGAATTTGTCCAAAACAGATACCGAGGGCTTCAAGGACTATGCCCAAAGGTGGTGGGAGTTGGCTGCACAAGTCCAGCCACCCCTCTCAGAAAGGGAAATGGCCTCTATGTTCATCGATACACTCCCCTCTCCTTTCTACGATAAGGTCGTAGGAAGCGTGGCTTCCAACTTTGCCGATCTGGTCGTTATAGGGGAAAGAATAGAGGCGGGCATTAAACGAGGCAGATTCGCGCAAGATCGAGGAAATACGAGTTTTGTCAAGAAAGTAGAAAAGAGGAGGGGGGATACCAACGTCGTGATGGCAGACCTATCTCCCCCGCAAGGCCAGAACAAGCTCATCCTGAGCAGCTCGGGAATAGTCTCTCCATCTGATACGTCACCCCAAGCTGAGACGACAAATACGCCGGAAGCTCAGAATCCCCGCCTGGCACGCCAAAGGAGGGTCTTTACCCCCATTCCCATGCCTTATTCAACTTTGTTCCCCCTTCTGCTCCAAAAAGGCATGATAGCAATTCTGCCACTTAAATCGCTAGAACCCCCTACCCCCGGTCCTACGACCCCAATGCAAAATGCGACTATCACTCAAGAGCCGTAGGACATTCCACCGAGAGGTGCTGGAGTTTCAAGCACAAGGTCCAAGACTTAATAGAAGTAGGATGGCTCGGATTCGAGGGAAATAAGCCCAACATCAGCACCAATCCACTCCCGACCCATGAAGGGCAGGCCATCAATACTTTGAGCCACATCACTTCTGCCTCTGATCAAGAAAAGGAGATAGTCGCCACTGTGGAACGACAAAGGACCCTTCCGTTTCAGCCACTGATCATCCAGTGCGACCCGATCCGCCATACACCTTTAATCATCATGGCCCCACCAAAGCCCGCCTACGAAAATAATCACGCTGTTCCTTGGCATTATGACCCGGTACCCGAAGAACTCCTTGAAAAGCAGACTGAGGAATTCTCGGCTGAAGAAATCACTAATATTGCGGAACCAGGAGGAATGACAAGCAGCGGGAGAATTTATACTCCTGAAAACCTGGGAAGGAAGAACCCCAAGGAAGACCCGAAAGGAGCGCCCAAAGAAAAGGAGGCTCACGTAGCCCCATACATAACCACAGAGAAATTTGGGGGCATTGTTAGCAACCACACTAGCAATGGGCAACTAACCTTCTCAAATGAGGAGATCCCAGCAGAGGGAAGACAACATAATCAACCCCTTCACATTGTTGTCAAATGTGGGGACTACATGATCACCAAAGTACTGATCGATAATGACTCTTCCCTCAACGTCCTGCCAAAGGCCATCCTAGACAAGCTGGGTTCCACCCATGCACAGTTGAAGGCTAGTCCAGTAGTAGTAAGGGCGTTTGACGGCTCAAGAAGGGATGTCATGGGAGAGGTCACTCTCCCTATCTACATCGGTCCCACCTTATTCCACATCACCTTCCAGGTCATGGACATCCGCCCCGCGTATAGCTGCCTTCTGGGAAGACCCTAGATTCATGGGGCAGGAGTTGTACCTTCCTCTCTTCATCAAAAGGTCAAATTCATCGCAGATCGGCAATTGGTCAACGTGATGGGGGGAGCAGGAATTGGTAATCAACACCCCCACACCAGAGGAATACATCGAAGAAGATGAGGAGTCCTTGGAAACCTCTTTTCAGGTGCTGGAACTCACGACAGGTTCAGAGGAGCCCTCATCTACAGTAGGAAAAATGGCCTTCTGAGTCATGATCAAAGAAGGGTATCAACCGGGGAAAGGGCTTGGCCCCCTCCTAGAGGGTACCCCGGTCCCGGTCGAGATTCAAGAAAACAAGGGGAGAGCCAGACTCAGATACCAAGCAGGCAACCACAATAATGACAGACAGGCACACCCGGCCCGGGTCTTGTGGGGCCAACACTTTGTCCGAGAAAGTGTGGCAGTGATAGGTGGTCAGTCAGAAGGTCAATACGGGAAGGTCTATGTCACCGACGGGCAATTGGCTAATTGGACAGCGGAACCACTCATGGATGAATTTCTTTTCGCAATGTAATTTCTTTTGTAACTCGTCCCTTGGGACGAATCCAGATTAATAAAACTTAGCATGCATTTTCATTCATTCCCAGTTATTTCGTTCTTTTCCTCTACGCTTCCCCATATTTAATCGCACTAAAATAAAGCTCTCTTAAAAACCAGTACCAATAATGAACCGTCCCCAAACAGTGATATGACCCCCGCGTGCGAAGACCCTAGCCCAATTGAGGGGCCAGCAGAGGATGAGGACACAGAAACTGAGGCTTTGGCGGAAGTAGAAAGGCAAATAAAACAAGAAAGACCAAAGTTCCAACCCTTGGCCAAGGAGCTGGAAAGTGTGAATCTAGGGAACGAAGGGAGTAAGAAGGAGGTACGAATAGGAAATCAGATGTCGCCTGAATTAAGAAGAGCCCTAGTAGAACTCTTACAAGAGTTCTCGGACATATTCGCGTGGTCATATCGAGACATGCCGGGACTCGATCGCAACATCGTAGAACATAGGCTCCCTACGCTCCCAGGATTGGTCCCCGTCCGCCAACAGTTGCGAAGAATGAAGCCTGACGTGGCCTTGAAAATCAAGGAAGAAGTAGAAAAGTAGTAGGACACGGGGTTCCTAGCCGTATCTAACTACCCACAATGGGTAGCAAACATTCGTACCTGTACCCAAAAAGGACGGAAAAGTACGCATGTATGTTGACTATAGGGACCTAAATCGGGCTAGCCCTAAGGATAATTTTCCCCTGCTCCACATCGACATGCTTGTAGACAATACTGCATGTCATGCCTTCTTCTCCTTCATGGACGGCTTCTCCGGGTATAATTAAATTCTAATGGCAAAAGAAGACCGAGAAAAAATGACTTTCATCACCCTATGGGGAACGTTTTGCTACAAGGTGATGCCATTCGGGCTTAAAAACACCGGGGCAACCTACCAAAGAGCAATGGTAACCTTGTTCCATGACATGATGCACAAGGAAATCGAGGTGTATGTCGATGATATGATTGCGAAATCAAAAAACCTGGAACAGCACATCAAAGACTTACGAAAATTGTTCAACAGGCTTCGCAAGTATCGGCTAAAGCTCAACCCGGCCAAATGCACCTTCGGGGTGAAATCCGGGAAGTTGCTAGGCTTCTTGGTAAGCGAGAGGGGCATCGAAGTGGACCTAGATAAGGTAAAGGCCATAAGGGAAATGCCTCCCCCCGCAACAGACTCGGAGGTTCGAGGTTTCCTGGGACAACTAAACTTCATAGCCATATTCATTTCCCAATTAACTGCGACATGCAACCCCATATTCAAGCTTCTCCGGAAAAGGCAGAAATTTGAGTGGGACGCGGAATGCCAAGGAGCCTTTGAAAGAATTAAACAATACTTAGAGCACCCTCCGGTCCTCGTCCCAACAACCCCCGGAAAACCTATGATCCTCTACCTCACGGTGCATGACGAATCCATGGGCTGCATGCTAGGACAGCGGGACGAAGCTGGAAAAAAACGAGCAGTCTACTACCTTAGTAAAAAGTTCACCGATTGCGAAGAAAGATACCCAGCCTTGGAACGAACTTGTTGCGCCCTGGTTTGGGCAGCTAAGAGGCTCCGACCTTACATGCTATCCCATGCAGTCTGGCTAGTTAAGACCGACCCTATCAAATATATACTGGAGAAGCCCGCACTAACCGGACGCATAGCACGGTGGCAAATGGCTCTGTCCGAATATGACATCACTTATGTGAGCCGCCACGCTGTTAAGGGAGGCGCCCTGGCAGATCACCTGGCCTACCACCCATTGGTAGAATCACAACCCCTAGCTCACGAATTCCCAGATGAGTACATCATGCAAGCAGACGACAAGCCCCGACCCGAAAATGAATGGACAATGTGGTTCGACGGAGCATCTAACATATTGGGAAATGGGATCGGTGTAGTCCTTGCCTCCCCGACCGACCAATACTTCCCCTTCGCCGCTAACCTGGGATTCGCTTGTACAAACAATATGGCAGAATACGAGGCTTGCACCATGGGACTCGCCATGGCCCTGGAGTACCAGGTTAAGAGACTCCGGGTCTACGGAGACTCGGCTTTGGTAATCTATCAACTTCGTGGAGAATGGGAAACGCGGGACATCAAACTTATCCCGTACTACGACTACGTGAAGGAAATGACAGAAGTCTTCGACACTATCACATTCCATCACGTACCATGCGAGGAAAATCAAATGGCGGATGCCTTGGCAACCCTGTCAGCCATGGTACGGGTAAACGAAGGACGGGAAATGACTATACACGTCCGGCAACTACCCCACACGGCATATTACCATCATCTGAGTCTCGAAGCACCTAAGACAGATCAGGAACCCTGGTACCTCGACATAAAGAAGTACTTAGAAAAAGGGGAATACCCAGAAGGGGCGTCAAAAAACAGCAAGAGGACATTGAGGAGGTTAGCGGCCGACTACCTTCTGAGCGGAAGTGTACTATACAAAAGGAGCACGGACATGACACTTCTGCGATGTATGGACCGTCCGGAGGCCGAACGAATAATAGAGGAAGTGCACGAAGGGACCTTTGGTACCCACGCAAGTGGCCATACTGTGGCACGCAAAATACTCCGCGCAGGGTACTACTGGACCAAGCTTGAATCAGACTGTCACCGGCATGTCCGAAAATGCTTAAAATGCCAGGTCCACGCTGACCGTATCAATGTCGCTCCTTCCTCCCTACACAGCTTGACTGCCCCATGGCCGTTCTCCATGTGGGGCATAGACATGATCGGACCCATCGAGCCCAAGGCTTCTAACGGGCACAGGTTCGTTCTGGTGGCCATCGACTACTTCACCAAGTGGGTAGAGGCAGCCTCATATTCGACTGTAACGCGTAGTGTAGTGGTGAAATTCCTTAAAATGGACATCATATGTCGTTACGGCATCCCAGCCCATGTCATTACAGATAACGGCACCAATCTAAACAACAAAATGATGACGGAACTATACGAGCAATTCCAGATTCGTCATCATAATTCTACCCCCTACCGTCCCCAAATGAATGGAGCGGTAGAGGCCGCCAACAAAAACATCAAGAAAATAATACGAAAGATGGCGGTAACCTATAAAGATTGTCATGAAATGTTACCCTACGCACTACATGGGTGTAGGATCTCTGTGCGAACTTCCACCGGAGCAACCCCCTACTCCTTAGTTTACGGGTACGAGGTAGTCCTCCCAATAGAGATCGAGATACCCTCCTTAAGGGTCCTAGCCGAAGCAGAGTTAGAAGATGCCGAATGGGTCTAACGGCGCCATGACCAATTAAACTTGATCGAGGAAAAACGTCTCACAGCCCTGTGCCATGGGCAGCTCTACCAGAGAAGGATTAAAAATGCCTTCGACAAAAAAGTGAAACCCTGAATATTCAAGACAGGAGACATGGTCCTCAAGAAGGTGTTGCCTAACGCCCGCGACTCAAGAGGAAAATGGGCACCCAACTATGAGGGGCCATACGTAGTGAAACATGCTTTTTCGGGAGGGGCGCTACTCCTAACCGATGCCGAAGGGCACGATCTCAAATATCCCGTCAACTCAGACTCAGTCAAGATGTTCTTTCCTTGAAACCTCGCCAAAGCAACAGTGGGAGGCATCCGCATCTAGTTGGAGCCGAAAAAGGACTAGGGAAGCCAAGCATGGGGGGTATCTCGCTGGTCCCAGCAAAAGAACAACTCGCAAAAAAGAAAAAAGGAAAAAAAAAAAGAAGGAAAAAACAATGAAAGCTTCCCTTTAAGAGAGCATGCCTGTAAAATCACATATCATCAATAAAATGTCATCTTTGTCTTCTCTATTTTGCATGCTAAACTTTATTAACCCAACAAAAGAAATTACGTTGCTAAGAATATTCGAGACATGAAGGCCAACGACCAAGGCCATCGCCTTAATCATAGATCCCCAAGATCCCTGATAACTCAACAATGCGGCAACGACCTAGTCCAAGCGGCCCGGCGCAGTCAAAAAAATAATAATAACATTCGACACCTTAGGATAGACATGCATTCCCCTCATATAAAAAAAAAGAAGAGAAAACACCCCAAAAAAAAAAAGAAAAACCAGAGAAGGACAAAACTCTACATCCCAAGGTTTATCCAAAGTCGATTCCATTTCGGTTCGGTTAGTCAAAACTAGTTGGCCAGATACCCTTAATAGACTCTCATTTTAGCCCACGAGTCTCTCGACCCTAAAAAATAGCACACCACCCCAGCCCAAAAGGAGATAAACAAAAAAGAACAAAAAAAAACAAAAAAGAAACAAAAAAAAGGGAAAGAAAAATAATAACTAACAAAAATAATAATAAAAACGCCTCAGGAAATAAACAAGGGACAATTTCATTCAATAATAAGGTTTTTGCTTTACATAATCATTGGGGAGGGGGGTCAAGTAGGGAAACAAGCTTCCCATCCTTGATTTCTAAGGTAACAGAGTAGGGGCTCAAGTCAAAGTCCGACGCCAGAAGGGCTATCTGTTGAAGGGCTTTCTCGAAGCCAGCCTCATGTTGATCCACAATGGCACCTTCCAAACGCTCTACTCTGTTAGTGAGGTGCTGTCTTTCCTTTGCCGAAGCAGCAACCTCAGCCTCTAGAGCAGCAGCCTTGGCCCCCGCAGCCTTCAAAGTAGTTCCCAACTTAGCCTTGGTCTCCTTGTCGGATGCCACGATCGCCTCCGCCTCCGCTACTCGGGAATGGGCTGCATCCAGATCCTTGGACAAAGCCTCCGAGGACTTTTGTGCAAGCGCCAAAACCGCCTTCAGCCTTGTCACCTCAGCATCGGACGTTGCCGCCTTAATCTTCCAGCTCGCGGCTTCAGCTTCGGCCTCCATCATCTTCTTGGTCAGCTGGCCAGCTTCGGCTTCAGCTGCGGCAGCCTTACCCTCCATGGACGCAGCTTCCGACTTGGACTTTGCCAAGTCGGCCCATAGCCCTTCTCGGTCGGCCTTCAACTTGGCCACTTCAGCTCTTGATCGCTCCGCCTCGGCCTTCAGGTCATGGTTGGCCCTGGCCATCTTTTCAAATTCCTTCTTGTTTAGGGCCTCCTTCAGCACGATCTGCTCGGCCTTCTTACCAGGCCCTTCGATACCTCCAAAGAGGCCAAGGACCTAAGATGGTACGCCTCCAACATCTCAAACGTCCCATCCACCCCGACGGCGACCAAGAGTCTGCAGCCATATTGAGGAATAGGGCTTGGAGGGAACCAGCCGTGGAGGTCTACGTTGGGCCCCCACAAGGATTTTACGTTAGCAGGGGCCTTGAAACAGGGCAAACCCCCCAACGGTAGCTCAGGGCCGGCGGTTATGGTAACCCTGCTCTGCTCGGTCAAATTGGCAGGAGATAAACTGGGGGGCACTATGCTCTTCCCCTTTTTCTTGGAAGCCTCCTCAGCAGCGACGGCTTCGGCCTTTCTCTTGGCACCTCGCGTCACCACGTCCGACATGAGGGGCCTTGTTTCGCTTGCCCCGGGCGCTTTCATTGGCTGCCTTGAAGCTCCTCAACATATGATGGCGGGTGAAGCTGTTGCTGCCTCGGCCACAAGAGCCGACTCGGTCTCGCCTACCGCCTGCACCTCGGCCACAGGAGCCGACTCAGTCTCGGCTGCCGCTTGCGTTTCGGTCGCGGGCGTTGATTCCTCCCCGGCTGGCGACATCGCCGGCTTCATCGCGGATCCAGCCCCTCGGGCCAGTTTCACCTTCCTAATCAGGGCGGCCATGTCGACCCCCTCATCTTCAATCATTCCTGCCAACACAAAAACAAAATAATAAAGACGTCAGATGCTTATACTATACCTAAGCAAGGAAAACAGGACTCACTTTTTAGATGGGAGACAGACTTCCTCCCAATGGCCAAGGCAACAATCTCCTTGCAGTTCATCCCTCTGGGCAACTCGTCCAATAGCTGAAGAGTCACTTTCTCGTCCGGAGAAAGTTGGCTCTTGTGCGTCCCTGGGGCCTTCAAGGGTAGCCTCCAATACAGCAGCATGGGCTATCGGTCTATGCACAAGGACCCTCAGCCAAGGCCCTTATCTTCAAGAAGCGGTCCTTAAAGCCCTTGTAGGACGCGGTGTACGCTGTAAACAAACTGGTGTTGGGGAGGGGTGCCAAAGAAACCCAACCCACCTTCTTCCCCACTCTGATTGTGTAATGACTCAGGAACACGGGGGCAGTAGGAGCCATGGTCAACACCGCGCACACTACCTTGAACACCTGCAAAGCCGCCCACCCATTGGGATGAAGCTGCGAAGGAGCCACCCCTACCAGTCTCAGCACGTCCGCTGTAAAGCGGTCTAGAGGGAAAGTCACCCCTAAGTCTTGGAGAACAGTTTCGTACATATACACGAAATCGCCCTCTCCCTCTTTGCACACATGGCAGACCCGCTCCGAGGCATAGCAGTGGGTCATCGCCAGTTGAGGGGCATGTGGCCCACAGATCCAGTCCCCCTTGATGGCAAGGGATTCCACTTCAGCAGGTGTCATCTTCGAGCCATAGGACAGAACATCCTGGTGGACCCATTCAAAATGCTCCTCCCCCGACGGAATGCGGGCATTGGAATTGGACTCTGCTTTGTCTGCCATAGCCACAGGTATGGCAGCTATGGCCTCGGGGCTAGAAGTAGAGGTAAAGGAAGAAGATGAAGAGGATGGGATTTCTATAGTACCTGACATTCTTGAATAGTGGAAAAGTGGTCAAAAAGGAAGGGAAGCTTTGGAGAGGAAGAACTCGAAGGAAAGGGAAACAAGAGTTCTAAGCGCAAATCTGGAAAAGAGGAAAATGAGGCTCCAACGGGCAGCTATGCGCCTATTTATAGGAACCAAAGTCCGCCTAGGGACAAGGTGCGACGCACCATTAAAGAGACGCAATCTCCCAGGGCGGCACAATCATCATACCTGGAGTTAATGCACCCCAAGAAACGAAAAGACACATTAATGTGCCCCGAAAAATGAAAAGGCGCCATCAATGCACCCCCAGGAAATGAAAAGACAAGCCAGAAAGGCGCGTTCCCTCAAGCGTGACTCTTAATCTCCCAAAAAGGAAAAACAATGAAAATATATACAATAATAAATACAAAAAATGAAAGCAAAAAAATAATAAAAAGAAAAATACAGAGTTCAAATTAAACGGTCCTGGCCAACACCAAACCATGTCGGCCAAACGTCAATCCATCTCGGCCAACACCAAACCATGTCGGCCAAACGTCAATCCATCTCGGCCAGCATCAACTCGTCTCGGCCAAACGTCAATCCATCTCGGCCAGCATCAATTCGTCTCGGCCAGCATCAACTCGTCTCGGCCAAACGCCGATTCGTCTCGACCAGCATCAATTCGTCCCAGTCGCATCAATCAGTGACAGCCAACACAAGGGAGCTTCAACCGATGCAGTAGCCCTAAGGCAAAGTCAGCCCAGCCTGCCCAGCACCATGCTGATCTCAAGCAGAAGATTCATCCCTCCAAACCTAGACACCTAGCGGAAAGCCCAGGGTACCATTACATCAAGGCCAGAAACGTTATTAAACCTAGGCACCCAAAGGAAAGCCTAACAATCACCCTCACACACAAACAGTCCAATGGCCTCCTTCAAACTTGGGCACCAGTGGAAAGCCCAAAGGCCAATCAAACCAGGATAATTTAGCGATACCATCAAACCTAGGAGCCAAGCGGAAAGCCTAGTGATCACTCAAATGCGGACAACCCAATGGCTTCTTCAAACCTGGGCACCTAGTGGAAAGCCCAGCAGCCATCCACTTCAAAGTTTACCACTCGAGGCTTGGTCCTAGGACTACCCCGTCGGCCAGTCCACTAGTGGAGCTTAGAATCTTTATTCGCATTCACTATCACTATCCCAATACTGAACGCAAATAAAGAGGGGGCAACTGTAGCACCCCAAAATTGTCCGGGCTGGAACGTCGTTTCGACCCTCCCTAAAACCAGCCTAATCAGCCTCCTTCTGGGCCCAATTCCAGACTCTTGGGCCACTTCCGCATGACTCCAAGATGGGAAGGGACCAAGTTCACCCAATCACCTCACGACTGAGTCCACACTTGACTGAGTCCACATTTGACTGAGTCTCCCCACATCCCAGTGGACCCTATGCGCCGCAAGAGCCGTGGGAGAAACAAAAAAAGAGGGAGGATAATATCTGCGAGAATCTTGGGATTCGGTTGTTACGCAGCCACCTCGAGCCCTATATAAAGCCCCTGGGCGAAAGAGAGCGGGACGGATACACACATACAGAGAAGCAGAGAGAGAAAGGGAGAGAAAAAGGAGAGAGGACAAGAGCAAAAGAGAGAGTAAAGGCACGACGAAAGGCTGGTGAAAAGGCTGACGACGATACGCAAAAGAAGAAAGGGGAACCCTGTGGGTCGCGTATGAGAAGCGTGAGATTTTGACTCAAGCAAGGAAGAAGTATTCGCCATCTCCGTGTACTGCAAGTGTTTCTGTGTCTCCCTTTGCATCATTCTAGGTTAGATTCCCATTGCCCATATCGCCAGACCCCTACTTTGGCGCCTGCAGAGCCGAGCCCAGATCGGGCCTTGGGTCGGGCGGTCACTAGAACCCGATTCCCACAACCTACCCCTCAAAGGCCGACTGGCCTGGCTCGACTGCCCACCAACTTCATGCCTCAACCCGACGCCGACTGACCTCGCCCAACCGAGAATCGAAGCCCAGACGAGCTGGCTCTCGGCCTCCCAACTTTGACCTTATGCCGATACCGTCTCTACTCAATCTGGGGCCGAGATTCGGGACGAGCCGTCCCTTGGCCTTCATCTCCACCTCATCTCTTTCCAAAACTAAACCCCCCCACCACTAAAACTACGTCGACTTTGACTCCTCTAAAGTTCTATAAGACGTAGAAAGATGTGAGACACACTCCCTATCAAGTCAAATCTTAAATCC